>OU015490.1:197279661-197624661 GCA_907164885.2 Dolomedes plantarius | reverse complement strand
CCATCCGAAAGAAATCAAACACAAACTGAAAAATGTTACAGTTTATATATATATATATATATATATATATATATATATATATATATATATATATATATATATATATATATATATATATATATATATGTACAGAGATACATAATGTATGGACAATGTATATATTTATTCCTAAAATTGTTATTCTTCCTGTTTTATTTTGTAAGTTACCTCTATTTTTTATCTAGGCTTGGACGCGGTTATCTGAATTTCTTTCATTACATCATAATTATGTGTTAAATTTCATTTTTAAAATTTTATCAGTATGATAATTGTGTTTTATAAAACTTGAATATCTCTCTATTTAACAAATTCTCTTTAAGAGGAATTTTTCAAATGGAGACATATCTTAAATTGCGACTAAAATATATTAAATGTTATCATGACTAAGAGATCGTCCTACTTTGCTTCACTGTGTTATTTCTCCAACTACAGATCACTTCACTGTGTAATTACGATTCAATATGTCTTATTACTTATCTATCCATAAGGTCTTTATTTTTGCAGATTTGCAGCAATAGAACATCTAGAACATCTGCGGAGACAGACGGTAGAAATAAGTTATTAACCGCAATATTACTTTTTACTAAGAAATAGAATTCACCTAATGGTTATTTATGTATACATTTATGAAAACACATATACGTTTGGCAAAAAACTACTCTTCGTATATACGAGAAAAAAACAGACATTAAAAACTTTCGACCTAAAATATATGTGACGACCATTAAAGGAATTCACCACTTTATAAATCATTTTATATCCTATTATTATGTATATAAATCAATATATATATATATATATATATAATATATATATATATATATATATATATATATATATATATATATATATATATATATATATATATATATATGTACAGAGATACATAATGTATGGACAATGTATATATTTATTCCTAAAAATTGTTATTCTTCCTGTTTTATTTTGTAAGTTACCTCTATTTTTTATCTAGGCTTGGACGCGGTTATCTGAATTTCTTTCATTACATCATAATTATGTGTTAAATTTCATTTTTAAAATTTTATCAGTATGATAATTGTGTTTTATAAAACTTGAATATCTCTCTATTTAACAAATTCTCCGTGAGGCGTCACATGACACTTAGCACAACTGCTAAGGCGCGCAGCTCACCATTTGGCTGCAGACTGTCCGCCTATGATGTCGATGTAGCAAAATGTCCTTTTGGAGCAACGTTCCAACATTAACCCATTTAGGACCGCTCTATGTTTCCTTTATTGGAAATGCACCAAACAGTTTTTAACACTTCTTAGAACATTAATTACACAAATAAGTTGTTTCCATAAAATTAAATATTTTACGAGAGTTACAAAATGTTGCATTTCATCAGTGTTGCGACATCAGTGCAAAGCGGTTTAAAAATTTAAAAAATATAGAAATTTAAAATTATAATTTTTTTTAAATTTTAAAATCGTTGAAACATTTCTCAGGAAGAGGTACATTACACTTATTAGATACAGTAATTGCATGACTTTTGCAGTGTTTACATTTTTTTTGTTTATTTTCACTATTTTTAATAATAATATGGCCCATACGGTCTTTCCGAGTTCGTTGAGAATTAGATTTTGAATTGAAGATGGTCTTCCAATATGTGAATTTTCAGGTAAAACAGGATTCATCTACATTTCTTCAAGCCTTATAATCAAAGATATGGCTCTCTCAAAGATATAAATCTCTGAATCTCTAATAAACTTATTTTAGAATTTATTACATCCAGGTAGAGTATCCATTTTTTCCCATACAATATGCTCCTTTTTCTTACTATATTGGTTACTTTTACATTTATTAGAAAAAAATGTCGATTTCACCTGCAAAGTCTTTTGGTGATTCGACATTTTCACATAAAATATTATCATGAATAGCTTCTTCATCCGTCAAATCATCTGGATATGGAGGGATAATGGCGAATTATGGTTTATTATTAGCTTCTGTTGAGGACGATTCTGAAATATCATCATCATCTAGCCCATAAAAATACTCCAATATCTCTTCCAATGTCAAAAATCACTTTTCTCTAGAGACAAACTCACCTTAAATGAAAAAAATGCCAGTCTACTGCATGCAAACTAGGCCGCATATCAAAAATTTAAATAATACACATTGGACTGATGTTGCGTTTTAGCAACATTTTTAAAATATGAATTGAGAAACATAAAAACAAAAATTATGCTTTACCTGTTGAAGCCATTTTGTTCTTTAGTCTCTAGTAAACTCGGAACAAGCATCAAATCGGAAATGTATCATGTGCTGCTATCTAAGGTTATTATTTGAAAACAGCAATTTTTTTCCCTTTCAAAACACCAGAAAAAAACAATTTTTTGCAAGTTCTTAAAGCGGGCAAATGTGGAAACAAAAAAATTGTGATCAATCAAAGTATAGAGAATAAAATAAAAATGTTACTTCAGACGTACAAAACTTAGAACATGCCTTTAAAAAATGCATAAATTAATGTAGCGTTTTCGCAACGCCAGTCTTAAATGGGTTAAATTCTGCAACAAATTAGGAAAAACCACTGCAGAAACGTTACGGTTACTGCAAAAAGCGTATCGAGACGAAGCTATGTGCAGATAGAAAGTTTTCAAATGGTACACCTTGTTTAAAAATGGGAGAGACGCCGTTGCAGATGATCCGCGAAGTGGGTGGCCAGTGACCCCACAAACGGAGACGAACATCCAACGGGTAGGAGCAGTGGTTCTTTGGTTGGTTGAAGTTTATTGGCGCAAGGACCAGAAAGAACAACCTGCGCCAAACACAAGGTATCATCTTCAACAAATGGTATGTACAGAATCTTCGTCGTCTCCGGGAGGCAATCCGTGGTAAAAGTCCACACGTTTGGAAATCCAACATGTGGATGTTGTTGAATGACAATGTCCCGGCCCACCGTTCCCTGATGGTGCACCAAGCCCTTGCTAAACACGGCACCACAGTTCTGCCACAACCCTCGTATTCCCCAGACCGCGCTTCTTGCGATTTCTATCTGTTCCAGAAACTGAAAGATCACATCAAGAGCAAGGAGTTTACAAATGCAGAAGAAGTGATGGCAACAGCGACAACCGCTTTACGACAGCTCCCACGCAACGGTTTCCAGGACTGTTTCCAGAAGCTGTATCAACGCTGGCAGAAGTGTATACTTGCGGAAGGACATTATTTTGAAGGTGATTGTGTTCAGACGACTTTGTAAGCGTATTCGTTGTTATAGTGAATAAAGTCCCTGAATTTATTGACTGTACGAGTATATATATAGAGGAGAAGGTGGGATTATGGACCCTACATTTATTATGGACCCCCTTAATATCTGCCCTATGGGCAGGTGCAGCCACTAATTATAGCTGTGATCTTGAGCCCCTAGGTGGCTGCTATGGATTGTCAAGGTCAATGAAGCCAGTTCACTCGCGAATGACGATCTGTGGCCAATTGTTTGTTTTTTGAGTTTTCAAACTTTTTCTGAGGAAAGTATAAGTGAATATTTTCATATCTACTACTATGTTTTGTAAAAACTGATTCCTGTGCCTTATTCTACACGAGATGAAGTTCCTTTTGAGCTAGTTCGAAATTAAATTCGATGTAATTCATAATGTGAAAAACGAGTTTGTTTCCAAGATGGCGATGTTTGAAATATGGACCCCATAGGTGCTGGTATTAGCACCCGGGTCCATATTACCAACAACCGGTTTTGATGATGTAATAATAATGCTTACGTGAGAAATGCGATTCCACAGATGATTTCATTGTGATACATTTTATTTTCATGTTTTGTAATCCTTTTCGTTTATTCTGGAAGCTAAGAATGCATGTTGAGAAGAAATCTCCCGCTAGCAAGGACGCTGTAGTGCGCAGAAGAAGTTGGGATAAGGTGAAGATGGTTGAGACTATCCAGAAACTAAGATGCGAAGAAATAGGACTAAAGGAGGCTGCCAGAGTGTTTGGTGTATCAAGAACAACTTGAGATTATTGGCTTCACAAATGGATAAGCCAGCGGCAGATTTGGTTATACAAAATCTAGGGTTTGATTTTGGTTTGAAGCTCTACGTTCAACTTTGACCGGGCAATTGTTTTTGGCCCTTTTATTCAACAAGGCCGAATTTGACCGGGACCTACAGTTTAAAGCCGATTCCTAACGGCTACAAACATCCATGCCATCAGTGGAACTCGAACACACAGGATCTGAACCAAATGCCAGTGCCGTAGCCATTTGGCCATCACCTGGAACAAAAAGTAGGGAGGAAGCCTGTTTTACCAGATTACACTGAAACACTTTTTGGTGACCTATTTGCTAGAGATGGAGTCAGTATTTCACGATCTCTCTCGACAAGATGTGAGGAAATTGGAGTTCCAATTGGCTGAACGCAATAATATCTCCCACATTTTCATAAACGAAGCTGCAGGGAGACTAGCTAAACCGATTCCTCATTCGTCAGACATCAGAAAACCTAGAGGGACGTCATATGCACGTGCAGAAGGATTCACACGTGAGCAGGTGGCTGGGTTATTTTTATTTGCTGGAAGACTTGTGTTCTGGGAATCATTTCCAGAATCTTCAATGTAGAGGAGACTGGTGTAAGTGTGGTTCAGTCAAAAGCTTCCCAAGTCATTGGGTTGAAGAGAAAACATCAGGTGGGAGCTTTGACTACAGCTGAATGTGATTCTCTGGTAACTATGGTTTGCTGCATAAGTGCTGGGGGAACATATTTTCCACCAATGATAATATTTCCTCGTAAAATCTTAATGGATCAGTTTATGAATGGATCCCCATCCGGAACAATTGGAATATCCCATCCCTCTGGGTGGATACAAGCCCATATGTTTACAGAGATGACCCAGACCAGCAAGAAGAATCGTGCATCTTCTGTGAAAGTGCATTCAAAGATGACACACGAGGAGAACATGAATATTGGATTAGTTGTGTGATGAGCCTACACTGGATTCATTCTGTGTGCACCGGAGCCGAAGCTGAGTTTTATATTTGCGACTTTTGCTGCTAAAATTGAAGTTTTTTTATATAGATAATATTTGATGATCCAGCTCTTTAATAATATATTATCTTTCTTTCACTTTTTCATGTGAAAACGTTTCGCTCTTTTTGTTTCCAGCTGTTTAATAAATATATAAATGAGTTTTTTGGAAAAAAAGGTGGGGGTCCATATGACCCTCCACTTTGGGTCACCTGCAAGTTTTGACTTTTTTCATTTATGTGATTGTATACATCTTAAAATTTGATTTAACGGCAAATCCACTTAAGGATGTTTAGATGATGAGTTATGGAAGAGGTTAGAGCCCCAAAATATGCAAATCAGTCTTTGGTATGAACACAGTGAGCCAAAAGCAAAAGGGGGGTCCATAATTCCACCTTCTCCCCTCTCTCACTCTCTCTCTCTCTCTCCATATATATATATATATATATATATATATATATATATATATATATATATATATATATATATATGTATGGAAGTATGTATATTGCTTACCTCTTTCACCCGTGTTAGTTTTTAAGTAAGTATAAATGTCTTAAGTTGCTATGATGTCTAATTACTGTCTGCCGACTTTTCTCGTCTCTTTGATAAAGTGCAAGCATTTAGAAAATTTCAGAATGATCCAAAGACCTTCGTTTCTGTATCATAGTACATGAAACTTTTCATATTTTCACCACTCGCGCAAGTTTTAAACAACCTATCACTCCAAAAGCAATGAAATATTAGAGCAACTTCGATAAAGTTTATAACTCATCAACGACGTTGGCTTCTCTGTTAGTTATATTAAAAAATTCAAGCAATTGCATGAATTGATTTTGTTAAAGATTTGAACCGAACTGAAGTACACCAATAAACAAATAAAATTTGAACGACATTTGAACATTTCTGACTACGGTTAAATGTGTAAATAAACTTCTATGAAAAATTGCTTTAAAGAGTTTTGGTTCAATATATAACAAACAATGATTCCTAAATAAATATTTAAGAAACTATTCGGGCACATAATTTTATACAGTAAAGCATATTTAGGGGTTCAGCAAGAATGAACTCGCAGAAAATGCCATTCGTTGGCATAAATTCCAAGCACATCTTACTGCTTCCCGGAAAGATGTTTTAACAGCGTTTAAATGAAAAACGAAATAAGGAAAGTATAATTCATATTTATACTTATAAGTGAACATTTCTGACTGACAAAAAGAATATATATAACTCTTCACTAGGCTGTGCTAAAAACCTCTGTTTTAATAATTCATTTCCCTATTTCATGATTTATTCGTCCTTATTTTATATGGGGACTTTTTAAAATTGCATCAAGCATATGTTAAATGCAAAAGACCATTTGCGATGAGAGAGGCTATATACAAAATGTACTGCATTTTTTTAATTACAATTTTCTCTTCTAGTAGAGGATTTGCATCTCTAAGTAGGCAAGAACTAATCTACATATGCATCAGATTGTAAGTCTTTAGATACTTCTTGTATGTAATTATATAAACGATTTCCCTCGTGTTTTTATGGGATGTATACCAACTAACTTAATTTCCTTAGTGTAGGCAAAAGTAGACTTTTTCTTCAAATACGTTCTTCAGCTGCATTTCATTGATTTCTTAGTTCATGTGTTTTCCTTTTAAGGAGATGATCAAAACTTGATGGCCATAATTTGCTATAAAAATTTCAACAAATATTTAAGTAAATTCTAAAGCTTTTCAAAATGCAGTTAATATTAGTTTTTCTGCCTTAAATTTATTTTATGCGTTATGTCACATGAGAAAGAATCCAATATAAAGAAGATTATACAACCTGCGTCTAATTTATTTGCACAATTTAGCTAAAGAATAGTTGTTATCGAAATATTAATTCTCACTCTGAAATAATTCCTTCTAAATTAAAAATTCTTTACTTGTGATCCTATAATGTAATATATTTATCTGAAAGATATGAAAATATTGTTCGTTTAAAAATTTTCATTTCATTGAAAAATATATATTTTAATGTCTCTAATCGTTGTTTCTAGAGAAATTAATAATGATATTTCACATATGTATGCATTTTAATAATTACTTAAAGTAGGAATTAAAAGAATCAGGGAGGAAAAAAGTTTACGTTATTTGAATATTTATATTTTGTTTTTTAAAATATCAGAATTCTTTTCCATTCAGTCTTAGCTCAGATATTTGTTTTAAAATGTAAGAAAAAAAAATGGGACACATCAATTTTCAAAACATTTCTTTATATAAACGTATATTCTGATATTTAACAGTGATTATTCGTCTAAATGTATTTTGGCATATGTAAGATTGAAAAGATCTTTACCCATTACTTTTGAATACATCTTAACAAAATATAGGTAGCATTAAATATATATATATATATAAATATATATATATATATATATATATATATATATATATATATATATATATATTGTGTGTGTGGGAGAGAGAGAGAGGGAGATCGACAAATAAAATTAAGAATATGTAAAATTTTATCACGGTCATACGAGGTAAATACGCATGATGGTGAATATAACATTTCGAGGTACGACAATGAAATTATATATTACTTCAATATCCCTTTTGTACCCGAAAATACTTGTTACTCTGAATAGTTTAGATAACAACAAAACAGAAAAAAGACAATGAATTTATATACGACAATGAATTTATATATTACTTCAATGTCCCATTTGTACCCAAAAATCGTTGTTACTCTGATTAGTTTAGTTAACAACAAAAAGGAAAAAAAGAGAACCTCATGTAAAAATTATGCCTTTAAAGATCCCTTTGATTCGTAATCTGTTGAAAAGCTAAAAAAGGTAGTTCCTCTAATATGCTGGTACTTTCGAATATGGTACTAAAATATTTTCAAATTATAGTATTCTTGTTTAATAAAGCCTAAAATTACGTCATATGTTACGTACTATATTACAAAACAAGTGAAAAAGCCTCCTAAATGTGATAAATAGCTTCGTACCTTAAAATTCCTACATTGCTGCAAGCCGGAATGATTAGTTCCAATTGCATAAGAGACCCAGGAGAATGAGATGAACATATTACGTGCGTAAGTCATTGTTTACAAAACAATAAGCGAAGTTTAGTGCATTCTGTATCTAGACAAGTATGAAAAATTTAATATATATTATACTGACATGTAGTTACATTGATACATATATCTTAAGGAAAACACTTTGTTACAGTGTTTAATAATAAAAGATATTTGAATTTACAGACAAAGAAGTAATTGAATGGTACATTGTGATTGTATGTTGCTTAATGAAAGCATATGACAATAAATTTACAGTCAAAACTCTAACGAACATCTATTTTGCGAATTTCTCTATTTTGCGAACTTTTCCTTGGAACCAAGGACATTTTGCGATTTTTTTTGTAAAATAAACTCCAAATAGCGATGTGCATTCTCTATTCAACGAAAATTTTTCTTGTGATCCAATATTTTTTTTCTCCATATTTCTCAAAATATTTCCGAACATTTCAACCTTATTCTTTCTTTTGACACATTATGGTGATCAATGACCTTGAACTGGTTTTACCAGTCGACAAACTCACCGAGAGCGTTAATATACATATATATATATATATATATATATATATATATATATATATATATATATATATATATATAAACCTTGGAGATTTTGAATAAAATTTTGATAGAAATTAATACAAATTGACAGCTTCTTAAATGAATTATTTAATATTAAATTTCCTTTCTTAGATACATAGAATAAAAATTTAGTTAGATATTCTCCCTTACTACCTTAAAAAAAATATATATATATATACAAAAACCTAAATATCTAGCTCTTTTTGTATGTGCACTCACTCAGGGATGCGTATTGTAACACACAGACTGTTCCCGGATGTATTTCAAGCGGTTCCTTTCTGTTTATACTTTCCAGTTTTTATACCGGTTCATGGTTCAGTAGATTTCCGTTAGGGGTTTTAGGGGACACATACCGAGAGGGGAATGGGAGTTGGGTGATTCTAAATCAATCATATTAAATGTCTTTCGGCAGGCAAGCATATTGATTATTTTGAAAATAGTTTTCTGGAACATACACGACATAATTCCATCGATATTTAGTGAATCGTCCATAGTCACTTGCCAATACAATCAGTACATCATATTTATTGATTTTTCTGCAAGTGAAAGCCATTTAAATGTGCATGGCTTTTCGATGAAGTATTCGTAAGTTTCTGTCATATAATAAGAGTACAAAGGAATTAGCACAAACTGTTATTAGCGTCCCTATAGGCAACGGTTAGTCTGCTGATTTAATTTATTTTCTCAATAATTGATCATTTGAATTAAATAATAGAGTGTTTTTCCTAAAAGAGTAATAAATTTAAATAAAGTTACAAAATAACAAAATATTATAAAGAAGAGTTGATAGATGAACTTTAGCCCTCGATCAGTAAAGTTTCAGAACTGTTAGTTGATTAGCTCAGTTTGCAAACCAGTGGGGGCCAAACTTTAACGCCACTGAGCAACCGTACTGTTCGCAAATCTTACTGTGAGCTACCAAACGAAACCAGGACAATTTTATTTTCTAAATCCCACATTTATTTATTACCTATAAACTTACTTTTCTAGTAAATATTACATCCAATTGAATAAAATTGTTCATATTGTAAAAAAAATGAATAAGAATTGTAAGAGCAAAATTTTTTTCATCTGACAAATTAAGTTTAATGAGAAGGATGGCGCTCTTTTTGTCATCAACATTTTTTTAAATGTTAGGTGAGTAGGTAGTTGTTGAAATTCGAATGCAGTTGTCCAAATGTTCAACAGTCAATCTGTTATCTGTTCAGTTGTTTTTTATAAACTTCGTACTGGAAAAAGAAATTTCGCACAGATATGTAGAGTTGAACATTGCCTTCACTCGTAGACCAACCTGAACCAAAATTGGACATCTTTCCTTAGTAACAAAAGGCCAAATATTTTCAGAGCTTGACATGAATGATTTTAAGGAAAGGTCATTTTGAAAGTCAATAAGTTCCGTTCTCCATTGCAGCGTTGTCTTTTCAAAATGTGACATGACACAAGTAGATAATTCTTCAGCATCAATCTTCATAAAAGGTGATTTGACGAACTGCTCTATAATTGGAATGCTTTTGAAGATTTGAAACCATTGACTGAATTGAATTTTCAAATCTGAAAAAATTGCAAGGTATTCTTTGTTGTTGTAAGGAGGCTGTGAAGGGTCTTTCTTGTCAAGGGTTTGCCTAAAACAGGCAAAGTGCTCTATTCACCCTGGATGAGATATCCCCCCCACATCTCCGGTTTTTAGAGAATGAAACCACATCTAAAATTGTTCCACCAATATCTTTATCCTTACCTTGAAGCTGCAAGTTAAGTATATTTAGCTTTTCAGTGATGTCTGCAAAAAAAGCAAAATCTTGAAGCCAAACAGGATCTTCTAGTTCAGAGAAAGATTCACCTCGTTCTTTTATTTTACCAAATCAGGAAGCAACTCTTTGAAACGTTGCAAAACTCTGCCTCTGCTAAGCCAACGAACTTCTGTATGAAGCAATAAATCACCATACTGGCATTCTAACTCTTCAGTCAGTGCCCTGAACAAACGTCTCTGAAACGCATGAGCCCTCACTTTATTTACTACTTTTACGACTGTTTTCTTTACATTGTTCATTCTTAAGAACTTTCCACATAATGACTACTGGTGTATTATACAATAGGGTGGAGCGAAAAAATTTTTTTTCTCGGATCAAAAAGCTTGGGTGCGGGAAAGTTGCTACTAGTTAACAGTAACACCTGTTCAAAAAAGTTTTTAATTCCAATAATATCTTCAAGTGCCACAACACCCTTGAAAATCTAAAAATTTGAACTAAAATTGGAAAATCATTGAATTTAAGTAACTTAACGCATAGTAAATTCCAAGATTGGCAAGAGATAGCAGCACCATTCAGTTGGAAATTTAACTTTTTTTTCCCTTCCTTTCTGCAAGCATTCAGGGAGGGTGAAAGCAAGTAAGAAAGGCGCCATTTTCCCAACGTTATCAAAATCTCTAGCTCTAAAGCAAAATATATTTTTTAACGTGTGTATTAGAGACTCGTTAGTGAAAATTTCTTTCTTTTCAGTGTTGTGGACTATTTTAATGAAGAAGAGGTAAGCGGATTTATTGTTATTTATTAGAATGTGAGATTACAAGTCTACGTTATCACGAACAACACATGCTAGCTTTCAGCATAAAGGTCAATTATCAGTCAGAAATATTATATTTGAACATATAAATATGATAGGTTGCATGAATGAAACATAATTAGTACTTTATATTAAGAATTGAATTCATATCAATAATGTATGAAGTTTAAATCAAAATTGTAATTCAGCAATAAAATATATCCTTTAGACATGAAAAATCAATCAATATAACACAAATTCCAATCTTAAATAATATTTAATGTCAAATACTCAGATATTCAGAAAATCACTGTATAATTAAATAATTGCACATAACAAACACATAGCTTCGTTCATGCTCTATTATAAAAAAATGCATCATTTGGTACAGCAAAAGCAAAATGTTTGAAATTTCAGCATTATTAAGATACCTATATATTACTTATTATTAATACAGAGAACACAACATTATCAGGGGGAATATTAAGCAGATGCATTTTTTCGTTACTCACGTTGGTTAAAGAATTAAAAAAATGTTACCGATAAATGAGAAAATTATTATCCTTAAATATTAACATTAATTTTAAGGACTGGTCAACTGCACCAAATGTTATGGGGCCGAATGTTATGGCGTCAAATGGGAAGCCGCAGCCGAACAAGTGGTGGCAGATTAAAAAAACTAAGCCAAAAATGGCGAAACATGAAAATGCGTTGTGTAAAAATTAAGTTACTGATTTAACTTACAGAAACAATACGATATGAAAAATAACCCAGACAGGTTGTCTCAGGTAACATATATATTAAATAAAGTAGTTATGTTTTAGGATAACCGCACTTAACCAAGCAAGAAATACCTAACCCTACAGACAGCCTGACCCACGTGCTAAGCAGATTACTATACTCATCAGATTAATTCACACTAGTGAAACATTATCTATTACAGTAAATTAAGTGACAGACTATGTGGTTAAGGAGCAAATAAGAAATTTATTTAACAAAACATAATGAAAAAGTAAATACTTAATGGAGATCTGCCATGTCTTGCTCCTCACTCACCAACATCGGACACCAGCTCAAAAAAATGTCACGTACCTAGTACACTTCCAACTCTCTCTCTCCTTATTTTTTTTAAGCTAGCCTTGAACTGCGCCAAGCTGTATTTCGCACCTGCGCAATACGGGCTCAAGCCACTAGATTTGGCGTGCATCGCCTTTCATGGCAATAATTCATTTTTTCTTTTCTGCCAATATATGGCGGTTACGAAAGACAGTTATAAAGACATGAATATTAACAGATATACTCCATGAGTCTTTATAACACCCTTCGTGAGTCATGCCTTAAAATTTCCCCTCGAAATAATAGTAGCTCGCGATCGACGGTTTGGCGATTATGTTGTAAACAATCAAACCCAGATTCCTCGATTGTCCCAAAACTAGCGATCGTAATCATTAAATAAGTATTAAATAAGCGTAAAGTCAAGGAAACGTCTCTATACAAATTAGAAAACCAAATATTCATAAATGAATGATTTTCAAAAACTAACATCAGGGCGAATGATTTAGAAAACGAATTTGTACAAACTGCTAAAATTGTACATCTAGGCAACGACAATTCTGAAAATGAAGATTATTTTCTCAATAATTTCTTATTCAGGCTAAATACCGTACCTAAATATCATACCTAAGTAGATTATCGTACCTAAAAAAGAAATAAATTAATATAGAGGTACCGAAAAAAAAAATGTTATACGTTAGAGGGCGCGGATCATCAATACAATTGCTATAGAATCCACCATAGAACTATGTTTCACCCTTATTATTGGTTCCTCAGTTTGGAATAACCAGGTAAGATGGTAGGAAAAGAATATCGAAATTCGAATTAATCTAAATTCTTTCCCGTGTCTGACAAGGTGCGGTGAAATGCAACTGTAAAGAAAAAAAAACTAAAGTTGGCTAGAAAAGAAACTACAGAACAAATTATTCCCAACATGCTCTGCATTCAACCACCAAGTTTTCACTGAATCTCGCCAATGGTTCAAAAGTTATCAAGTTTTTCATAAAGCTCAAGAATTGCCATAAGGTATATATATATATATATATATATATATATATATATATATATATATATATATACATATTTAAATATATATTTCTAATGGAGTGTGAAATATGCTTCCCCAAAATTTCAAAAGTTTAATATTTCTGACAATAATTAACTCATTATGAAATGCGTCAGTTTGACATCCATGGCAGATACACGAAATATATAAATATTGCTCCCATATACTGCTGCTTGATCATCATGCATGTGTCAGAAACTTTTCACATGAACAACTCACCGGCGTGTTGTTGAAAAGCACTCACCAGGGATCACTCCCCTTGTAACAGTATAAAGAACGAAATTCCCACTCTGGTACGTACAGGAATGATTAGCTACAATTGCATAAGAGACCCAGGAGAACGAGATGAACATATTACGTTTGTAAGCCATTGTCTGCAAAGCAATAAGCAGACTTCAGTGCATTTAACATCTAGGCACATATGGATAATCAAAAAAATATTAGTGACATGAAATTACATCGATACTTTTGATTTCAGGAAGGAACTTTGCTTCAGTGTCAAATATAAAAGATATTCTAAATTTACAGGCAGAGTAATTAAATGGCACATTGCGATTGTTTGCTGTTTAATAAATCCCTATACATAAATTAGTATTTATCCATCTTAATAAAATCATATATATATATATATATATATATATATATATATATATATATATATATATATATATATATATATATATACAGTTCCGTAACTGACTAACTGACTGACATACAACACACATATTAAACCGCTGAAACTAAAGGGCTGAAATTTTGCATGGCGATTCTTCTTATAGTGTAGGTGTGCACTAAAAAAGAGTTTTGAAAATTTCTTTTTAGATTTTTTAAAATAAAATTTTTAAGCTATTTTTGTAACATTTTTTAAAGTTTGCATCTCGAATAATAATCTGAGGGTTGTGAATTTTATATCATGAGAAAAATCATAAAAATTCCTTTAAAATGACATTTTTTTCGAATCTTTACCTCCTTTTTCTGATTTTTTGTAAATGTTTAAAGATTAATTTTTAGAATTCAATTTATTAAATGCTGATCACGTCATTTTTTTTTCTGGTACTTTAAATAAATTTATCGTAAAGTGCATAACAAGTAAATATACAAAAACAATTTTTTTTCTTGCTAATGCGGCAGACGGCGATTGTACATTATCCAAAAAATATTAAAATACAGTAAAAGATATGTTCCTAAAACTGTTCTATATTAACTGTACTATATTCTCTTGCATGTCCTATTATATTTAATTTGAATATTTTCATCTACATTTTTTTGTCTCTAAAATATCCCTTACGATTTTTTTATAAATATATATTTTGTTATTTTTTACATCTATTGTATACATTCATCTTCGTATTTATTATATATATCAGGGGTGGCCAACCTGCGGCTCGCGAGCCAGATGCGGCTCTTTGAAGGATTATTTATGGCTTTTGATAAATGTACCCGAGTTCCCTTTTAATTTTTGTGTTATTTTATTTTAAAAAAATATTATCGTTCCGTATGTGTTTCAAAATGTCTTTTGTGGCGGGAACGAGGGTTGCTTCAACGTTCATCGCCAACCCAAACCAAAACTAAATAGATATTAAAAGCAAAACAGCGGCTGACGGCGACGGCAACTCTTGAGAGCAGCATGAAATGGAAACTTCACGACTTTATCCAGTGTTCGGCGTCGGATGCTCATCACTTATGGCGGGAAAGAACGGCACTAGTCAGGCTCATCGTCGAAAATAAATCAGCTAACTGGAATCATGTCTAACGCCATCTCAGAAGGTGAATATATTTATTTAATTACAATAGCACATACATAATTAATTTAATTATATTTACATATATACAATTTTAACATTAGGAAGAACAACAACCACATTCAACGGCATTAGAAGATCAACTACTAACCCCAACGCCTGTCTGGCGGGAGTTTTTCCCCGGAAGCCCCTCTCCCTTTTTAAAGACAAAAATAATAAGGAGAGGACACTTCCTCGTGGCACGTAGCGCCCTCTACTCATTAGAGAATTTAGTTGATGAGGAAAAAGGGTTGGTTACACTTTTAAATTACTGACAACAAATATGAAATACTAAGTGCAACGTTGTAACAAATTTAATTTCCGTCCAAGTTAAGAATGATATGACTCATCGAAAACTCCGCGAACGAACATAAACAGTGGCGTAATCGTCCGTATTCGACCGACTCCAGACCGATTTTGAATTTGTAAACTTTCATTGCAACGGACAGTTTACATTGTGCTCTGGAGGAAACAATTTGTATCAGTCTTGCTTCGGATATAATTTGTAATCTGGAATTTTTGGTAAGTTAACTATAATTTGTTTCGTAGTATGTAACACGAGATTGTTATTGTTTAAATAACACAAAACTTGTATTTTCTAAATTTCTTTATTTATTTCCAGTTCTTTTAAAAATATGACGACAGAGAACGAAAATAAAAAAAGAAAATACGAGCAAGAAAAAGAAGTTTTAATAATGAGTGGGAGGAGAATTTCTTTTTTTATTGACAATAACGGAAAAGCATTATGTGTTATATGTAATTCTACGGTCAAAAATTATAAAGCTAGCAATTTACGTCGACATTATAAAACCAATCGTCCTCAGTTTTCTAATCAGTATCCACCAAATTCCAAATTAAGATCAGATAAACTTGCTTCTTTAAAATCAAATTTAAATAAACAACAGTCAATTTTGATGACCTTTAGCAATCAAGCTAATAATGTGGATGAAGCCAGTTTTGTTCTTTCCTGGAATATTGCTCGTGCAAAACTCCCGTATGGAGAGGGAGAGTTTATTAAAAAAACTTGGAAGATGTACTTAAAGTTTTAGATCCAAATAATGCAGCATTGCACAAAGTTGTTTCGCAAATTCCCATCTCGAGACACACAACCGAATGACGCATAACTGCAATTAATACATCTCTTGAATATAATTTAAAAAATGATTTGAAGAACTGTATTGCATTCAGCTTAGCCCTTGACGAATCGACAGATATCACAGATCTTCCGCAATTGGCAGTTTTCATACGTTTTGTTTCACCTGACTTCATTGTTAAAGAAGAATTATTAGATTTAGTAGCACTTCAAGAGTTAACCCGCGGTGTCGATATTAAAAATGCATTAGATTCCTTAATGAAAACTTTTGATGTGCCTCTTAATAAACTTGTAAGAATTGCAACTGATGGAGCTCCGGCAATGCTGGGTAAAAAAAATTGGTCTTATTGGGCTTTTAATAGAAGATTCTCAAATTCCACAATTCATACCGATCCACTGCATAATTCACCGAGAACATCTCGTTACAAAATATTTAAAATATCCTGATGTTATGAAAACAGTGTTACACATTGTAAATTACATTCACACCATTGCAAAAAATCATCGACAATTCAAAATTTCCTTGAAGAATTAAAGGTCGAAGAACTTCCAAATGACATTAATTTCTTTTGCATTTTTAGATGGTTATCTAGCTACAACGTCAAGATGGTGTTACCCTGTCGACCGTAGAGGACATTGGTAACGCCATTGGCTACGCTTTTAGTTGTGTGTCCAGTGCGTCGTCTTACCAGACCACCTTCATGCGACACAAACTGCGTGCCGAGTCTAGGCCCTTGCGTTTTGAAACTCAGTCCAACCTGTCATACAACTGCCCCTTTACGGAGAACGAGTTGGAGAATTGCCTTCGGCAGACTCGGATGACTTCCCCGGGTCCCGATGGCATTAGTTATGCTATGCTGCAGCATCTCTCTCGCAGCTCGGTCCGTAATTTGCTGTATTTATTTAATAGAATCTGGGAGGAACATGCTTTCCCAACCTCGTGGCGTAGGGCAATAGTGATTCCCATTCCTAAACCGGGAAAGGATTCCACTAACCCTAACAACTACCGACCAATTGCACTCACTAGCTGTTTGTGTAAGCTACTAGAGCGCATGGTAAACAATCGGTTAGTTTACGTACTAGAAACCGAGCTTTATCTGTCACCCTTACAAAGCGGTTTCCGGCGTGGCCGGTCTACGATGGATAACGTCATTGCCTTAGAGTCTGAAGTCCGTAATGCATTTGTCAGAAGAAACCATTTAGTGTCAGTTTTCTTTGACATCGAAAAGGCTTATGACCGGACTTGGCGATATGGCATTCTTCGTGACCTTTACAATAACAACTTCCGTGGCCACTTGCCGATTTTCATTGCGAACTTCTTGTCACTACGACAATTTCAAGTTCGCATTGGTACCACACTTTCCGATGTTTACATTCAGGAAGAAGGAGTTCCTCAGGGAAGTGTACTTAGTGTTACACTGTTCTCTCTTAAAATTAATGGAATTTTAAAGTGTTTACCACCATCTGTTCAGGGCAATCTATATGTTGACGACTTGCAGATTTCCTGCCAAAGCAAGGATATGCGTTACATTGAACGACAACTGCAAATTGCAATATCTCGCATGATGACATGGTGTTCGGAGAACGGATTTAAATTTTCGACCGAAAAAACCTCTTGTGTACATTTTTGCAAACGCAGAGGTTTACATCCTGACCCGCAAATATACCAAGGTGATTCTTTGATATCTGTGGAGAACGTTGTTCGTTTCTTGGGCGTGTTGTTTGATAGCAAGTTAACCTTTCTTCCGCACGTAATATATCTACGGCGGAAGTCTGAGCAGGCTCTTAACTTACTGAAAGTTCTATCGAACACGTCCTGGGGAGCTGAACGTGCTACCATGCTCCGGGTGTATCGCGCGGTCATTCGATCGAAAATGGATTATGGATGCGCCGTGTACGGTTCCGCACGCTTCTCCGTGCTACGGAATCTCGACACGATTCATCATTCCGCCCTTCGAATCTGTTCTGGTGCTTTCAGGACATCTCCCATTAAGAGTTTATATGTTATCTGCGGCGAGCCTTCTTTACCATCTACTCGCAAGCAATTGTCGCTTCAGTTGTATTACCGTGTCCTATCGCAACCTAATCACCCACTCCTTGCTGTTCTTCTTGACAGTCAGTTTGACCGACTTTTTGAAAATCGGCCATCTTGCATTCCACCTTTCGGACTTCGCATGAGGACGTTCCTTTCTTCGACGTCTCTCCGTGATACGGATGTCTTGCTGCGTCCGACTTTGCCTTTTGCACCTTGGCGTAATCACAGGATTTCATACTTGCGCCCTTTCCAGGGTTTTGTGAAGTCAAGTACGGATCCTGTCGTGTATCGCCAGCTTTTTGCTTCGCACCTCGCTAGTTACCCTAACTATGTTGGTGTCTACACCGACGGCTCTAAAACAGGAGATCATGTTGGATGTGCCTACGTCTGTGGCAGAGACGTTAGTAGCTATAAACTTCCCCACTGTCTTTCTATTTTTTCAGCAGAGTTTGTCGCCGTACACGAGGCATTAAAGTATATCTCCCGTCAGAGATGTAGACGTTTCATCGTATATACAGATTCCATCAGCGTGTTAGAGAACTTGGAGAATGGTGAAGTGTCCCACTCCCATTCCCTTCTATATCCGGTGGTGGATCTGCATCGTCGCCTCTGTCGTCGTGGTTTCAGTGTTTTGTTCTGCTGGGTGCCGGGTCATGTCGGCATAACGGGTAACGAGCAGGCAGATGCTGCGGCTAAAGGTGCCGCTTGTCGTCTGAATCAGCATGTTCCTATTAGCGATATGAAGTCCGCTGTCAAAAATCTAGTCCGACAGGAGTGGCAATTAGATTGGAATGAGCAAGTCAATAACAAACTGAGACAGGTTAAGGCATGCATTAGTGCTTGGACATGTGCTCCGCTGCGGCGTGTAGACGTCATGCTCACACGATTGAGAATTGGGCACTCCCTTCTGACACATCGGCATTTGCTGATGGGCGAGGATACCCCTCTATGTGAACACTGTCAGTCTCCACTTTCAGTGTCACATATCTTGACGTCTTGTCCTGCTCTGCAGCCTTGCTACAATCGATTTTTTTGGGTCTAGTTCACCCAATCTGCCTGATTTGTTGGGGGAGCCCCCCCATCCTTCACTGTTTCCCTTTTTATTCGCTACTGGTTTTATAAAAAGTATTTGCTTTTCAGATTGATTTTATTGTGAAACTTTTAAATTCTATATTTCATCGTTCATATCATTAAATCTTTTTATTAACTTTTCTTATATTTTTTAATGCTTTTATATAACATTGGTTTTACAATCTTTACTTATAATCGCTTTTACCATTTGTATATACCATCTCTGTTTTTCAACTTTGAATGTTATCGTGTTTACACAATTTTATTGCATCTTAATTTTTCTGTGGTGTGTATGTGCTATTATTAACAAAAGTGTTGGTGACCAATCCGTTTTTTCAGCTGTGTTTTATATATACTGTTTTTTGGCTCCAGTCTTGTGTTTGGCGCATTATGTCCTATTTTGGACCTTGCGCCATAAAACCCCAACCAACCAACCAACCAACTAGCTACAACGTATTAAATCGATTTGTAGATTTGTTTGATCCGATAACTGCATTTCTAAAAGAAAAGGAAATAACCTATTTAGAATTAGACGATGACGAGTGGTTACAAGACTTAATGATTTTGACTGATGTGATGGAACATTTGCAAACACTGAATTTACAACTGCAGGGGAAAGATAAAATAATATCTGACCTCTCACAGTGTATATTTAGTTTTCAAACTAAATTACAACTTTTTCAAAAGGACATTAAAAATAAAACATTTTGTCATTTTCCTCGAATTAAAAAAATTTGTTCCAATATTAAACAAGAAAAACTCAACGAGTATATAAAAAAGCTAGAAGGAATATTGACGGAATTCCAAAATAGATTTCAAGACTTGAAATATTTTAAATTGTCTCTTGATTTTTTTCTGAATCCATTTGAAATTAACATAATTCAAGGTGAGTTTTCCATTTCCAATATAATTATGACCCAAAAAGCATCTAGAGAATTAGAATTAATAGAAATACAAGAAAATCAAGCTCTACAATTAAAATGTAAGTCGACGCCGATTACTGAATTTAGAAAATTTGTACCAGAATCAAAGTATCTGGAATTAAAAAAGGCTGCTTGTCGAATTATTTCAATATTCGAAACAACGTACTTATGCGAATCATTTTATTCCACTTTAAAATTCGTGAAATCCAAACACCGATCAGTATTAACTAACCAGCATCTCAAAGAATTACTGAGAAGTGCTGTCACCAATTATTCACCAAATTGTAAAGAATTATCAAGAGAAATAAAATAAATGTTTTTAATTTTTAATATTTAAATTCAATACACATATTTTGTACTTTTATTTATATGTTTTCAATAAATATAATTTCTGTATAAAAATTTTTTAAAACCTTTTTTGCATACCTTTAAAATACGTATTTAATTGCGGCTCGCGAAAAATTTCAAATTTTGAAAAATGGCTCGGACTATCAAGGAGATTGGCCACCCCTGATATATATCGTATTATGTACATATATATATATATATATATATTATATTTTTTGACATTAATTGCATACATTGACTGTTGTATTTAATTTGAATGTACTCCGTAGCGAAGTGCTCGTTTTCAGCTAGTTATAGAGTATAGCTCACTTCTACCCAGACTTTGGTGTATATAATTTGAAGTGGCACTCTAAATGAATTTGATACACACACAGTTTATACATGAAACAATGTTTATTGAATTCGTTGCACATATAGAACTTGCTTTTACAGCAATAAGCATACGTACTACTTGTACGGAATATATATTAACATTCAATAGAAATACACATTGCAATACTCACAAACCAGCAGAGAGTCAAACCAGCAGTACTACCACGTAAACTTTGGGCACCCTCAGCACTAGCGACGGTTAACACCTGGAGCTGCTTACCTATCAACCTTAACAAACTTTTCCAACCTCTGTATTAATCAAGCTGCTAGAAATTTATACCAAGCGCGTATGCCTAAATTAGCATATCTCAAGCAGCTTCTTTAATTCATTCACTCAAAGGTTCGATTCTTGTGAATCGAATCTTATGTATACCTTACATATTTTGTATATATATATATATATATATATATATATATATATATATATATATATATATATATATATATATATATATATATATATATATATATATATATGTATGTATATGTATATATATATATATATATATATATATATATATATATATATAAATATATATATATATGTATATATATATATATATATATTTATATATATATATATATATATATATATATATATATATATATATATATATATATATATATATATATATATATATATATATATATATATGTGTGTGTGTGTGTGTGTGTGTGTGTGTGTCTGACTTTATGTGTACTAATAAATTGGAAGCACATAATAATTAAATTTATCTTTAATCAATTTTACACCCCAAGCAAAATAAATCAGTTGTATTACTTTAAAAAACTTCCTAATTTCCTTAGCATAGCCTGATGATCCTTTACAGAGTGTCACCGAATGTGTCAGTAAACTTTTACATAGCATACGTAATTAACACAAGTATTTAATAATAAATGAACGAACACGGCACCATGAAAGAACGTTATGAAACGGATTAGAGAGACGCAACTTTCAACATAGAGAATTTCCCCCTATCTCACAAGACATAACCTTTTAAGCACAGTGAGTTTTTCCAGTAACCAAATAACCACCTTTCCACACGTCTTAATCACGCCGCAAGTAATGACTGAAGAAAGGATTTTTTTAAACGAGAATTTAAGTGCAGCGCGTAGTTTCCGATTTGGTCCCTTACATTCTAGTAAACATACTTGACTTACATTTTAGTAAATGGCTCACAGTTGTTTAGACTTAAGACACAAAGACTATTTTTGATTCAGGACAGTGCAATATCGAGCCATTGCATTTCAGTACTAGTAAAAGCAGTTCTTTTTTAAGGGAATGGGTTTATGACTTTTAAATAATTAGATGTGCTTAAAGTTAATTCTCGATACCTGGAAGGGAATTTAAAATGTAGAGGGCAAAAAGTACTGTTAAGGATTATTATAATGAACTTCCACTATATATATATATATATATATATATATATATATATATATATATATATATATATATATATATATATATATATATATATATATATATATATATATATATATATAAAGTGTCCGGAGCAGTCTAACCTTTAAGAAAGGGAAATCTCGGAGTCACCAAAAAACAAAAATGGTTTCTGAACATCTCTTTTTTTTTGTCTTAAAGGAAACAAATCATTTTAAATTTGATTTATCACGAGAAAGAAAGTTTGAATGAAGAACAGGTAATAGATAAATATACTACATAAAGCGACGAGTTAAAATTCACGTCTTACAGCTATTTAATGTTAACTTTCAAGACCCATTACATCATGGACATAGAAAAGTTATTTCGATTGATTTATAGTTCAAAATAAACCTTATTTGTTATATATTTGCAATGGAGGGATCTTTGATACAACAAATGTCACTAATACTGATCGCTATATGAATGCTAGTCAAATGAGAGATATCCGATAAAACGCTAGAATATAATACATACAATAACTGTTCAAAATCTTTCGAGCAGTTTTCACAAAATTACAAAACGGGCCTTCTTATTACTGTGTAAAAAAACAAGCTTTTATATTAATTAAACCAGAGCTGGTCTAAACAGAGAACAACCGGGTATGACCAAAGAACACGGATTTTTCATCGCAAATCAATGGCACCCACCTGGAGGTACATAAAAATCACATTTGCTCTGATTAAACGAATATATTGTGGGGGGGGGGGAAGGAGAAAAGGAATGGATGAATTACGTGACCTCTGGTTTATATTACGCTTAAAGATGACAGGGGAACTGCGTATCACGGAAAAACACTGCAACGTTAGATAGTAACTTGCTGCTGATTTAATGAGCATTTCTTTCGTAACAGTGAATTGAAAGATTAATTTGGAAAAAGCATTCCGTAGAAAACTATTATTTCTCTGTGTGTGCTGAAGAAATGCCGTTTTGTAAAAATGGAGCTTCAGCTATTAAGTATTCTTGATGTGCATGTGAGAAATAAAATATGTTTCATGAATTCGTATATTTTCATCAGCAGCTGCTTCCTGAATCAATTAATTTCTGAACCAATATTATCCCCTGATAAAATTGATATCTTTAAATCTCATCAAAAGTCTTGGTCAAATTACCGGCAATTCAGTCATATTTATTTTATTTTCTGATTTTATTTTTTCAACTCCCCAATCTCCTCTTTTCTAGTCTTTTTATATCTATGTATATCTAAATGTCCCTTTCCCTACACAAACAAACACACACACACACACACATACACACACACACACATATATATATATATATATATATTTATATATATATATATATATATATATATATATATATATATATATATATATATATATATATATATATATATATATATATAGAGAGAGAGAGAGAGAGAGAGAGAGAGAGATATGTGTGTGTGTGTGTGTGTGTGTATATACATCTATTTAAAGAACGTCTATTCTACGAATTTCTGTATTTTGCGAACTTTTCATTGGAACCAAGAAAATTTTGCGAATTTCTGCGTAAAATAACCTCCAAATAGCGAAGTACATTCTCTATTTAAAGATATTTTTCTTGCGAACCAAAATTTGTTTTCTCCATATTTCTCAAAATATTTCTGAACATTTCAAGCTTCTTCTTTTTTTCAACACATTTTTTGGAAATAAATGACCTTGAACTGGTTTTACCAGTCGCTAAGTCACCAAAAGTAGTAAAATCATTGTCTTTTTTTGCATTTCATACAGGAAGTGCAACCTTTATCCACCCCCTCTATCCACTTCACTAGAAAAACTTTCAATATCCCCCTTTCAAAATCAATAGAGCTGTCCAGTGTTCTTGAACTAGTCTCCCGTTTTCTAGATTGTTGATCAGAGTCGTGTTGGTAATTTCGGTTCCTGTAGCTGGACAATGTCAAAGCGAAAGTGCTTGAGCATCACAGAAAAAAAAAATTAATTCTTCATGAGATGGATAAAGGCGTGAAGAAAACGATATTGTTTTAAAATTTGGTATTCCTCCAAAAAGTTAATTAACCTTAATAAAAAGTCGTGATAAGATACAAAAGTGTGATTCCTCGAATTCTTGTTCAAAACGACTAGAAACAGGTGTCTATTAAGATGTGGATGAGGTAGTTTTGAAGTGGATACCCACAATGCGAGATAAAAATGTTCCGATCTCTGGGCCTTTCATAATTGAGAAAGCTCTTCAATTTGCGAAGGCAATGGGATACGACGAATTTCGAGGAAGCAATGGATGGCTTGAAAAATTTTAGAGACGGAAGTTTCCTAAGACACGGATATGACTGTCTTAGGAAATATGGATATGACTGTCTGGGAAAACTAAAGACGTTGCAGATAATGATAAAGAAAATTGGATAAGACACTGAGTAAAATTATAATAGACTATAAGCCAGAAAGCATCTTTAATGCTCATAAGATTTCTTTATGTTTTCAATGATTGCCTCAAAAGACATTGAAATTTAAAAAGGAAAACACAGCAAAGCAAGATTAACTGTCATGCTAGGTGCAAATATGACTGATCATCAGAAATTGAAACCATTAGTTATCAGAAGAAGCAAAAATCCAAGATGTTTAAAAGGCTTAAAATCTTTGGATGTTCATTATGACTTAAACAAAAAATCTTGGGTGACGTGAGAAATTTGTGAAAATGGGTTCAAAAGTTGGACAAACGTATGATTGCAGAGTGTCAGAAAATTGCTCTTGTTTTTCAGATTTGTCCCGCCCATCCGAAAGAAATCAAACACAAACTGAAAAATGTTACAGTTTATATATATATATATATATATATATATATATATATATATATATATATATATATATATATATATATATATATGTACAGAGATACATAATGTATGGACAATGTATATATTTATTCCTAAAAATTGTTATTCTTCCTGTTTTATTTTGTAAGTTACCTCTATTTTTTATCTAGGCTTGGACGCGGTTATCTGAATTTCTTTCATTACATCATAATTATGTGTTAAATTTCATTTTTAAAATTTTATCAGTATGATAATTGTGTTTTATAAAACTTGAATATCTCTCTATTTAACAAATTCTCTTTAAGAGGAATTTTTCAAATGGAGACATATCTTAAATTGCGACTAAAATATATTAAATGTTATCATGACTAAAGAGATCGTCCTACTTTGCTTCACTGTGTTATTTCTCCAACTACAGATCACTTCACTGTGTAATTACGATTCAATATGTCTTATTACTTATCTATCCATAAGGTCTTTATTTTTGCAGATTTGCAGCAATAGAACATCTAGAACATCTGCGGAGACAGACGGTAGAAATAAGTTATTAACCGCAATATTACTTTTTACTAAGAAATAGAATTCACCTAATGGTTATTTATGTATACATTTATGAAAACACATATACGTTTGGCAAAAAACTACTCTTCGTATATACGAGAAAAAAAACAGACATTAAAAACTTTCGACCTAAAATATATGTGACGACCATTAAAGGAATTCACCACTTTATAAATCATTTTATATCCTATTATTATGTATATAAATCAATATATATATATATATATATATATATATATATATATATATATATATATATATATATATATATATATATATATATATATATATATATATATGTACAGAGATACATAATGTATGGACAATGTATATATTTATTCCTAAAAATTGTTATTCTTCCTGTTTTATTTTGTAAGTTACCTCTATTTTTTATCTAGGCTTGGACGCGGTTATCTGAATTTCTTTCATTACATCATAATTATGTGTTAAATTTCATTTTTAAAATTTTATCAGTATGATAATTGTGTTTTATAAAACTTGAATATCTCTCTATTTAACAAATTCTCTTTAAGAGGAATTTTTCAAATGGAGACATATCTTAAATTGCGACTAAAATATATTAAATGTTATCATGACTAAAGAGATCGTCCTACTTTGCTTCACTGTGTTATTTCTCCAACTACAGATCACTTCACTGTGTAATTACGATTCAATATGTCTTATTACTTATCTATCCATAAGGTCTTTATTTTTGCAGATTTGCAGCAATAGAACATCTAGAACATCTGCGGAGACAGACGGTAGAAATAAGTTATTAACCGCAATATTACTTTTTACTAAGAAATAGAATTCACCTAATGGTTATTTATGTATACATTTATGAAAACACATATACGTTTGGCAAAAAACTACTCTTCGTATATACGAGAAAAAAAACAGACATTAAAAACTTTCGACCTAAAATATATGTGACGACCATTAAAGGAATTCACCACTTTATAAATCATTTTATATCCTATTATTATGTATATAAATCAATATATATATATATATATATATATATATATATATATATATATATATATATATATATATATATATATATATATATATATATATATATATGTACATATATATATACATATATATACATATATATATATATATACATATATATATATATATATATATATGTATATATGTATATATATATATATATGTATATATATATATATATATATATATATATATATATATATATATATATATATATATATATATATATATATATATATATATATATATATACAGTGGTACCTCGACTTTTTCGAGATACGAGCATTCTCTCGGTGGATTTTTTGTTTGGAGTTACGAGCTATAATTCAGGTTAAGAGTAGGCTTCAGATAACCCATCGCTAGTTTTCGCACGGAAACCCATATTACGTGCTCATCAACTGCGATCACGAGAAGTATAAAATATTTACAACCTTTATGTACAATTATTTTACAGTTGTATACATATTATTCTAAGACAACTATCCAGTCTAAAACCGAGAGATAACAATCATCAATTATCACGCGGGGCAGCTTCCTCTGCCCACACTTGTGTCGCTCTCCTAAACCGAACAGCGTCCAACCTCTCTCGCGTAGAAATCGCTTTAATTCCCTCCCCCACACTGGAACTTCCATGGGGTCTAGGGAATGGGATGACCTAGGTCAAAAATCAACGAATAGGACTTAATTATTCAGTTTAGCCATTCTCGTCCTCTTTCATCAGCATCTTCAAGTCTGATCCGCAAGGTAAATGTTGTACATTACACTTAAAACATGTTTTTTGTAGTACATTCTATTGAATTGCGTTGTTATACAATGTTCATCATTTAAAAGCAAATTCTAATCATTTAAAAGCATTTCTTATTAACATGTAACAAAAAACTGCAGTCTTTTTGGGGAGCCTGGAACGAATTAATGGTATTTCCATTCATTTCAATTGGGAAAGATGATTCGAAATACGAGTATTACGAGTTACGAGCTCCGTCATGGAACGCATGCAAATCGTAAGTCGAGGCACCACTGTATATATATATATATATATATATATATATATATATATATATATATATATATATATATAACGAAACGAAGGCTGTACGGCAACGAAAGAACCATCGTGGCGGTCGAAGAATGTCAAGAACCTGTAAGCCCTCAATGGCTATACCATCACAAAAGGTGCAGGTCACGTATGACTATATCGAATGCAAGCAAGCCACATGCGTTCTCCTCGGTGCTTCCAGACAAGGATACGTTCATCATGATGCTGCACGCAGAACCGGGACTCGTCTGAAAAACGACGTGGTGTCACTCCAGTATCCATTTTTGTCGTTGGGCGCACCACTGTCGCTACGCGATAGTTGCGGGAGGCCGTTGAAATCCTGCATGGCTTTCAGTATGACCTTCCTGTACCCATGGATTCCAAAGTCGCATGACAGTAATTGGATTCCGACCAATGCAAGTAGCAATATATCGCGATCTTCTCACAAACAACCAACATTAAAATGCAAGTTTCAAGTGAGAAACCCGCTGCGTAACTTTCCTTTTATACAGAGTTTAACAAACAAATCTAGGAATGTGAGGTACCCTGAAAAGGGTATTTCATATTCCTAGATTTGTTGGGAGTGGCGAGACTTGGCCTGTATTTGTTTTTTATAACTACCTAAATTATTTACCATTAAGTAGGTTTGGTTTAGAATTAGTAATTTAGTTTTTATTCTTGTGCTTGGGTCTGGCTCCTGGCCCTCCGGGCGGGTTGGATATTCTTCAGAATTTCTCAATAGGTTAATGTCATAATGAGGGGTCAGTTAGTTTATTAATATAATTTTATATCTTAGTGGACTGTAAAAGAATCCATTAACAAAAATATGTAATGTTCTTATTTAAATGCAACCAATCAATCTTCTTACTTCTTTTAATAAAGGTAATACTTGAATGGCTTACATTTAACATCATCTGAATAATAGTTGAATAATAAGTCAACACTATAAAACTACTTCAATGCATGTATCCTTAAAATGCATTTAATATTGACTTCTTTTAAACACATAAATGTTGAATCCATGACATACTGAATAACCCTTCGGAATTAGGTTTTGCAAAATGAATAATTGATTTCAAAATGTTGACACCTTGAACAATAAACTGCTCACAATCTTTAACAAAAAAAAAAGAATAAACGGAATAGCATTCAACATAGCGATTTTTGAATTCTTACAGGACATTGCTTAAAATAGAATATACACCACAACAGAATAAACATTTCTTAGCCATTTTAGTGCCATTACTCAAAATTGAATGTGCAACAGCAGCATAATAAAAAAAAGATACATAGTGATGCCATCTATTGCTAAGAAATACAATTAGAATACAAATTACAAACAATATGATATATAGAACGAAACAATTATTATAATGAATTATTTAAAAATTAAAATAATGATAGTAAGTCTTTTATGAAGACTGAAAATCCTCCGGGCGGGGCAAAATTAAGGCAACTGTAGCATGTTCCGTGCTTGGTGTCAAAGCCGACACGCTAGGTAGCGTCACACCGGATTCGATCTATTTATCACAGAGTAGTGGACGGCTCGTCCCACACTCTCTCCAAAGAAGCTAGCTGCTTCGAAAATAGAGAAGATCAAGGTTTGATCTCTAAACGACCCTTCTCAGCGAGTAAGAGTTATTCACCCTTCGGTAACAGGATCGAGATCGGCCTAGGATCTGGATCAGATCCAAAAGCAAAAACAGTCCCCGACTCTCCTCTCCTCTCGTCTCGTCCTTTGTAAAAATCTGCTACATCCGCTTTTAAAACTTTTTTCCCTTTCGGGATCTGTAACAACCCCGCTCTTTGATCTGGTTCTCATAGGCCCTTGGCTTTGGCCCGTGTGCAAAACGATACCTGTTTTTCATATCGTTATCGCACGGGTGGATCATTACGGCCTCACGTCAGGAGGATGGTCTCCTTTTTTACTCTTTTGTGTTATAGTGTCTACGCACGAGCCATCGTGGCGACTCGCTATTGTAAGTCGCTCCTCACCTGCGAGTCGAACATCTGATCCTTTAGTAAGCCACCCCTCGCCCGGGGAAAACTATTGCATCTTCGCAGTTCGCCGATGGTCTTACTCTGTTTCAAGCCGACGTTAATAATATTCTGGGCCATGAGGAGGGGAAATGTCACACAAACTTACACAGAGGTCTTCTCACTACTCCTGAAGAAGTACTGACGTTGATGACACGAACGATGACACGAACATGTCCGTCTGATCCGGGAAATCTTTTAATAACTCTTCCTAGAAGCCATTTCAAAGGTGGCACATCGGGATTATGTACAGTCCATAGATCTCCAACCAGAAGATCCCGAAAATATGAACTCTTGGATTTTGGCCTCTGTTGCAGATGGTTTAGATATTCACGAGACCAACGATTCCAAAAATGCAATTTCATTTTATGTATCAATTTTCATCTTTCTTTAAGATGTAGCGTGATGTTCCCCGGAGCATCAGGAATATCCAACAAAGATGAACCAATTAGGAAATGTCCGGGAATCAAAGCAGTTAAGTCTGATGAGTCTGAACATTTTTTTGAACATGTGGGCGTTTTTGAACACGTTTTATGTGCTTAGTAGTTATGCTTATATTGCTGTAGAGGTGATATTTTTAGATTTTACGCTAAGTGTAAGGCGACAATGGACCATGACATTTTTTTTATTTATCAACCAATTACTATGAAATTTTGTATACTTATAGACTGTTAATTAGAGATGGACCTTTTTTTGTGAATCTGAAGGTCCATTGTCACCTTAAAGATCTGATTTGCTGTTTATATTTGAAAGTAAACTTTTTGTTTTATGTATCAATTGTTATTGTATAAATTGTATAAATTTTATATATATGATTAATTGTCGTTATGGATGTATTTGAGTTTTTCTCGTGTATTGAGCTATGAGGCTTTTGAAGTTTGTTGTTTTGAATTATGTAAGAAATCAAATGTAATTGTTGAACATTGTAAGCCATCGAACGTCTAGTCGTCATTTATTACTTACCGTATAACTTCGGGCATGGCCGGTATTGCTTTTGGATTATACAGAGTTTGAGATACCGTTTCTCCCTCCTGCGTCGTTCGATTGCGCTTAAATGCTAATCATTTTCCTATCCCAGTATGTTCTCCCTTTCTTGCGAATTTGACTTTTGTATCATCCCTCTTTAATGGTGATGCAATTTTAATGGCCAGCAGTGTATATATTCAGAATTTATATATGAATATATTCAACTTTATATATGAATTCAAAATAGGTAATGGACTGATGTAATATCCGATACCTTTTTTTGACTCAAATAAAACATATATTAATAAATAAATATAGAAAGATAACGAATTCAAGTTACTTAGTAAATCGCGATTTTAAGATCAAATTGAAATCAGTAGATATTGACCTTCATATAACATATCAAAGCCGAAATATTGATTAAAGAACTGTCCAGTGTTTTTATGATTGTCTCTATTGATTCAAATATTTAAGTATATTTATGAGAAAATTAATCGATGTTGTAATATAGATTATAAGAAACAAAATCTGTCAACTGGATAAATCTTTATAATATCTGCTACATACATCATACTTGAAACAATATCAATCATAAAGTGTATTATACTTACTAAATTTTCAAAGAACATACTATCGTTTTTTTTCAATTCTGATAACATCTTCATACATAATTTAAGTAATATCCATTATAAACGGGATTAAAGTTTAAATACAGATCAGGTAACAAAATTCTCATAAATCGACCATGTTGATTCAAATGAAATTAATAAATCCAGCAAAAAAGGTGTCATTAATCAATGATAAAATATATTTTTTGCAAAAAAGAAGAAACCATAATAAAATAGCTTTGGCCAGTTTAATTGAAATCAATGAATAAGTTTTAAACATCAAATATTAAATTTTATGATTAAAATTTCATTAAAAAACGATTACACTACCGCATAAGGGAAAACAATCTGTCTTCTGTACTTCTAATTTGCTCTCTTAATTATCTTAAATTAAAAAAAAAACTTTTAAATTTCTTCATTAATAACATAACAGTATAACAGGATTCAGTATAATACTAAGTAACAGAAACACATTGTGAAATTGTTGGGTAACCGTTTTTAGCGTATTTGGCTAGCAGTTAGTTTCGGCCCCTGGGGTTATGTTGAAACAACGATTGGCATTGCAACTCCTCAACGGTTGGATGTTAGTTGGCCAAATCGCCAGGATCAATTCGACGCTTATTTGAACTTGAGACAACAACATTTTATTATTGTTGGAGCAACAACACTTATTTGAAGTCGGTATGACAACATTTTATATTACAACATTTTACATTACTTATTTTAAAACATAAAATAAATTCTTGCAAAGTCTGGATTTTTATTATTTATTTTTTGAATTTTTCTCACAGTTTATTTTCGTGAAGCACCAGCTTTTCTTCGGTCAGGAGTTTGGAAATTCCTTTTCATCTACTTGTTCCGTCCTTCCGTTTCTTGATGGTTGCATCACTAAAATGACCTTATTTCAAAATAATATTTTTTTTTGTGTGTGTAAATCACAGAAAAATGATCCTTTTAAAAGTAAAATTAGTTACTAACTTTTACTTTTTCACAGATTCATTGTATGCAGTGACCTTTTTACTCCAAATTACATATTTGGTAATGAAGTTTTTGCGATAAATCCCTCTCCGTTGGTCTTTTCTTGCTGCAACAGCGGAAGGGCCTCATTTATTAAATATCTTAAAATATGAAAAAAAAAATTATTTTATTCCTTTGTAAATTCGTATCTTTATTGCCTTTTCCTTTTCCTAAGAATTTCTTCGTTATAGAGTACCATGTTTCCATCCAGGGCTCCAAACCTAAGAAATGTGATAAACCCAGATTTCATCCAAAAAAACGCAGATTGTAATCAAAAACCGAGATTTTAAAAACTAGAAAAACGGGATTATTTTTCTTACTAAAAAGAATGAAGTCCGTCATTTGGACAGTTAAAATTAAAATCAATATTTAAAATTTCAATGTTTTTTAAAAAAATGGTTAAATACTTTAAATTTTGAAATATTTCCTACCAGTATATAATAAATTAGTATATATTCAGATATATTTCTATGCAGGTTTGCCGATCTGAAAACCTGGTATGGTTTAACCATAAAATATACGCATGTTTTATGCAGTAATTATTTCTTAACACCAATATTTCCGAAGAGCCAATATTTCTGGCATTTGCAAAAGGGGAAGAGACAAATGTAACTAAATTTTTTTTCGGTATTATTTTAAAGATTTCTGCCTGTTTTTAATACCGGGTGATTTTTTCTTAAACTGACACTACTCAGAGCCATCTGTAGCGCGATATATCAGCCGGAATTCCACCCAAATTGATAGAGGGACTAAGGACGGCATGGGAAAGACTTTCTGTGAAAAGAAATTTGTTCCAAAAGTCACCGATATCTTTATAGCCCGAAATACTAGCACCGCTGTCGACTACATAGTCGGGAATTTGTATTTTGATGTTTTACTTGTCTTTTATGCAAATTCTCGGGTGCGCTGTGTTAAGTTCTCTATGTTTATTTATTTATTTACATATTTTTCTAAATAGATGCATTTTATCGTGTAGAAAGTGCTCCTTCTATTACGTCTTTTTTACCAGTTCTGTTTTAGGTATCAAGGAATGACAATTTTGATGATATCTAACTATCTATTCAGCCATCATACCACCGCTCACCTTTTCAGTTATAAGAGAATGTCTGTGTTTTGTTCTGACCCTATGAGGTTATGAGACAAACTCTTTCCTACGCACTCAGAGGAGTGAGAAAAAATAGTGAAATGGATCACGAAGTGTAATAAGAATCCCTATTTAGGATTATTGAATCCATCTATGATTTTACGCAACAAATATCAAAATTCTTTGATGGTTTCGTAAGAGAGATATATATGACTTTTCAATTGAATTGATCTCCACTTGTATAACTTTTCTTTCATTATTTTGCATAATTATATAAATAAATTACACAACTACATTTATATAACTAATTATGCTTACAGTGGTTAATAATTATTAATTCTTTCGCTACATTTTTAACTTACAAGAAAAAAACCCAGATTTGGCGATATTTTTGAAAACAAAAACGCATGAACCCTTATGGTCACTGAGAAACTGAGATCTGGGTTTAAAAACCCAGGTTTGGGATGTTAGCAAAACGTGTGTTTGCTACCCCTTTCTTTGATCACATCACTTGCGATAATTTTTATTACGTAATCAGTTTCTTTAATTATTCAAAGCTCGCGTCGTTGAGCGCGAGCCTGTTATCTGCCGTCACGTAACGTCAGCGTTGTGACGTATGCGACTGGCTATAAATAGCTCGCGTGTGTGGTCGGCGGGGGTTATTAGATTGGTGCTGTTTTCTTCGACACTTGTTGCTCGGTGTGTAGCTCGATGTGAGCTTATTACTAGTCTGCCACTGCTTTATTTTGGCTTTTATTGCCATGAGAAACAGTTTTTGTTATACATTATCAGGAGCCTGCCGCCGCCATTATTTAGCATCCTTTTTGAAGCGACATCTTCGCTATTCCGCTTTTAAGAACTTATATTTTTTATTTACCGGCTTATTGATCATCGCTTGCGTGTTTTTCTACACCTATCTTGTTTTCAGACTGACCAGCTTATTTCTTCTGTAAAAATTATAAAGATCTGTACGGACAGCAATAGTACTGGTAACGTACTTCATTTATTATTTGTATGTTATAACTTGCATTTGATATTTTTTTGTTACTTACGTTGTGTATTACGAATAAAGTAATTATTGTTAAATCTTAAACCCTTTCAGTTATCTTTATTTTGTTGCAATATATTTTTAACTTAATACATTTCTAGCTTCAGTATATTTGTTTATCATTGTAAAGTTAAAGAGACATAGTTACCTCAATTTACCTTTTTTTCACGCTTCCTATGCTTTACAGGATATACTGCTTTTAATTTAATTCCCGGGCTTTAACAAACGGCAAACTTGCCCGTTGCCCAACATGGGAGACCTGTTTTTATCCATCAGGTGTTTCATGTGTTTTTCATAATTCATCTCTGTTTTGACTTTTTTGTATCTTGCATCAACGGCAGAACTTAGACTCTTTTCCCAATATTTATGCAGCACTAACAAATATAATCTTCAAAATTAACGACACCATTTATTGTTTTGTACATTTGAGCAGGAGGGACTTGAAGTGCAACGCCATATAGGACGTTTCAGATATTAATTTTTTGGGGAAACTCGATGCCTCCATACCATAGTATATGCACAAAATATGGCATCATTTTTTTTATGAGTTTTAAATGCGCAAAGCTATAAAGATGGACAATGAAATTAATTTTTCTGAAAAACAAAAAGCTATGTTTGAAAATATTATAGAATTCAATAGAACACGTCATTGAATACTATATTTTTAGTCAAAGATTATTATCAAAAGGTTTTATGAATGTAAAAGTTTGATTTCTAAAACATCCTGGGCATTTCTCGTTTTTCTCGCCACAGGACTGATAATATGTAAGAAATTACACACATTATGAGATTGTTTAAAAACTTATAGATGGTTCGTTGGGAGCTCTACGGCATTTTTTGCTACACGAGGGTTAATTAGACCGCGACCCACTGATTAAACCTTTGAAGTACGCCGTTTGCGCAGTGCAAACGCCTAAATCTTGTCTTTTCTACTTACATTAAATGTCTTCCAGTTAAATGAGCAGAAAAATGGTTAATACTGCCATCTGTTTTCAGTGTAAAGAAATAACATAATTTATTGTTTTTTGAATTTCAGCGAGACTTGAAGTGTAACCCCATATACTTGTCTATAGGACGTTTCAGAATTTTTCTTTTTTTTTTGGGGGGGGGGAGGAAAGTTGTCGCATACCTATCCATAATATAAGCCCAAAATATGGCTTCATTCTTGTTATGAGTTTTAAATGCACAAAGGTATAAAGATGTACACTGAAATAAAGATTTCTGAAAAACAAAAAGCTATATTTGAAATAATTATACAGGGTGCCCCAAAAAACCTTGACACATTTTAAAAATGTATACCAAAACAGTGGTAAAAGGTAAGAACTGTAAATTCACTGACGTGTTACGGTATATATTAGAGTATTTTATAGTTCCCAAAAAGTTCAAAAGGCGGCGCTAGTTGATCCGTGAAAGCAAAAGCTGTAAAATTGCTACTCCGTCAGATAAAGCAAGGTGTTGGCTAGTATATCAAAAAGGAATATATTTCGCCAGTGCAACGAAATTTGGGAATGATATATAAAGTAACGCATACGAGAATTTATAGTTCCTACCTTGTGTACTTATTTTGTATAAACTTTTAATATGCCTCAAGGTTTTTTGAGACACCTTGTAGAGATCAATAGTGTAAGTCACTGAATACTGTATTTTTACTCAAAGATTATTATTAAACAGTTTGAAGAATGTAAAAATTTGATTTCTGAAATATCCTGGGCATTTCTCGTGTTTCGCGCCATGGGACTGATAATACGTAAGAAATTACAAAAATTTTGAGTTCGTAAAAAAAAATATACAGTAGAGCCCCGATTATCCGCGAGCGGATTATCCGCGAGTGCGAGTGCAGCGAAAAAAAATTTTTAATTACAAACCTCAAAAAGACCAATTTTAATTTTTTATCCAAGCCAACTTACAAGGGAAATACAATAGATCCTGTAGGGAGGTGTACGATGTTTAAGAAAATAAGCACAGTGGACTGTAAATAATATAACATAAATTTAATAGCGCGGCATCGTTTGCCATAGTAAACTCCGCTTGTTGCAGGAGTTCCGTGCTAGACAGATACAAAGTTCGTTCTGATGCATTCTTGCAGCTAGAGGGCGTACATAGACAAATGGGTGGAGACGTTACGACAAACTTTAAGTAACAGACCCTGCAGTGCGAATGTCGAAAATGAACGTCGAAGGTGAGAATGTCGACGAAGAGAACATAGAAGAGTGTCTGGAATGCGACGCAAGTGAGTCGGGGTTTGAACGACTGACTGGCATAGAGATAACGAACAAAGCAATGGGAGTGAACGAGAATGAAGATCAAAATAAAAGTGAAGACGAGGCGCCTACGCGGATGACACACGAAACTACTTTGCATCACGTAGATGGATTGCTTCAATATTTAGAGTAACAAGACAACGATGCACATCTGGCAGAAAAAATCATGTTAAGGAAAGTACAATTTAGAATAAAGGAAATGGATTTTCAAAGCAAGAAGCAAAAACGAGTGACTGATTTTTTTAAAAAGGTGTAACTGAACACTTTTTGTACATACAGTGTGTGTACATTGTTTTTGTTTACCGTTCTTTATATTAGTGATTTAGACATAGAGCAAATGTGTCTGCTGTACTGTACATATGTAAGTATTTTAAAAGTTTATTATGTTTTTGTACAATAAAACATAGTTTTAATGTTCAAATATTTTTTTTTTCGTGTTTGCAACTCATTTTTAGACATTTTCGGGTTATCCGCGGTGCCCTTGACACCCAATTCCGCGGATAATCGGGGCTCTACTGTAGTTAGTTTGTTTGGAGTCCTGCGGTCATTTTTTTGCTGCATGAGGGTCAATTAGACCGGGACACACTACTTAAAGCCGATTTCGAACGGCCACAAATATCCATGCCGACAGTTGAACTCGAACCCACAGACTCAGAAAATGTGTGGACCTGTAGTACTTGTAATGAATATATCGTCTCAATGGCGTAGGAATTTCAAAACAAACTTAAGGGGACAAGGGGTCTTCAATCTCGAGTTTTTAATTTTTAATTTTTATGCGTATAATATAACAATATAACAATAATTTCTATTCTTTTTTGGTACATTCAACACACATACAATCCGGCCTAGCGACGAACAGATAATTTAAATATTGAAATTGCATTTAAATTGTTAAGTTGCCAGACTGAATAAGTTCTGCTATTCCGATTTTTGAACTGATTTGCAAGTTTTATTTCTTCTAATCAAACTATAGAATTGTGCTTGAATAGTACAGTATGTACAACCGAAAAGCGAAGTTTTCAAATTCACGATGAAGTAATGGACAGAATAAAGAAATCGGTTGAATTAAGGCTAAAGTATATTTTGAGGTAAGCCTTTGGAATATTTACGCCTAAGAAATCTTTAAAACATCGGAGACTGTCCCCGCTTTCGCCTGGATGACCATAGGGAAAAAACCAGAATATGTTAAGCAATAACTAGAATGATCCTACACATCTGCAGAGCATAATTACTCCCCCACGCAAATCAAACCGTGGAAGATGCGCATAGATAACAGAAGGGACTACTTTGACATGTCCCAGAACCATAAATGGCTAAGTTGAATAAACTTATTTTTATGAGGACGATTCAGCAAAAGTTTCTAACAAAGGTTATATATCTCAGTTGTTAATTTATGGATACAATGCACAAGTTGTTTTCTAAAGAGACGGGTAAATTTTGATTGGGTGCAACAGAGTAGGACAGAGCAGAGGTTAGAATACACTTAACTTTAAATTTTGTAGTTTTGCATAGAAACACTGGTGACACGCTCTTCGCGTTTCACTGCATGTTATTGTTTTTCTTTTCTAAGTCCTGCTCTAGATCGGCACTTTTTACATAAAAATTTCAATTAATTACCCGTTTCAGAGAATGTAGAGAAATTAATTGATTGTTTACTATTATATTGAAGTCGAGTAAGCATTAAATTTTACAATACTTATTTTTTTTTCTTTACGTCAACAACATCTTAGCCAAAATATTTCACAGCAAATGTGTATGTAAAAAAGTAAAATCTTAAAATCTAGGTTGAGGAGTTCCAAAGTATAACATATTTTAAAAAATTTCGTTCAATAAATTTACTTATTTAAAAAACGCATTATACATTCCTTTATTCGTGTCCATTTCCTCAAAATAGGTTTGTCGTCAAAATCTTTGACCATATGCTTATAACATATTGTACTTTGAACTACATCTAGAATTCTTAAATTCTGCTCCATCCACGCACACAACAACACCTGTGAAATGGCTTTTCTTTGTTTGGTAGCAGCTGTTCTGAACTGAAGATAATAAAGCAATATTAAATCCAGCATTGAAGTAACATAATTAGCCGTTTTTTATATTCATCAGGTTAAAGAAGAAAGGGGAATATCAGGTGATTTCTTTATATGCATACTCTAATCAAATCTAACACACATGCGTATTTGCTTTAGTTTGACACTTAACAGAAGTTAAATGTCAAAGTTTAGTTTTTAAAGTTAGCCAAGGTTAAATTACGATATAAAAGACTGGAGAGAACAGGGGCCTTTACGTCAGTTGTGTAACAGACAGATCAACATGAACTCTACCATCTTTTTGTGTTCAATCGCTCTTGTAGTAAGAATTTGTTTAAAGTGTGTCTTGTTAATAAATGAAATTTTAATAACCATTAGCAGCAAAAAAAAAATTTATTACTTTTATAGTGAAAGTTACAAAGTTTAGTAAATTAGGGAATTTATTAGATGTTAAGTTCAGCCATTAGATGCCAATAAGCAAAATTCATCTTTAATGTCATTCCAATATACTCTTACCTTACTTGATATTGTATCTTCTATTTTCTCTTAACGTAGATTGTGGCTTCTGTTTACTCGCAACAAAGGTGCAGTATATTGCGGAGATGTCAAGGTGAGAATGAATGCTGTGCGGGGCTTCTTCTTCGTGGCCTTTGCAGTACTGGAGCTGAAGGTAAATGGCTTTATAAATAATAAAAAACTATTGTCGAATTATAAAAATGTCAAATCACTGAAGTGCGAAAATTGCTTTAAAAATGCCTTACTTTCGGAGGTTTTTCATAAAATATTATAAAACAGATATAAAAATTGCGTAAAACATTTCACTAACTCACTGAATTTAAATTTTGCGTATTAATATGGATAAAAACTCTACTCAACTATTAAAATGTATCTTTTAATAACAGTATAATGTCGGTTTATTTTTGAATATATATCGAATACTTTCCTTATAAACTATCTGAATATTCAAGCATAAGTTTTTTACACGCATTCAAGAAAACAATTGAGGATGAATACGTGAATATACCACAGTAAATCATTAAATAAGTCACAAAAGATAATTAAAAAATAACTTACAGAGAAAAGCACTTCAAAACTTTTTTTATTATTCAACATAACCTTCACCAATATTTAATCACTTATCTAATCATTTTCTCTGCCCCAATACCAGCTGCATCAAACTTTTTCGGTCGCTGTCTCAGCCACATAGGACTTCATGGTGAATCTCTTCATCATTTACAAAGTGTTTGCATTGAAGCATGTTTTGAATCAGGTTAATGGTGATGAACCCGATTCATCACCAATGAATATTCTGTTAAACATGTCTTTACCTTCATTAGGATACTGAAAAATATCTTGCAAACACTATGCATATGATGAAGACATGAGTTCTAAATTGGTTGAGACAACAATCCAAATTATTTTATGCAGCTGGTAATGAACCGCTTAAAATAGGACGGCATAGGCGCATAAATATTGGGGGGGGGGGATTATGTGGAGAAATAAAAATAGTTTTGAAATTATTATCACTGTAAATTATTTTTAAATTATCTTTTGTGTTTTACTAGATCACTTTCCCTAACATTAAACCAACAGGATAAGGAACAAATTGTAAATTCCTAATTTTAAACATTAAATGGACTTCGAATTGGTTATTTTGTCAAGAGACTTCTTATGACTTGTGCTTAAATAGTACGAATACTTTGATTAGAAAAAAAATATATTAATTTAAATATAAAGCACTTAAATAATTGGAACTACTTCTTTGGCTTGTCATCTGAAAACAAGATATGACACTTATATTAATATTTTTATTAGGTCAGCTTTGTGGAGGCATAAGCATTTGTCAATGCAATGATGGACTTGAATGCGTAGTAAGTTCAATTTCTTTACTCATTTTGTTCGATTTTTTAAGATAAATGAAGCATTAGAAATCAATTTATTATCCGTATGATTATTAAATACTTAAATATCAAAACAGTTTCATATACTTTTAACTATTGGGATAGTTTCAACATAAGAAATGCTTTAGACTTTTAACCATAAATTAACTTAAAATATTACATAATATAACGTTAACTCAGACGAAATTTTGATTTTATTACATATTAAGATTACTTTGTTTCATTGATACCGATTTCTGAAAGCAATATTAAATATCCGGACCTCTGTGTTTAATATTTTTTTGAGAAAAAGAAATTTAAGATTAAATTATGTAAATTTGATTTTTAATGCAAATTCATTCTTTTTTGCTTTGTTTTTTGTCATTACACTGACACAAACCGAAGAAGAAACGTAATTCCCCTAAAAAATTCGAAAATCCAATTTTCGAATTTTATTTGTATGCCAGGAACAGTCAATGATAGTAAATCAGGGTAGCTTCAGTGACTAATCAACAGACCATGCATTGGATTTCTGAAATATATTTTTTGCTTCAAAAACGAGAATTAAAACTTTTGTGTTTTAATACCATTTTATGTTTACCGTTAATTGCAGTAAAACTAGACATCGTTATTTGATAAAGAATAACTGTTATCAGAATCTGAATAGATCAAAGAGACACTGGCCTATAGAAGAACTTAGTTACAGGTTTCGTCCTATGACAAGTAGCATAATGCTTCTGTCACCCGTCGTAAATTACCAGTCTGTTTGAAAAGGTCCTTATGGATACCCAAAATTTCTTTTTTAAATTTATCCACAATGGACTCCTAAAAAGTGTATGGGAAATCCTCCCTCCACTATAACAGTAATTTTTGAATTAAATGTTTTTTTCAGAACGGAAAAATTGCAAAAGTTCTCAAGGGTGCCGCAAACGTTAAAAAGTTCAGAATTCCTTCTCTATCCTCTGCCGTACCATCCAATATTCTTGACTTTATTAGGATACACGGTTACAGTTTACTGCTTGCTATGTATTCTGTATACAAATCGGTTTGTAAAAAATAAGAACCATGATGAAAAGTTATTATAGCAAAACTTATTAGATGGTTATCCGGAAGAAATTCCCCTTTATGCTGCAATCAATGCTTTAAACGCTGTAAGGTCGTCCATATAGTCCTGTAAGAAACAATGGGACAAACCGATAGCAAAAGAACTGAATACAATACAACCTGCTGAAAATATTGCCATATAAATTAGTTATTGGGATGACAATTGCAATTTTAATTATGTTGTTATTTTGAATACCACCTGTGTGTTTTAGACAAAAATTGCTGTTAACAGTCAGTCATCGACAATGACAGGATTTACTTTCAGATACCTTTTTTTTCGCGTGTAATTACCGATCGCAATGAAACTGGTACACTTCGTGACGTTTCCTGGAACTAAAATTTGTATAGGTTTTAAAACACTCTGTTTTTTTCATCGTTTAATTTAAAAAAATTTTGTAAACTATAATAATTTTATATAATATTGCATACAACATCAGTATTATGCATTTTTGTTTGATTATGCATTTTATTGAATCACCATTTCTATTACCGTAAATTTTTTGAACGATTTACTACAGAAATTAGAAAGTTTTCATGAATTGTATGTGTAACATGTTTTAAATAACAATTCATTAAATATTTTTTCAAATATGAGGACTTAAGGTATTTTAAAGACAAAATGATTTTTCTAATGATTGTTTTCTAAAGATTTGCAGCACTAAATTCAGAATATGTCTTAATTAAATCTGATTTCCCCCTACCCAATCTAGCGTTTCACGTGTGTGAATAGTACAACAACGACAACTGAAACTGTTACTGAAATTACTACAACTGAAATTCCTACAGATATGCCAGTTACAGATACTACAGTCACGTAATCATCTTCAACTGTCTAAATGGATTCTTCCCAAACCTGCTTCTTTGTCATGATATTCTGCAATTGCTGTACCAGAGTAATAAATAAAAACCACCTTTAGTATTTATTTATATGGTAATGTTATATATGTTCTTCTCTTGATTTTTTATTTCGCAACATAATCGAGTTTTAATGGTGAAAAATAGCTTCCCACAGCAGTTTGAAAGGTTTTTCCCCGGTAGATCGCGTTTAGAAATCCCCTATTAGATCTGTTTTAAACTTAACATTTGTCATATGCAACACACTTTATAAATTTTTCCAATACAGTCTTTTAAAAGCAAATGTTTCCCAGCTAACACTGATGAAACAAACACACACACACGCATATATATATGTATATATATATATATATATATATATATATATATGCATATATATATGCACACACACATATATATATATATGTATATATGTATATATATATATATATATGTGTGTGTGCATATATATATGCATATATATATATATATATATATATATATATATATATATATATATATATATATATATATATATATATATATATATATATATATGCATATATATATGCACACACACATATATATATATATATACATATATACATATATATATATATGTGTGTGTGCATATATATATGCATATATATATATATATATATATATATATATATATATATATATATATATATATATATATATGCATATATATATGCACACACACATATATATATATATACATATATACATATATATATATATGTGTGTGTGCATATATATATGCATATATATATATATATATATATATATACAAGTAGAGAGACTATACACGTCTGCAAATGAGAGATATTGGATAATAAAAAACAGTCACTAGAGTTCAGATCTCGCCGCTCAGCAATCTTGGACCGTCCAGTCGCAATATTTTCAAAGACACTCTCGGACACTCTCACAGTCCCTAATCGAGGGACTCTGCTCCCAACACACACAGAGGTTCGCGGGCTCTTTGACTTTTACCTCGCACACTTACGGCACTGCTGTAGGGTGCTGTAGGCGAGGCTCAACTCCAATTCTCGGTGCTCGCGGCCCTGGGTCTCCGCACAGCATGCTATCGGCAATGCTCTCTCTTCGGGACTGTGCTGTTAAAAGTCACGAAGACTCTACGAAAGACCTTCCAGTTTTTACCAGTGCGGTTTATCTCTCTCAATAGTCACGAAGACTTTAATAGTGGGACGACTGTGTGCACCAGCAACTGGGATGGGTTTTTCCCCCAATCCTTCGCTGATGTGGATTCCGGCTGCGAGCAATTCTGGTCTTCACTTTGTCACATCGGAACTGCGGGTATCTGCATGTACTGCACTCATTATAAAATGCGTCAGTTTGACATCCATGGCAGATACGGGAAATATATAAATATTGCTCCCATATACTGCTGCTTGATCATCATGCATGTGTCAGAACCTTTTCACATGAACAACTCGCCGGTGTGTTGTTGAAAAGCACTCACCAGGGATTACTTCACTTGTAACAGTATAAAGAACGAAATTCCCACTCTGGTACGAACACGAATGATCAGCATAAGAGACCCAGGAGAACGAGTTGAACATATTACGTTTGTAAGTCATTGTCTGCAAAGCAATATCCAGAGTTCAGTGCATTTAACATCTAGGCACATATGGATAATCAAAAAATATTAGTGACATGAAATTGCATCAATACTTTCTTTTTCTGGAAGGAACTTTGCTTCAGTGTCAAATATAAAAGATATTCTAAATTTACAGGCAGAGTAATTAAATGGCACATTGCGATTGTTTGCTGTTTAATAAATTCCTGTACATAAATTAGTATTTATCCATCTTAATAAAATCATATATATACATATATATATATATATATATATATATATATATATATATATATGTAAACAGTTCCGTAACTGACTGACTGACATACAACGCACAGATTAAACCGCTGAAACTAAAGGGCTGAAATTTTGCATAGCGATTCTTCTTTTAGTGTAGGTGTGCACTAAGAAAGAGTTTTGAAAAATTCTTTTTAGATTTTTTTAAATTAAATTTTTAAGCTATTTATGTAACATTTTTTAAAGTTTGCATCTCAAATAATAATATGACAGATCATAAAGATTCCTTTAAAATGAAATTTTTTTCTAATCTGTACCTCCTTTTTCTGATTTTTGGTGAATTTTTAAAGATTAATTTTTAGAATTTAATTCCTTAAATGCTGATCACGGGATTTCAATTTTCTGGTTCTTTGAATAAATTTATCGTGAACTCCATAACAACTAAATATACAAAAACAATTTTTTTTGTATATTTAGTTAATTGTATATTTAGTTAATTGTATATTAGACCCTCAACACTATCTAATTTAATTAGACTCTTTTCGTTCAGCTTCCCGACAACCTTAGCGCAACCAAACGAAACTCTTAGCGCTCGCCATTTTCTAAACTGAGTATCTGTAACGCATATCCGCTGTCATTGAATTTTCACACCGGTTAAATTAACCTACTCTTTGTTTCAATCTACGCGCAACGCCCCGTGACGCTTACACTGAAGTTGAGACTGGGGAGCAGTTATCTCCTGTGAATCAAATTGGTTCTATTAATAACCCATACTGGAATTCCCATGTTTTAATTCGCCGCGCGTCACGTACTCTGAAAAACAGTAACGTTTAAACGCCAGATATTAGATTTACTTTTAAGCCCTCCTTAAATTATTTAACTATTTTTCTTTCTTTTTAAAATATTCTTATATATATATATATATATATATATATATATATATATATATATATATATATATATATATAAATGTATACACAGGGTGGTTCAAATTTAAGTATCCCTGTTTGGGACACCTTGGCGAGAAAAGCAGTGGACGTAACGTCTTCATATTAGGAGGGTATACAAGGATCCAAGGCCATAGGGAATTGATTGGAGGGAAAAAAAATTAGTTTCAACAAAGTCCGCTAGGTGCAAATGAGGCGCTGCGATCCGTTGAAGGTAATGAAAATGAAACATGACTGTGCGTAAAAAGGAAATAATAGGAGGTGTTAGTAATTAACTTTATTTGTAGCGTTCGTTACACAAGAACTGTCGATCCTACAGAAATGTTAGTGAAGGCGCAAACGAAAGGCATGTGCGTAGTAACACGAGCACACAAAGATTTCACAGGTGGTTTTCAATCTATCCACCGTGCTTCAGGGCGAACACGTGAGACCGTGTTATAGCATGATCCACAGCCGCATGTAACTCGTCGGGACCGATGCTGCGTATGTTCAAGAGGATGTTGTTCTTCAAATCCGCCGGATTTCCTGTGTTTCCCCGATAAACTTTATCTCTGAGGTAACCCTAAAGCCAAAAATCACACGGGCATAAGTCGGGTGAACGTGGAGTCCATCTGGTAGGAAATGCACGACTGATAATGCGGTCCTCCGTAAAATGACGTCGCAGCAATTGTTGAACTTCACGACCAATATGCGGAGAGGCACTTTCTTGTTGGAATACCGTTGTAGCGAGACATCCACAATGCTATAGTTCTGGAATGACTATACCTTGCAACATAGCCCGATAACGTGCTGCAGTCACGGAACAGGTTTTTGGTCCCTGCGGGATGATTTTCTGGAAGAAAAATAACCCAATCATAAAGGTCACAGTGAAGCCGATCCATACAGGCACATGCGGTGAATGCAGGGGTATTTGGTGGACCGAGTAAGGATCCTCAGTGAACCAGATACGGCAGTTATGTGCGTTCACTGTACCGCATATGTAAAAGTGAGCCTCATCGGTCCATAGGATGTTCCACGGCCAATTCTGCTCCACCTCTATACGTTCCAAGAACGTTAAAGCGAACGTTTCACGCAGATCGAATCGCCATTTTTTAACTTTTGTAAGCGATGAAGCTTATACGGATAGGCTTTGAGTGTTTTCCACATGCACCTCCATACCGTATTGTGTGACAATCCGAGTTGCCTTGATACGGCTCGAGCACTATATATTCCTGCTGTGTTCAAATTTCCCTACTCAACGACAGCGGTAGAGACATCATCCATCACCTGCGGTATCCGTTTTTTTCGCCTTCGGCCTGCTTGAACGACCAAGCTACCTGTTTCCTCAAAACGTTTCACCATCCGCCGCAGGGCACATGGTATGACTGAACCAGTACGCAAAGCTTTCTGCCCTTGGTACAAGCGCTTTAGCGGCGTTATCGACATTTTTTGTAAAATACCTTTAGCAGCAAAGCACGCTACGGCAACGAAAGAACCATCGTGGCGGTCGAAGAATGTCCCGAACCTGTGAGCCCTCAATGGCTATACCATCACACTGTCTGTACCATCACACCAGGTGCAGGTCACGTATGACTATACCGAATGCAAGCAAGCCACATGCGTTCTCCTCGGTGCTTCCAGACAAGGATACGTTCATCATGATGCTGCACGCAGAACCGGGACTCGTCTGAAAAACGACGTGGTGTCACTCCAGTATCCATTTTTGTCGTTAGGCGCATCACTGTCGCTACGCGATAGTTGCGGGAGGCCGTTGAGATCCTGCATGGCGTTCAGTATGACCTTGCTGTACCCATCGATTCCAAAGTCGCAAGACAGTAATTGGATTCCGACCAATGCAAGTAGCAATATCCCGATCTTCTCACAAACAACCAACATTAAAATGCAAGTTTCAAGTGAGAAACCCGCTGCGTAACTTTCCTTTTATACAGAGTTTAACAAACAAATCTAGGAATGTGAGGTACCCTGAAAAGGGTATTTCATATTTCTAGATTTGTTGGGAGTGGCGAGACATGGCCTGTATTTGTTTTTTATAACTACCTAAATTATTTACCATTAAGTAGGTTTGGTTTACCATTAGTAATTTAGTTTTTGTTCTTGTGCTTGGGTCTGGCTCCTGGCCCTCCGGGCGGGTTGGATATTCTTCAGAATTTCTCGATAGGTTAATGTCATAATGAGGGGTCAGTTAGTTTATTAATATAATTGTATGTCTTAGTGGACTGTAAAAGAATCCATTAACAAAAATATTTAATGTTGTTATTTAAATGCAACCAATCAATCTTCTTACTTCTTTCAATAAAGGTAATACTGGAATGGCTTACATTTAACATCATCTAAATAATAGTTGAATAATAAGTCAACACTATAAAATTACTTCAATGCATGTATCCTTAAAATGCATTTAATATTGACTTCTTTTAAACACATAAATGTTGAATCCATGACATACTGAATAACCCTTCGGAATTAGGTTTTGCAAAATGAATAATTGATTTCAAAATGTCAACACCTTGAACAATAAACTGCTCACAATATTTAACAAAAAAAAAAGAATAAACGAAATAGCATTCAACATAGCGATTTTTGAATTCTTACATGACATTGCTTAAAATAGAATATACACCACAACAGAATAAACATTTCTTAGCCATTTTAGTGCCATTACTCAAAATTGAATGTGCAGCAGCAGCATAATAAAAAAAGATACATAGTGATGCCATCTATTGCTAAGAAATACAATTAGAATACAAATTACAAACAATATGATATATAGAACGAAACAATTATTATAATGAATTATTTAAAAATTAAAATAATGATAGTAAGTCTTTTATGAAGACTGAAAATCCTCCGGGCGGGGCAAAATTAAGGCAACTGTAGCATGTTCCGTGCTTGGTGTCAAAGCCGACACGCTAGGTAGCGTCACACCGGATTCGATCTATTTATCACAGAGTAGTGGACGGCTCGTCCCACACTCTCTCCAAAGAAGCTAGCTGCTTCGAAAATAGAGAAGATCAAGGTTTGATCTCTAAACGACCCTTCTCAGCGAATAAGAGTTATTCACCCTTCGGTAACAGGATCGAGATCGGCCTAGGATCTGGATCAGATCCAAAAGCAAAAACAGTCCCCGACTCTCCTCTCCTCTCGTCTCGTCCTTTGTAAAAATCTGCTACATCCGCTTTTAAAACTTTTTTCCCTTTCGGGATCTGTAACAACCCCGCTCTTTGATCTGGTTCTCATAGGCCCTTGGCTTTGGCCCGTGTGCAAAACGATACCTGTTTTTCATATCGTTTTCGCACGGGTGGATCATTACGGCCTCACATCAGGAGGATGGTCTCCTTTTTTACTCTTTTGTGTTATAGTGTCTACGCACGAGCCATCGTGGCGACTCGCTATTGTAAGTCGCTCCTCACCTGCGAGTCGAACATCTGATCCTTTAGTAAGCCACCCCTCGCCCGGGGAAAACTATTGCATCTTCGCAGTTCGCCGATGGTCTTACTCTGTTTCAAGCCGACGTTAATAATATTCTGGGCCATGAGGAGGGGAAATGTCACACAACCTTACACAGAGGTCTTCTCACTACTCCTGAAGAAGTACTGACGTTGATGACACGAGCGATGACACGAACATGTCCGTCTGATCCGAGAAATCTTTTAATAACTCTTCCTAGAAGCCATTTCAAAGGTGGCACATCGGGATTATGTACAGTCCATAGATCTCCAACCAGAAGATCCCGAAAATATGAACTCTTGGATTTTGGCCTCTGTTGCAGATGGTTTAGATATTCACGAGACCAACGATTCCAAAAATGCAATTTCATTTTATGTATCAATTTTCATCTTTCTTTAAGATGTAGCGTGATGTTCCCCGGAGCATCAGGAATATCCAACAAAGATGAACCAATTAGGAAATGTCCGGGAATGAAAGCAGTTAAGTCTGATGGGTCTGAACATTTTTTTGAACATGTGGGCGTTTTTTAACACGTTTTATGTGCTTAGTAGTTATGCTTATATTGCTGTAGAGGTGATATTTTTAGATTTTACGCTAAGTGTAAGGCGACAATGGACCATGAAATTTTTTTTATTTATCAACCAATTACTATGAAATTTTGTATACTTATACACTGTTAATTAGAGATGGACCTTTTTTTGTGAATCTGAAGGTCCATTGTCACCTTAAAGATCTGATTTGCTGTTTATATTTGAAAGTAAACTTTTTGTTTTATGTATCAATTGTTATTGTATAAATTGTATAAATTTTATATATATGATTAATTGTCGTTATGGATGTATTTGAGTTTTTCTCGTGTATTGAGCTATGAGGCTTTTGAAGTTTGTTGTTTTGAATTATGTAAGAAATCAAATGTAATTGTTGAACATTGTAAGCCATCGAACGTCTAGTCGTCATTTATTACTTACCGTATAACTTCGGGCATGGCCGGTATTGCTTTTGGATTATACAGAGTTTGAGATACCGTTTCTCCCTCCTGCGTCGTTCGATTGCGCTTAAATGCTAATCATTTTCCTATCCCAGTATGTTCTCCCTTTCTTGCGAATTTGACTTTTGTATCATCCCTCTTTAATGGTGATGCAATTTTAATGGCCAGCAGTGTATATATTCAGATTTTATATATGAATATATTCAACTTTATATATGAATTCAAAATAGGTAATGGACTGATTTAATATCCGATACCTTTTTTTGACTCAAATAAAACATATATTAATAAATAAATATAGAAAGATAACGAATTCAAGTTACTTAGTAAATCGCGATTTTAAGATCAAATTGAAATCAGTAGATATTGACCTTCATATAACATATCAAAGCCGAAATATTGATTAAAGAACTGTCCAGTATTTTTATGATTGTCTCTATTGATTCAAATATTTAAGTATATTTATGAGAAAATTAATCGATGTTGTAATATAGATTATAAGAAACAAAATCTGTCAACTGGATAAATCTTTATAATATCTGCTACATACATCATACTTGAAACAATATCAATCATAAAGTGTATTATACTTACTAAATTTTCAAAGAACATACTATCGTTTTTTTTTCAATTCTGATAACATCTTCATACATAATTTAAGTAATATCCATTATAAACGGGATTAAAGTTTAAATACAGATCAGGTAACAAAATTCTCATAAATCGACCATGTTGATTCAAATGAAATTAATAAATCCAGCAAAAAAGGTGTCATTAATCAATGATAAAATATATTTTTTGCAAAAAAGAAGAAACCATAATAAAATAGCTTTGGCCAGTTTAATTGAAATCAATGAATAAGTTTTAAACATCAAATATTAAATTTTATGATTAAAATTTCATTAAAAAACGATTACACTACCGCATAAGGGAAAACAATCTGTCTTCTGTACTTCTAATTTGCTCTCTTAATTATCTTAAATTAAAAAAAAAAACTTTTAAATTTCTTCATTTATAACATAACAGTATAACAGGATTCAGTATAATACTAAGTAACAGAAACACATTGTGAAATTGTTGGGTAACCGTTTTTAGCGTATTTGGCTAGCAGTTAGTTTCGGCCCCTGGGGTTATGTTGAAGCAACGATTGGCATTGCAACTCCTCAACGGTTGGATGTTAGTTGGCCAAATCGCCAGGATCAATTCGACGCTTATTTGAACTTGAGACAACAACATTTTATTATTGTTGGAGCAACAACACTTATTTGAAGTCGGTATGACAACATTTTATATTACAACATTTTACATTACTTATTTTAAAACATAAAATAAATTCTTGCAAAGTCTGGATTTTTATTATTTATTTTTTGAATTTTTCTCACAGTTTATTTTCGTGAAGCACCAGCTTTTCTTCGGTCAGGAGTTTGGAAATTCCTTTTCATCTACTTGTTCCGTCCTTCCGTTTCTTGATGGTTGCATCACTAAAATGACCTTATTTCAAAATAATATTTTTTTTTGTGTGTGTAAATCACAGAAAAATGATCCTTTTAAAAGTAAAATTAGTTACTAACTTTTACTTTTTCACAGATTCATTGTATGCAGTGACCTTTTTACTCCAAATTACATATTTGGTAATGAAGTTTTTGCGATAAATCCCTCTCCGTTGGTCTTTTCTTGCTGCAACAGCGGAAGGGCCTCATTTATTAAATATCTTAAAATATGAAAAAAAAAATTATTTTATTCCTTTGTAAATTCGTATCTTTATTGCCTTTTCCTTTTCCTAAGAATTTCTTCGTTATAGAGTACCATGTTTCCATCCAGGGCTCCAAGCCTAAGAAATGTGATAAACCCAGATTTCATCCAAAAAAAACGCAGATTGTAATCAAAAACCGAGATTTTAAAAACTAGAAAAACGGGATTATTTTTCTTACTAAAAAGAATGAAGTCCGTCATTTGGACAGTTAAAATTAAAATCAATATTTAAAATTTCAATGTTTTTTAAAAAAATGGTTAAATACTTTAAATTTTGAAATATTTCCTACCAGTATATAATAAATTAGTATATATTCAGATATATTTCTATGCAGGTTTGCCGATCTGAAAACCTGGTATGGTTTAACCATAAAATATACGCATGTTTTATGCAGTAATTATTTCTTAACACCAATATTTCCGAAGAGCCAATATTTCTGGCATTTGCAAAAGGGGAAGAGACAAATGTAACTAAATTTTTTTCCGGTATTATTTTAAAGATTTCTGCCTGTTTTTAATACCGGGTGATTTTTTCTTAAACTGACACTACTCAGAGCCATCTGTAGCGCGATATATCAGCCGGAATTCCACCCAAATTGATAGAGGGACTAAGGACGGCATGGGAAAGACTTTCTGTGAAAAGAAATTTGTTCCAAAAGTCACCGATAGAGAACGATATGGCGCTGTTGTTGTCGGCGCACCCGAGAATTTTCATAAAGGACAAGAAAAACATCAAAATGCATATTCATAACTGCGTAGTTGACAGAAGCTTCAGTATTTTGGGTTATAAAGATCGGTGCGGAGTCTGTTGCGCCTTCGATTACAGAAGGGTCATCAGTCGCTCTTTAACACTTGCGTGGCCACTAGCCACCTCGCTACCCTGACCTAACCCATATGACATTTTCCTGTGAGGTTATTTAAAGTCTCAGGAGTAACTTGGTGGAGACTCGTACTTGGTGGCCCAAAGGGACAATATTTCCTAGACTTTGATGAACAATCCTGTTGACATGTTACGCTTGGCCATTGAGAACGTAGTGTTCAGGATGCAATGTGTTGTCCACAAGGACTGTGGTCACATTGATTGAGGGAGAAGTTAATTGGCTCCATAAAGTGGTGTTTCAGTGAAATTTCTTTGTTATTCATTTTTCTGCTTACAACTTTTTCGGTATACATCCCTTATCTTTATAGCCCGAAATACTAGCACCGCTGTCGACTACATAGTCGGATATTTGTATTTTGATGTTTTACTTGCCTTTTATGCAAATTCTCGGGTGCGCTGTGTTAAGATCTCTATGTTTATTTATTTATTTACATATTTTTCTAAATAGATGCATTTTATCGTGTAGAAAGTGCTCCTTCTATTACGTCTTTTTTACCAGTTCTGTTTTAGGTATCAAGGAATGACAATTTTGATGATATCTAACTATCTATTCAGCCATCATACCACCGCTCACCTTTTCAGTTATAAGAGAATGTCTGTGTTTTGTTCTGACCCTATGAGGTTATGAGACAAACTCTTTCCTACGCACTCAGAGGAGTGAGAAAAAATAGTGAAATGGATCTCGAAGTGTAATAAGAATCCCTATTTAGGATTATTGAATCCATCTATGACTTTACTCAACAAATATCAAAATTCTGGGATGGTTTCTTAAGAGAGATATATATGACTTTTCAATTGAATTGATCTCCACTTGTATAACTTTTCTTTCATCATTTTACATAATTATATAAATAAATTACACAACTACATTTACATAACTAATTATGCTTACAGTGGTTAATAATTATTAATTCTTTTGCTACATTTATAACTTATAAGAAAAAAACCCAGATTTGGCGATATTTTTGGAAACAAAAACGCATACACCCTTATGGTCACTGAGAAACTGAGATCTGGGTTTAAAATCCCAGGTTTGGGAGACCCGTTTTTATCCATCAGGTGTTTCATGTATTTTTCAAAATTCATCTCTGTTTTGACTTTTTTGTATCTTGCATCAACGGCAGAACTTAGACTCTTTTCCCAATATTTATGCAGCGCTAACAAATATAATCTTCAAAATTAACCACACCATTTATTGCTTTTTACATTTGAGTTGGAGGGACTTGAAGTGCAACGCCATATAAGACGCTTCAGATATTAATTTTTTGGGGAAACTCGATGCCTCCATACCATAGTATATGCGCAAAATATGGCACCATTTTTTTATGAGTTTTAAATGCGCAAAGCTATAAAGATGGACACTGAAATTAATATTTCTGAAAAACAAAAAGCTATGTTTGAAAATATTATAGAATTCAATAGAATACGTCATTGAATACTATATTTTTAGTCAAAGATTATTATCAAAAGGTTTTATGAATGTAAAAGTTTGATTTCTAAAACAGAATGGGCATTTCTCGTTTTTCTCGCCACAGGACTGATAATATGTAAGAAATTACACAAATTATGATATTGTTTAAAAACTTATAGATGGTTCGTTGGGAGCTCTACGGTCATTTTTTGCTACACGAGGGTTAATTAGACCGCGACCCACTGATTAAACCTTTGAAGTACGCCGTTTGCGCAGTGCAAACGCCTAAATCTTGTCTTTTCTACTTACATTAAATGTCTTCCAGTTAAATGAGCAGAAAAATGGTTAATACTGCCATCTGTTTTCAGTACAAAGAAATAACATAATTTATTGTTTTTTGAATTTCAGCGAGACTTGAAGTGTAACCCCATATACTTGTCTATAGGACGTTTCAGAATTTTTCTTTTTTTTTTTTTGGGGGGGGGGAGGAAAGTTGTCGCATACCTATCCATAATATAAGCCCAAAATATGGCTTCATTCTTGTTATGAGTTTTAAATTCACAAAGCTATAAAGATGTACACTGAAATAAAGATTTCTGAAAAACAAAAAGCTATATTTGAAATAATTATACAGGGTGCCCCAAAAAACCTTGACACATTTTAAAAATGTATACCAAAAAAATGGTAAAAGGTAAGAACTGTAAATTCACTGACGTGTCACGGTATATATTAGAGTATTTTATAGTTCCCAAAAAGTTCAAAAGGCGGCGCTAGTTGATCCGTGAAAGCAAAAGCTGTAAAATTGCTACTCCATCAGATAAAGCAAGGTGTTGGCTAGTATATCAAAAAGGAATCTATTTCGCGAGTGAAACGAAATTTGGGAATGATATATAAAGTAACGCATATGAGAATTTATAGTTCCTACCTTGTGTACTTATTTTGTATAAACTTTTAATATGTCTCAAGGTTTTTTGAGACACCTTGTAGAGATCAATAGTGTAAGTCACTGAATACTGTATTTTTACTCAAAGATTATTATTAAACAGTTTGAAGAATGTAAATATTTGATTTCTGAAATATCCTGGGCATTTCTCGTGTTTCGCGCCATGGGACAGATAATACGTAAGAAATTACAAAAATGTTGAGTTCGTAGAAAAAAATATAGTTAGTTTGTTTGGAGTCCTGCGGTCATTTTTTTGCTGCATGAGGGTCAATTAGAGCGGGACACACTACTTAAAGCCGATTTCGAACGGCCACGAATATCCATGCCGACAGTTGAACTCGAACCCACAGACTCAGAAAATGTGTGGACCTGTAGTACTTGTAATGAATATATCGTCTCAATGGCGTTGGAATTTCAAAACAAACTTAAGGGGACAAGGGGTCTTCAATCTCGAGTTTTTAATTTTTTATTTTTATGCGTATAATATAATAATATAACAATAATTTCTATTCTTTTTTGGTACATTCAACACACATACAATCCGGCCTAGCGACGAACAGATAATTTAAATATTGCGTATTGCATTTAAATTGTTAAGTTGCCAGACTGAATAAGTTCTGCTATTCCGATTTTTGAACTGATTTGCAAGTTTTATTTCTTCTAATCAAACTATAGAATTGTGCTTGAATAGTACAGCTTCCAGGTAATACAAATTTTTGAAGAGATGTCGCTTCTCCCGTAGATGCATGGAATGTTCTCTTCAATAGCAACGTGCTAAATATGATGGTGCCTCAAACAAAAACAACTTATTCAAGCCCTTCAATGGAACTGGAAATCACTAATAATGAACCGCCTGCAAAAAAACTCAAGACAAAATATAAACGATGTTAAATTTGCCCAAGTAATAAGGACTGAAAAACAAAGTTTATGTGCCAAAAATGGGGAAAATATCTTTGTTGAACATCAGTATGTAGTTTGTAAAAATTGTCTATAAAAATGTAAGTATTATTAAAATTCGCTAAAAATCTTTAATTTATTATCTTATGTTCTTTAGTTATGTAAGGTTTGCATATAAACAATATTAATTGATATTTAAATAGCAGACATGAACTAGGGTATGAGATACCCGGCGCGAGTTCTCGTGTTCGAAATTGGGCGCGAGTGCTCTCGGGTTAAGCAATATGTAGAATGATCCTACACATCTGCAGAGCATAAATACTCCCCCAAGCAAATCAAACTGTGGCAGATGCGCATAGATAGCCGAAGGGACTACTTTGACATGTCCCAGAACCACAAGTGGCTAAGTTGAATAAACTTATTTTTATGAGGACGATTCTGCAAAATTTCTAACAAAGGTTATATATCTCAGTTGTTAATTTATGGATACAATGCACAAGTTGTTTTCTAAAGAGACGGGTAAATTTTGATTGGGTGCAACAGAGTAGGACAGAGCAGAGGTTAGAATACACTTAACTTCAAATTTTGTAGTTTTGCATAGAAACACTGGTGACACGCTCTTCGCGTTTCACTGCATGTTATTGTTTTTCTTTTCTAAGTCCTGCTCTAGATCGGCACTTTTTACATAAAAATTTCAATTAATTACCCGTTTCAGAGAATGTAGAGAAATTAATTCATTGTTAACTATTATATTGAAGTCGAGTAAGCATTAAATTTTACAATACTTATTTTTTTTCTTTACGTCAACAACATCTTAGCCAAAATACACTGCTGGCCACCCAAATTGCAACACCAAGAAAGACAAGAGATATCACAACAAAATTTATTTTGTAGATAACATGTTGACCCAGTATCAAATGATTAAATTTATAGATTTCTGTGTGGTTCCTGCCAAAATCTGTAGCCAGAGTAGCCGCCATATTTGGAGATCACCGCTGCCACACGCCTCGGCATTGATTCAAAGAGACTTTGGATGAGTTCTTGGGGTACTGCAGACCAAGCAGCTTCCACACGTTGCCAAAGTTGATCTGCTGTGGCAGCTGGGGATGGAATCTGGGTGAATCGTAGTGGAACCATGGACCACATGTTTTCTATCGGTGAAAGATCCGGATAGCGAGGCGGCCAGGGAAGTAATTCAATCTGGCGATTGACGAAGAACCGTTGGACAATGCGTGCCACGTGTGGTCGCGCATTATTCTGTTGAAATATGGCTGTGGGCAAGCCCTGAAGGTAAGGAAGGACAACTGGCTCCAACACCTCGGAGATGTAGCGCTGGCTGTTTAAAGTACCAGCAATGCGTACTAGAGGTGTGCGAGAGTGATATCCATGATATCCAATACCACCCCATACCATAATACCCGGTGCAGGACCAGTGTGGCGGTGCATAACGCAGGTGTTCAGCATCCTCTCTTCACGGTGTCTCCAGACTCGAATGCGACCATCGTGGTGTTGCAGACAGAAGCGTGAATCGTCAGTAAAGACAATTTCATTCCATTCTGCCGACCACATCCTTCTGTCACTGCCATCCTTCTGTCATCTGCGTCACTGCCATGCATACAATTCGCCTGTCATCACGTGAAGTGGTGCGCTGAGGTGGATGTGATCGAACACGCCGGTCCGTCGTACCCTCCTGCATCCAACGATCACATATCCGCATTACAGTTGTTTGATTTCGTCCAATACGACTACCGATTTCCCTGAAAGATAATCCACAATCTCGGTAGGCCACTATCCTTCCTCTGTCGAACTCGGATACTTGATCAAAAATTGATCGCTGTTTTCGACGAGGCATAATTGATCGTTTTTTGAAAAAAACACAAGAAAATCACAATTGCCGAACTTGAAATCGACGAAATCTCCAAGCCTTAAATAGCGCTTTGAAGTGGCGCCACAAGCGCGCGTGATGTGCGTCTGCGCTCAAATTCTAACATTTGCATATCTCACCTCCGCTAATGCATGTTGTAAATTTCATGTTATTTGCATGTTTCCTTCAGGGTGTTGCATTTACAGTGGCCGGCAGTGTATTTCACAGCAAATGTGTATGTAAGAAAATAAAATATTAAAATCTAGATTGAGGAGTTCCAAAGTATAACATATTTTAAAAATCTTCGTTCAATAAATTTACTTATTTAAAAAACGCAATATACATTCCTTTATTCGTGTCCATTTCCTCAAAATAGGTTCTTCGTCAAAATCTTTGACCATATGCTTATAACATATTGTACTTTGAACTACATCTAGAATTCTTAAATTCTGCTCCATCCACGCACACAACAACACCTGTGAAATGGCTTTTCTTTGTTTGGTAGCAGCTGTTCTGAACTGAAGATAATAAAGCAATATTAAATCCAGCATTGAAGTAACATAATTAGCCGTTTTTATATTCATCAGGTTAAAGAAGAAAGGGGAATATCAGGTGATTTCTTTATATGCATACTCAAATCAAATCTAACACACATGCGTATTTGCTTTAGTTTGACAGTTAACAGAAGTTAAATGTCAAAGTTTAGTTTTGAAAGTTAGCCAAGGTTAAATTACGATATAAAAGACTGGAGAGAACAGGGGCCTTTACGTCAGTTGTGTAACAGACAGATCAACATGAACTCTACCATCTTTTTGTGTTCAATCGCTCTTGTGGTAAGAATTTGTTTAAAGTGTGTCTTGTTAATAAATGAAATTTTAATAACCATTAGCAGCAAAAAAAAAATTATTACATTTATAGTGAAAGTTGCAAAGTTTAGTAAATTAGGGAATTTATTAGATGTTAAGTTCAGCCATTAGATGCCAATAAGCAAAATTCATCTTTAATGTCATTCCAATATACTCTTATCTTACTTGATATTGTATCTTCTATTTTCTCTTAACGTAGATTGTGGCTACTGTTTACTCGCAAGAAAGGTGCAGTATAATGCGGAGATGTCAAGGTGAGAATGAATGCTGTGCGGGGATTCTTCTTCGAGGTCTTTGCAGTACTGGAGCTGAAGGTAAATGACTTTATAAATAATAAAAAACTATTGTCGAATTATAAAAATGTCAAATCACTGAAGTGCGAAAATTGCTTTAAAAATGCCTTACTTTCGAAGGTTTTTCACAAAATATTATAAAACAGATATAAAAATTGCGTAAAACATTTCACTAACTCACTGAATTTAGATTATGCGTATTAATATGGATAAAAACTTTACTCAACTATTTAAATGTATCTATTAATAACAGTATAATGTCATTTTATTTTTTAATATATATCGATTACTTTCCTTATAAACTATCTGAATAATCAAGCATTAGTTTTTTACATGCATTCAAGAAAACAATTGAGGATGAATACGTGAATATACCAGAGTAAATCATTAAATAAGTCACAAAAAATAATTAAAAAATAACTTACAGAGAAAAGCACTTCAAAACTTTTTTTTATTTTTCAACATAACCTTCACCAATATTTAATCACTTATCTAATCATTTTCTCTGCCCCAATACCAGCTGCATGAAACTTTTTCGGTCGCTGTCTCAGCCACATAGGACTTCATGGTGAATCTCTTCATCATCTACAAAGAGTTTGCATTGAAGCATGTTTTGAATCAGGTTAATGGTGATGAACCCGATTCATCACCAATGAATATTCTGTTAAACATGTCTTTACCTTCATTAGGATACTGAAAAATATCTTGCAAACACTATGCATATGATGAAGACATGAGTTCTAAATTGGTTGAGACAACAATCCAAATTATTTTATGCAGCTGGTAATGAACCGCTTAAAATAGGACGGCATAGGCGCATAAATATTGGGGGGGGGGGGGGGTTATGTGGAGAAATAAAAATAGTTTTGAAATTATTATCACTGTAAATTATTTTTAAATTATCTTTTGTGTTTTACTAGATGACTTTCCCTAACATTAAACCAACAGGATAAGGAACAAATTGTAAATTCCTAATTTTAAACATTAAATGGACTTCGAATTGGTTATTTTGTCAAGAGACTTCTTATGACTTGTGGTTAAATAGTACGAATACTTTGATTAGAAAAAAAATATATTAATTTAAATATAAAGCACTTAAATAATTGGAACTACTTCTTTGGCTTGTCATCTGAAAACAAGATATGACACTTATATTAATATTTTTATTAGGTCAGCTTTGTGGAGGCATAAGCATGTGTCAATGCAATGATGGACTTGAATGCGTAGTAAGTTCAATTTCTTTACTCATTTTGTTCGATTTTTTAAGATAAATGAAGCATTAGAAATCAATTTATTATCCGTATGATTATTAAATACTTAAATATCAAAACAGTTTCATATACTTTTAACTAATGAGATAGTTTCAACATAAGAAATGCTTTAGACTTTTAACCATAAATTAACTTAAAATATTACATAATATAACGTTAACTCAGACGAAATTTTGATTTTATTACATATTAAGATTCCTTTTTTCATTGATACCGATTACTGAAAACAATATTAAATATCCGGTCCTCTGTGTTTAATATTTTTTTGGGAAAAAGAAATTTAAGATTAAATTATGTAAATTTAATTTTTAATGCAAATTCATTCTTTTTTGTTTTGTTTTTTGTCATTACACTGACACAAACCGAAGAAGAAACGTAATTCCCCTAAAAAATTCGAAAATCCAATTTTCGAATTTTATTTGTATGCCAGGAACAGTCAATGATAGTAAATCAGGGTAGCTTCAGTGACTAATCAACAGACCATGCATTGGATTTCTGAAATCTATGTTTTGCTTCAAAAACGAGATTTAAAACTTTTGTGTTTTAATACCATTTTATGTTTACCGTTAATTGCAGTGAAACTAGACATCGTTATTTGATAAAGAATAACTGTTATCAGAATCTGAATAGATCAAAGAGACACTGGCCTATAGAAGAACTTAGTTACAGGTTTCGTCCTATGACAAGTAGCATAATGCTTCTGTCACCCGTCGTAAATTACCAGTCTGTTTGAAAAGATCCTTATGGATACCGAAAATTTCTTTTTAAAATTTATCCACAATGGACTCCTAAAAAGTGTATGGGAAATCCTCCCTCCACTATAACAGTAATTTTGAATTAAATGTTTTTTTCAGAACGGAAAAATTGCAAAAGATCTCAAGGGTGCCGCAAACGTTAAAAGGTTCAGAATTCCTTCTCTATCCTCTGCCGTACCATCCAATATTCTTGACTTTATTAGGATACACGGTTACAGTTTACTGCTTGCTATGTATTCTGTATACAAATCGGTTTGTAAAAAATAAGAACCATGATGAAAAGTTATTATAGCAAAACTTATTAGATGGTTATCCGGAAGAAATTCCCCTTTATGCTGCAATCAATGCTTTAAACGCTGTAAGGTCGTCCATATTGTCCTGTAAGAAACAATGGGACATACCGATAAAAAAAGAACTGAATACAATACAACCTGCTGAAAATATTGCCATATAAATCAGTTATTGGGATGACAATTGCAATTTTAATTATGTTGTTATTTTGAATACCACCTGTGTGTTTTAGACAAAAATTGCTGTTAACAGTCAGTCATCGACAATGACAGGATTTACTTTCAGATACCTTTTTTTTCGCGTGTAATTACCAATCGCAGTGAAACTGGTACACTTCGTGACGTTTCCTGGAACTAAAATTTGTATAAGTTTTAAAACACTCTGTTTTTTTCATCGTTTAATTTTAAAAATTTTTGTAAACTATAATAATTTTATATAATATTGCATACAACATCAGTATTATGCATTTTTGTTTGATTATGCATTTTATTGAATCACCATTTCTATTACCGTAAATTTTTTGAACGATTTACTACAGAAATTAGAAAGTTTTCATGAATTGTATGTGTAACATGTTTTAAATAACAATTCATTAAATATTTTTTCAAATATGAGGATTTAAGGTATTTTAAAGAAAAAATGATTTTTCTAATGATTGTTTTCTAAAGATTTGCAGCACTAAATTCAGAATATGTCTTAATTAAATCTGATTTCCCCCTACCCAATCTAGCGTTTCACGTGTGTGAATAGTACAACAACGACAACTGAAACTGTTACTGAAATTACTACAACTGAAATTCCTACAGATATGCCAGTTACATATACTACAGTCACGTAATCATCTTCAACTGTCTAAATGGATTCTTCCCAAACATGCTTCTTTGTCATGATATTCTGCAATTGCTGTACCAGAGTAATAAATAAAATCCACCTTTAGCAATTATTTATATGGTAATGTTATATATGTTCTTCTCTTGATTTTTTATTTCGCAACATAATCGAGTTATAATGGTGAAAAATAGCTTCCCACAGCAGTTTGAAAGGTTTTTCCAAGGTAGATCGCGTTTAGAAATCCCCTATTAGATCTGTTTTAAACTTAACATTTGTCATATGCAACACAATTTATAAATTTTTCCAATACAGTCTTTTAAAAGCAAATGTTTCCCAGCTAACACTGATGAAACAAACACACACACACGCATATATATATGTGTATATATATATATATATATATATATATATATATATATATATATATATATATATATATATATATATATATATATATATATATATATATATATATATATATATATATATATATATATGTATATATATATATGCATATATATATATGCACACACAGATATATATAAATATGTATATATATATATATATATATATATATATATATATATATATATATATATATATATATATATATATATATATATATATACAAGTAGAGAGACTATACTCGTCTGCAAATGAGAGATATTCGATAATAAAAAACAGCCACTACAGTTCAGATCTCGCCGCTCAGCAATCTTGGACCGTCCAGTCGCAATATTTTCAAAGACACTCTCGAACACTCTCACAGTCCCTAATCGAAGGACTCTGCTCCCAACACACACAGAGGTTCGCGGGCTCTTTTACTTTTACCTCGCACACTTACGGCACTGCTGTAGGGTGCTGTAGGCGAGGCTCAACACCAACTCTCCGTGCTCGCGTCCCTGGGTCTCCGCACAGCATGCTATCGGCAATGCTCTCTCTTCGGGACTGTGCTGTTAAAAGTCACGAAGACTCTACGAAAGACCTTCCAGTTTTTACCAGTAAGGTTTATCTCTCTAAATAGTCACGAAGACTTTATTAGTGGGACGACTGCGTGCACCAGCAACTGGGATGGATTTTTCACCCAATCCTTCGCTGATGTGGATCCCGGCTGCGAGCAATTCTGGTCTTCACTTTTTCACATCTCAACTGCGGGTATCTGCATGCACTGCACTCTTTATAAAATGCGTCAGTTTGACATCCATGGCAGATACGGGAAATATATAAATATTGCTCCCATATACTGCTGCTTGACTATCATGCATGTGTCAGAACCTTTTCACATGAACAACTCACCGGCGTGTTGTTGAAAAGCACTCACCAGGGATTACTTCACTTGTAACAGTATAAAGAACGAAATTCCCACTCTGGTACGAACAGGAATGATCAGCATAAGAGACCCAGGAGAACGAGATGAACATATTACGTTTGTAAGCCGTTGTCTGCAAAGCAATATCCAGAGTTCAGTGCATTTAACATCTAGGCACATATGGATAATCAAAAAATATTAGTGACATGAAATTGCATCAATACTTTCTTTTTCTGGAAGGAACTTTGCTTCAGTGTCAAATATAAAAGATATTCTAAATTTACAGGCAGAGTAATTAAATGGCACATTGCGATTGTTTGCTTTTTAATAAATTCCTATACATAAATTAGTATTTATCCATCTTAATAAAATCATATATATATATATATATATATATATATATATATATATATATATATATATATATATATATATATATATATATTATATATATATATATATATATATATATTTTATATATATATATATATATATATATATATATATATATATATATATATATTATATATATATATATATATATATATATATATATTATATATATATATATATATATATATATATATATATATATATATATATATATATATATATATATATATATATATATATATATATATATATATATATATATATATATATATATATATATATATAAACAGTTCCGTAACTGACTGACTGACTGACTGACATACAACGCACAGATTAAACCGCTGAAACTAAAGGGCTGAAATTTTGCATTTCGATTCTTCTTTTAGTATAGGTGTGCACTAAGAAAGAGTTTTGAAAAATTCTTAGATTATTTTAAATAAAATTTTTAAGCTATTTTTGTAACATTTTTTAAAGTTTGCATCTCAAATAATAATCTGAAAGATAATAAAAATTCCTTTAAGATGAATTTTTTTTCTAATCTGTACTTCCTTTTTCTGATTTTTGGTGATTTTTTAAAGATTAATTTTTAGAATTTAATTCCTTGAATGCTGATCAAGTGATTTCTTTTTTCTGGTACTTTGAATAAATTTATCGTGAAGTGCATAACAACTAAATATACAAAAACAATTTTTTTTCTTCCTAATACGGCAGACAATTGGACATTATCCAAAAAATATTAAAATACAGTAAAATATATGTTCCTCAAACTTTACTATATTAACTGTACTATATTCTCTTGTATGTCCTATTACATTTAATTTGAATATTTTCATCTACATTTTTTTATAAATATATATTTTGTTATTTTTTACATCTATTGTATAGATTCATCGTCGTATTTATTATATACATCGTATGTAATAATATATATATATATATATATATATGTATAATATATATATATATATATATATATATATATATATATATATATATATATATATATATATATATATATATATATATATATATATATATATATATATGTATAATATATATATATATATATATATATATATATATATATATATATATATATATATATATATATATTATATTTTTTGACATTAATTGCATACATTGACTGTTGTATTTAATTTCAATGTACTCCGTCGGAACTGCGCGTTTTCAGCTTGCATGTATATATATATATATATATATATATATATATATATATATATATATATATATATATATATGTGTGTGTGTGTGTGTCTATCTTTATGTGTACTAATAAATTGGAAGCACATTATAATTAAATTTATCTTTAATTAATTTTACACCCGAAGCAAAATAAATCAGTTGTATTACTTTCAAAAACTTCCTAATTTCCTCAGCATAGCCTGATGATCCTTTACAGAATGTCACCGAATACGTCAGTAAACTTTTACATAGCATACGTAAGTAACACAAATATTTAATAATAAATGAACCATTACGGCACCATGAAAGAACGTTATGAAACGGATTAGAGAGACGCAACTTTCAACATAGAGAATTTTCCCCTATCTCACAAGACATAACCTTTTAAGCTCAGTGAGATTTTCCAGTAACCAAATAACCACCTTTTCACACGTCTTAATCACACCGAAAGCAATGACTGAAGAAAGGATTTTTTTAACGAGAATTTAAGTGCAGGGCGTAGTTTCCGATTTGGTCCCTATTGACTTACATTTTAGGAAATGGCTCGCAGTTGTTTAGACTTAAGAAACAAAGACTATTTTTGATTCAGGACTGTGCAATATCGAGTCATTACATTTCAGTACTAGTAAAAGCAGTTCTTTTTTAAGGGAATGGGTTTATGACTTTTTAATAATTAGATGTGCTTAAAGTTAATTCTCGATACCTGGAATGGAATTTAAAATGTAGAGGGAAAAATGTACTGTTGAGGATTATTATAATGAACTTCCACTATATATATATATATATATATATATATATATATATATATATATATATATATATATTTATATATATATATATATATATGTAACATGGGAGACAGACACTGGCCCAATAGATATCTAATCTCCCATGCTACGGTGAGAAGGTGCTGTTAATATAGAGTAAAACTCACTCCATACTCAAGTACGACAATCCCGGCTTCTTACGGAAAAACTTTTATTTCACCGACCGATCCGGCGGTGTGCGTGCAGCAAAGCAATTACAGAAAATCCGTCCTACTTCCGGACGTCACGAGTTATATAAACTCTATCTCATCACGTGATCGTAGTAGGGTTTAATTGGTTAAAAGTTAGGAAAGGCGTGACTAATGCGCTAAAGCATTTAATTTTCTGAACACGCTACGCAAGTTTAGTTTTCGAGTCAACAGGCAGCCATTTAATATTTTTTCTCGAGGTTATTAGAACTTAGAATCAAAAGTGAAATTAGTTTCGAACGCCGCAGGGAATTTAGAATAATGTTAGATTTTAAAATGGAATTTTACGCGAATGCCCAAAGGGAATTACCTGTTTCAAGGAATTAAAAAAGGGTTTGTAATTTGGAATAGTAAAGTGAGGAATTAATAGTTTTTAAATGTTAAGATTGTTGAATTAAGAAATTACTAGTTTTTAATATTATAGAATATCCCCCCCCCCGTCCGAGAAGAGGCTGACCTACAATGCCTGCATTGAAGGGCAGACTCACTCAGATGAGTGAGAAGAATGGGCATTAAAAAATTTGGAATAAGTTAACGAATCAATTTCAATTAAAGTTAAATTGCAAAAAAAAATTTTTTTTTAACCACGTGATGAGCTGACATAACAACATTTTTAAATTTACTGAAAAATATATATAAAGTCACTAAAAAGAAATACACATAATAATAAAATTGAAAATTTTACATAAGCATGTTTTTGAAACCTGTTGAACAGGGACGTCTCCCCACACAACAAAATCTCAGAAAAAAAATCAATTAAATTTAACTAAAAAAAAAACTAAGTTATCAAATTTTCACTCTATATCAGTTTTAATTTTGAGTCGACTCACACAAATAATAGAATGTAACAATGAAAATATCAAAATCAACAAACAAACATATCAAGTAAATGGAATAAAACATGACAATAATAATTTGAATTTATTGTACTTTCCTCCTCAACGCTCACAACATTGGGGTGAGTCCAAAAAAGTTTGTAAGGTACATATGATAGCTTATGATTCATTGTCCTTGTTATGTTAGCTACAGTATGTTGCTTGATAAAAGTACAAAAAAAAATCACAGTTCGGTAGGTTCTGTGACCTATCATTTCGCAAGTGCAGAATACACAAAAAAAATCACAATTTCTTGGCTTAAATTTAAAAAAATTAGTCCTTTGTAGTTGGTTACATAAAAAAAATTCAGTGTTTTTAGTGCTGTGTTATTTCTGCTTCACAAACATAGAATGCATAAACATCACATTATCTCGACTTGTTTACATATAAAGAAAATTAGTTCTTTAGTTACATAATAAAAATCACACTTTCAATAAAAATCACAAGTATTAATAAAATCACACTTCAAATATATCAATTGTATATAAAAATTACAGAACATATTACTCATTATCTAGTTTTCGTATCTGTATTTATCTCATTATTTTTTCTTAACATCCTTTATCTCCTTTATTTCAATATTACTTATTATCAAAAAAAATTCTCTTTTCAATATCCTTATATTTCTTATTACTCTCATTTCAATATTCATTTGTTATTCCTAAAATATTTACTTGTTCAAAAAAAAATCTCTTTTTAATATTATCTTTTTTCTGTATATTTCTTATTATTATCTTTTCATCATTCCTTAATACTTCCTTAATCTTCCAATAATATTTATTCATTCCAAAATTCTATTCTATATTCTTTAGTTATACTTATTCATATTTATTCTAACTTTATTTATTCTCAATACTTTTCACTTTATTTTCAAATTATTTATTTACTATTCATTTGTGTACACTTATTTTAATTCTACGTGGATATCCAATTTTTTGTGTTGAAGGTACCTTGTTGTATGTGTGTTCCCCAACTCTTAGCCTCAAATTCTTTAATTCTACCTCTAAGCAGTGAGGGGTTGTGTTTATGTTTGTGCAACAAGTGGGTTTTCTTTCTCCCTATTGTTCTCTGACTAATAAGGAGGAAGAGTCTTTTAGCCGTACAGTGGACTAACCGTAAATCTCCGACAGAATATGACTGCATTAAAAAACAGCATCTTGCATAGTACAAAGATGGAGAAAAAGGAAAAGGTGCAGTTGTCATACCTGTGGGAGTATAATATATAGAAATGGGAGGACAAAAGGAGTGGCCATCCCAGCTCTGTTTTAGTCATTACTCAAGCATATGATCTTCAGAACTTTAAGTGACTGAGTTGATGAATTAAAAACAAATAGCAAAAAAAATTAATAAGATCTTAAACAGTTGGGACGACATCCAACGCGCTTCTGGAGGTGGGTGATAGGAAAGTGTTTTTCAAGAAATAGAAAATTTACTGAAAGGTTAAAGAAGTAGAGTTGTCATAGTCGGTGTTTAAATTGAGATCCAAAAAAAATTCACATATAATAGTATTCTTAAGAAGAAAGTTTAAGTTAGACAGTTTTTTTTTTTTTTTTTTTTTTTTATATCTTTAGTAGGACAACACATAATTAATTATATCAATTTAAAAAAAATATTATGATTTTAAGCATCACATAGAAAAGAAAGAAAAAAAATGGATCTAATGTTTGTCATTATTCGTGGTGTAGTTTTGAGTTCTCTGGTGCATTATAATATCTTAATCTGCAAGCATGGACAATCTCAGAATCTCGTTAAGTGTGAAAGTTTGGTTTATCGATTTCATAATTAACTTTTGACATTTGTTTTAGAATAGTGTAAGGTCCAGAATAGGGTGAGCTTAATTTTCTTGTATTAGGGTAGTGAAATTCTTCGAATAACACTAAATCTCCAACATTAAATTTAGATTCTACAAAACGTGCATCATATTTTACTTTATTCCAATTATGGTAATTAATTGTCCTTTCTTTGGCTAATTTTCTCGCCTCATCCACCTGAGGATAAAAATCTTGTTTTTTAACATGAGGTGCATAAGGTAATATTCCAAAAAGTAGGTAAGCTGGGGTCATTTGGGTAACTGAATGAGGCGTATGATTGTATTCATTAATTACTTCATTTAATAGGGTTGTCCAAGGAGTTTTGCTTGTTGAGTTATGTACTTTGCAAATTAATCTAGTAATTATTGTTTGATTTACCCTCTCTACCTTCCCATTCGTTTGTGGATGATGACTCGATGTAAGTAATTGTTGCACATTATTATGCTCTAAAAATCTTCTAAACTTTGAACATGTAAAAGCTGCATTTCTGTCTGTTAGCAATTTTTTTGGTGTTTGAATTTGGAATATTTGTTTTAAGCAATTTGTATAAGTTTCAGTAGTTACGCTTTTTGATGGAAAAGCCCAAATATAACGCGTTGCATGGTCAATTATCAAATGTAAATATTTCTTTGTGGAATTATAGTAATTAAATCCGCCTACTGTGTCTAAAGTTAAGCACTCAAAGGGTTGGTCTGTCGGAGGTACTTCTTGCAGCAATCCAAACCTTTTCTGTCTTTTCTTTTTGTTTAATTGACAAGTATGGCAATGTTTAACATAACTACTAATGTCTTCATTGATTTTGGGCCAATAATATTGGGGTGTAAGTAATTTCATTGTTTTATTTATTCCAGGGTGTCCATAGTCCTCGTGGGCTCTTTTTAAAATTTCTAACCTCAATGAAAATGGTACTACAATTTTTAAAAATCCTTTATTTCTCACGTAGATTACATCATTTAGTTTTTTATATTTAAGTCCCTGCACATTGTCTTTATTTTGAAATTCTACAATTTTTCTTAGTTCAATTAAATGATTTATTTGGGTTTTAGGTTCTAGAATAGGGTTTCTGGAAAGCATGTCAGCTTCAATATTTGCAGTTCCCTTCTGGTATTTAATTTCATAGTCGAACATACTTAGTTTTAATGACCAGCGAAAGAGTCGACCTCGAAGATTTTTCACATTTTAAAGCCAAACTAAGGCAGCATGGTCTGTGTGAATTGTGAACTTTTTCCCGTGGAGATAATGATAGTACCTGTCTAAACTGTCCACAATTGTCAAACACTCAAGTTCAGTAATAGAATAGTTTGCCTCATAGTCCTTTAATACACGAGAGTGATTTGCTATGGGATGCAACACCCCATCTTCACCTGGCTGTTTTAAAACAGCTCCAACCTGATGTTTACTAGCATCCACAAATAAATGGCAGTCTTTGTTTACATCATACAATTGCAATATTGGTTTACAAATCAATAAATTCTTAAGATCCTCAAAAGCTTCTTGGCACTTGTCTGACCATCCCCATTTTACTCCCTTTTTCAATAATGTATTTAATGGATGTCTTACTTTTGCATATTTTGGAATAAACTTATTATACACATTTATTGTGCCCAAGAATCTTTGGAGTTCTTTTACATTAGTTGGTGGTTTCAAACACTTTATCTTTTCATTGTTAATGTTGTCTGCGACAATTTTCCCATTTGTTACATTATATCCAAGAAAATTAATTTGTTGTTGCAGAAAAGTACATTTCGTTAATTTTAACTTGATATTCTCTTTTTTGAAAATGTTAAACAGTGTTTCTAAATGTTCAAGGTGTTGTTCTTTGGAGTCTGAAAAAATTATAATATCATCGAAATAGTGGCAGGCAAAGTTAACTTTATATTTATCTAAAATTCTCCTGATAGTCCTATTGACTATTGCAGGGGCGTTCTTTAAGCCAAATGGAAGTCTTAGCCACTCGTATAAGCCAAAAGTAGTGGCAAATGCCAATTTCTCAGTATCTTTTGGGTGGACGGGTACATGCCAATACCCTGAGATAAGGTCTAAAGTTGAAAAGTAATTAGCTCTGCTTAATTTATCTAGAATATCATCAATTCTGGGTAAGGGTTCTGCATCTGTCTTAGTAATTAAATTTAGTTTTCTGAAATCAATACAAAGTCTAGTTTTTCCTTCATTTCGCTTTCCTGCCAAAGTCACAGGACTTGAGTATGAACTATGTGATTCTTTTATGATTCCTGCTTCTAACATATTTTTAATTTGGGTCCTGATCTCTTTTTCCTCAATTGGCGAAGTCCTGTATGCTCTTAGACTCACTGGTAAATCAGAATTTAGGATTATTCTTTGGGGTTCCATCCTTATTTTGCCTATGTCATATTTGTTAGTTGAAAACAGTCTATTATTTTTGTGCAATAAATTCTTTAATTCCCTATCAACATCTAAATTTTTGATTTGATCATTAATGTCAACATTTTCATAATTTGGGGTATTTTCTGCTTTTATTTCACCAGAGTGTTCATTAAAATTGTCATTTACATCATAATCAATACAGAAAATATTATTTTCTTTCTGCGAGTTCTCTTCATATGGGTTAAACATATCAGAAACTTCAATTTCATGAACATTACTATTATTATACACATGCTTATTATCACATTTATTTTGTAGGTGTAATGAAATTTTACTTATATCACAAATATTAACCATCTTCAAAGAAATTCTATTTTGATACACACAAAATTGGTTACAGTCAATTACTAATTTAAACTCTTTACACTCAGGAAGTCCCAGAATAAGATAAGGCAAGTCATTGTCCAAAACATATGCAAAAATGTTTCTAATTATTTTCCCTATTCTCAAAGTTAATACACATTTAGTTGTAAATAAGATTTCACCCTCAGCTTGCCTGACCTTAATTGGAGAACTTGAATAACATTTCAGTTGACATTGCTTGACCAGTTTTTGTGACATCAAACTAATAGTCGAAGCAGTGTCAATCACACAATTTAAAAAATTCTGTTTCTCATTTTCATATAGTCTTTTTGTTTCGTCAACCCCATTATTTCTGATAATGTTCCCCCTCAATGACAGTAATTGTCATTCTGGCGTCTGATCTCTTTCAAATTCAGGTTCCTCATAATGATGTTTATTGTCTGACACCGACATCTTATGAAATCTCTCATTAATAGAGCAAGTTTGTTCCCAATGGTAAGCATTACTTATGCCAAAGTTAGAACATTTTCGACAGGGTCTAGGTGGTAAGTCTGCATATTGTTGGTGGTGATTAATTTGGTTATTTGTATTGGGTGCAAAATTTCTATTCAACTTGTGATCTCTGGGTTGCCATTGTCTGAATTGTTGCTGCTGACTGTAATTTGGTCTAAACTGAGTTTGTTGATTATTATTAGGTCTAAATTGAGGCTGGGAAGAGTAATTTTGTCTAAATTGATGAGGTGGGCTATAATTCATCCTAATTTGAGGTTGGTTGTAGTAATTTTGTCTAAATTGGGGTCTATTTTCAAATCTAGTGTTAAAAAAGTTATCCCGATCCCCTTGATTAGCTTTGTTTCCTTCATTATTTATTTTGATTAGCTTATTAGCCAACACTATCCATTCTGTTGTGGTTTGAGGAGGATTTGCAGCTATGGTCATTCTCATTTGAGCATTTAGGCCTTGTGTTAGGCCTTCTAGTATTAACTTCTGTGATAACCCCAATCTCTTTCCTACATCAATTTTTTTATGAAAATATTTGGTTAAGTCATCATTATATTCAAATTTCAAATTGGAAAATTCAGAGAATTCCACGCTATCTGCCTCAAAGAATAATTCTTGTAAAGTATCTTTTAATTCTGTCCAATCTTGAATGTCTAGACAAGAGTTTATGAAAATCGTTAGAGCCTTCCCTTTGAGAAATTTTGAAATACATCTTATTTTTTGTTCGTCTGGAACATTTGCTTTGGAAAATTTCTGCTCAATATAGGCAAGCCATTTTTATAGTTTCATTCCCCCCTCTGGGTCAAAAGGATTAAAATCCCCGAATTATCTCTCTAAATTTTCAAGTTGAAAATGGTCCTTGCATTCTGTCCCATTTTTATTATCTGCTGTTGTCGCTCCCTGAATTTCTGTTTTTATATTTGTTTCTTTCATTTTATAAGTTTAACACAATATCACAATGATATATTTCAATTAAAAACAAGAATATAATATCATACAATCACATTAAAAAAATCGTTCCTGTACTGTTTTTATATTTTTTCCTCCATTACTAAAATTATCACAATATTTTAAGTTAATAAGTCAAATAGGAATATCATACTTTCTATAGCATAGAAATCACAGTTTGCAAAACAATTTTAAAAAGTTTATGATGGGAGACATACAACCTGGTCATGTGATGCTTGTCTCGTTGAAGATTCCAAAATCCTTTTGAACAGAGTGAAAAAAAAAAACACAACACTCTTAAAATCTCCACAGAGCAGCGCTGGGCTTGCACTCAGGGATCAAAATGAAAACTTGACTTACACCGAAAAGAAATCATGTTATACTAAATTTTCACCCACACCGACGATTTTTAAATGGTGAGGATTACGCACTTTTTAGAAGGCACAGAAAATTTGTAGAGTGGTCGTGTAGTAGCAGAAATATCTTCAAGTTCCAGTCACAGTCCGTAATGAATGCACTCCTGTGTGCATTGGAGAGAGAAGAGAAAAAAAAACCGACTAAAATTCACAGGAATGTTGTCCCACCTCTGCATACGGTTATACGAATGAAGAGAGTTTAATTATATTTTATGAAAATTTAGGAAAATGAGCTTGAAAACACCGTGCTGCAGCAAAATCCTTACGATGACGTCTTGGCAGAAGAATCCATGCAAAAGTACTATGAACTGTAGAACCCTTTTATTGCCATCACATTTTGTTGAAAAAAGCGAGGAGAGAAAAACTTTTGCCTCAGCACTGCACGCCTCGACGCCGGTAGAAAAAAAAAACAAGCGAACCTACTCCGTCAGTTGAAGAATCCTCGTCGTTAGAAGAAAGAAAAAAAAACTTGGAATATCCTTGGGATTTTCACGGCAGAGGTAACCATCCTCGCCGACTTTTTATGTAACATGGGAGACAGACACTGGCCCAATAGATATCTAATCTCCCATGCTACGGTGAGAAGGTGCTGTTAATATAGAGTAAAACTCACTCCATACTCAAGTACGACAATCCCGGCTTCTTACAGAAAAACTTTTATTTCACCGACCGATCCGTCGGTGTGCGTGCAGCAAAGCAATTACAGAAAATCCTTCCTACTTCCGGACGTCACGAAATATATAAACTCTATCTCATCACGTGATCGTAGTAGAGTTTAATTGGATAAAAGTTAGGTAAAGGCGTGACTAATGCGCTAAAGCATTTAATTTTCTTTTAAGTTTAGTTTTCGAGTCAACAGGCAGCCATTTAATATTTTCTCTCGAGGTTATTAGAACTTAGAATCAAAAGTGAAATTATTTTCGTGCGCCGCAGGGAATTTAGAATAATGTTAGATTTTAAAATGGAATTTAACGCCAATGCCCAAAGGGAATTATCTGTTTCAAGGAATTAAAAAAGGGTTTGTAATTTGGAATAGTAAAGTGAGGAATTAATAGTTTTAAATGTTAAGATTGTTGAATTAAGAAATTACTAGTTTTTAATATTATATATATATATATATATATATATATATATATAAAGTGTCCGGAGCAGTCTAACCTTTAAGAAAGGGAAATCTCGGAGTCACTAAAAAACAAAAATTGTTTCTGAACATCTCTTTTTTTGTCTTAAGGAAACAAATCCTTTTAAATTTGATTTATCACGAGAAAGAAAGTTTGAATGAAGAACAGATAATAGATAAATATACTACATAAAGCGACGAGTTAAAATTCACGTCTTACAGCTATTTAATGTTAACTTTCAAGACCCTATACATCATATACATAGAAAAGTTATTTCGATTGATTTATAGTTCAGAATAAACCTTATTTTTTATATATTTGCAATGGAGGGTGTCGCAGTGTATGCGACAGTTTTTGAAAGTTAAACGGGTGCAAAGATGGGCACAAAGAATGTGAGAGAAGATATGTCCCAAACAGCGGATAAGTGGTGTACAGATGCAGTTTACGATCTGCTTATGTTAGAAATTGAGACGAGAATTGACGTCTGAAAGTGGAACGGTCGAAAATTGATGGCAAGGAGCGGCGGCCAGCTGCAGTTAATGATCTGGACAGGCAGAAATAGGAAACGAAGGGGTCCGAAATTTGATGTTAGTTAAGGATGAGTTACGAGCTTCAATGCGTTAGGAGATCGGTGGGGGGTCGGAATAGAAGCGTGTGAATGTATGGGCGTAAAAATTCTCCAGAAGGGTGCAACGACTGACGCCCCCTTCAATTTTGAGTGGAGGAGTTATTATTATAAAAATAGAGTTGGAGCCAATAAAGGGTATCCATATTTACCCATTGGTCAGGAGGTGGTCACCAATGGAAAGCCTAGAATGAAGTGGGAGAGTTAAGTAAAAGATAGAGATGGCTGAGAAAAATCAGAGAGAGAGACATAGTGTGGAAAATCGGAGAGGAAGATTAAGTTTAGAATCCACTGAGGTGAAGTCGGAGTCAAGAAAGGCGGAAAGGGCCACAGACGACTAAAAAGATAGAGGTGTAAGCCCAGAATGTAGAGTCCTTGTGCCACAGATGACCGCCGCAAGCCACCTATCGTTCCTCACGATTCCCCCGAGCCGTGCAAGTATCAGGTATAAATTTGAAGCACATTATAATTAAATTTATCTTTAATTAATTTTACACCCGAAGCAAAATAAATCAGTTGAATTACTTTCAACAACTTCCTAATTTCCTCAGCATAGCCTGATGATCCTTTACAGAATGTCACCGAATACGTCAGTAAACTTTTACATAGCATACGTAAGTAACACAAATATTTAATAATAAATGAACCAACACGGCACCATGAAAGAACGTTATGAAACGGATTAGAGAGACGCAACTTTCAACATAGAGAATGTTCCCCTATCTCACAAGACATAACCTTTTAAGCACAGTGAGATTTTCCAGTAACCAAATAACCACCTTTTCACACGTCTTAATCACACCGCAAGCAATGACTGAAGAAAGGATTTTTTTAACGAGAATTTAAGTGCAGGGCGTAGTTTCGGATTTGGTCCCTATTGACTTACATTTTAGGAAATGGCTCGCAGTTGTTTAGACTTAAAAAACAAAGACTATTTTTGATTCAGGACTGTGCAATATCGAGTCATTGCATTTCAGTACTAGTAAATGCAGTTCTTTTTTAAGGGAATGGGTTTATGGCTTTTAAATAATTAGATGTGCTTAAAGTTAATTCACCACTAGGTTACAAAACCCAGAGCGCTACACCTATGCTACGAACCACTCAAGCTAAATGTGTGAATTACCGATAACAAACTAGAGCATATTGGCGGTTTCAAGATAATCTTCGTGCATGTTAGCTAGGGTGGAACGAAAAAACTTTTTTTTAAATTTAAATATGCTATAGTTTTCAAAAGTTGCCTTTTTGGATTAGAATAAAGAATATAAAATAAAATTTTATTGTTCTACCAAATTCTTTTCAAGTACGGCAAAGTGCTTCAAAATGGATATTTTTAAGAAAAAGTGATAAAATTTGTATTTTTTTAAATTTCTTTTATAGTATATTAAAATAATATATATATATATATATATATATATATATATATATATATATATATATATATATATATATTGTAAATAAAGTATTCAAAATACGATATTTTTACAGGAAACTTACAATTCTAAGTATTTCTAACTGTTAAATGCCGTTACAGAACAACTGATTTTGTAGAATTTCGCGATTTTCATCATATTAATTTTACAGTAGCATATCCTAATAATACACAATTGAATGAAAGAAAAACAATTTTTAATTAACGGGCATTAGTTAAAATAAACAAATCACACTTATTTAGAAAAATATTAATAGTGATTAATGTCTTTAAAAGCAAAACGTTATTTTGAAAAAAACATTTATGTTTTTCAAAAGTCCATAGTAATCACACATGGTTTCCATTGCTTATTTCACTGACACATTGAATTGTTTTTTTTTTGTTTCAAATTTTGGCATTTTCTTTTGAGATTGTATTCTTGTTTTTATCAATGCATCTATTGCAGAAGTGACCCGAGCGGACGACTCGGTATCGAATTTAACAATCCGTTCTTTCTGCTTGTGTATGACATGGAAAATTATTGAAGACAATACGTTGACTCTCGTGATCAGATTCTTTTGCTTCCTTTATAAACTGCTTTAGTTTGTCATTAGAAATATGGCTCTTCATAGGAAGTCCTGTTACTTTAACATCATTCCATTCAATCATGTCAATATAATACTTGGTATCCAAATTTATACGTTGAATTAAAAACTTTCTGATGTCCCCTTCATTTTTAGCATTTGCGTTTAGAATCAGACTTAATCCAAGCTCTCTTATGTGACTGCTATCATCTGATATCATACAAAGGAGGAGATTTTCAGAAGCAGCAAAGTATGCATTTCTTTGCATAACTGGGTGAATTAAATTTTTAAGAGTCTGATGGCGGTAACGTGAATAGCTTACAAGTTTCCACAGGTGCTTTGATCCATGGATGCTTTCAGCTTTATGTTAAACCAAACGGCTGCATAAACTTTCAAAATGTACTCAGTCAGTATTCGGAGATGTTTTGCAGGATATTCTGTTCCCGCATACAAGGGAAGTATTCTGTTTGCTAATCTAATCCATCTTGAATGACAAAGTTTTCCTGGTTTTCTCATGGAATCAGAAGAACACCTCCCAACAGAGATTGCATTACTCATTTCTAACAAATATTTTAGGTCCACACGTAAATCTTCCTTAATTTCTAGTAACGGAATGTCATTTTCAATAGGTGCAAATTCGATGACTGGTAGTTCATAGCAGTTTTCTAGTAGTTTACCTATTTCTCCTCCAAATTCATTTGGACCTTTAATTAGGATGTAGGGGCAGTTCATTTACTTGAAATAGACAAATCAACCACTGCAGTGGCCTTCTTAATTCCTTTTCCAATAAAGGAATCGCACCATTATTCAATCCAGTGTTCAAGCCAGTTCCATCACATCCAATTACAGTAATGTTTAAGTGTTGGTTGTTGCCGTTGAAAGTGCTATTATGCCATCTTTTATACCTTTTCCAGTGACAAAAATCTGCTTCAGAAAATTCCTCCTTTGTATGATACCAGATGATCGCAGTTATGTAAGAGAGCTTGGATTACGTAGGATTCTAAAAGCAAGGACTGCAAATGAAGGAAAGTTTTTAATTCAACGTATAAACTTTGATGCCAAGGATTATATTGATATGATTGAATGGAATGATGTTAAAGTAACAGGATCTCCTATGAAGAGGCATTTCTGATGAAAAACTAAAGCAGTTTATAAAGGAACCTATCACGAGAGTCAACGTATTGACTTCAATAATTTTCCATGTCACACTGAAGCAGTAGAAGGGATTGTTAAATTAGTTAGCGAGTCATCGTTGTCCGTTCGGGGCACTTCTGCGAGACATGCATTGATAAAAACAAAATTACATTAATACCAAAATTTGAAACAAAAAGAAAAAAAAATTCAATGTGTCAGTGAAACAAGTGATGGAAACTATGTGTGATTACTATGGACTTTTGAAAAACATGAATGTTTTTGTGTACTACAAAGGATCAAAAACAAAACAAAACCACAATATAAACTTGAAAACGACAATATAAACTAGAAACAGAATAAACTTGAAAAATATACAAGAACTAAATAGGTGTGATTTGTGTGTTTTAACTATGGTCCGTTAATTAAAAATTGTTTTTCTTTCATTCCAATGTGTATAAGAATATGCTACTGTAAAAGTAATATGATGAAAATGAGATGTATTTCATTATGATTTGAATTCTTTAAACTGTAAATACTGTTCATATGACTAAGATTTCTTATAATGACAAACTAACAAAAATTTTGTCATTGTAAGAGTAGCTCAGTGGTTTGATTAAAAAAAAGGGGGGTCGTCGTCTGTGTTTTTAGCTTCCCAGAAGCTTATGAAAACAGAAAAAAATGCTTCAGCTATCGAATTTGATATTTGGTTTAAATCCGCCGCCATTTTTGAAAGATCGGGGAAGAAAGTCAGGACTTAGGTTGAATGGCAGCTACGTGGACCAATGTACGACGTACAGAAGAAAGCTTTTGCACGGGTTGCCACTTTAAAGCGTGAAGTAGGTAGGGTAGCTTCACTCGTAGTGGGTGCCTCTTAAAAGAAGTTATCTCTGATAGTTAGCAATTTATGATGTTGGCGATGTTTTACGTGCTTGTGATTCGTCAATTTTCATTTTTGCGCGTCTTTCTGGCGTAACAACAAAACCATTTTTCTTCCTCCGGATATGTGTTATTGAAGAAAAATTATGACAAAACAGGAAATGGATGACAGCGATCTCAAGAAAATATTTCATAGTTACCTCCAGTTCAATGGTAAGTAACATTGTTTATTATTTAGAGATTTGTGATTAAACTAATTGCAGTTATTTAAAATAATTTATTGCTTTTAATTTTCAACGTTTCAAATTTAATGCATATATTGATGTAAAATAATGGGTAGGATTAACTGAGTTGATCTTAAATGTCTTGCCTACAGTTATTAAAGGATATAAAATTTAAATTAATGTAATTGAATGTTATAAAAATCCCAGAAACTTCATTTTAACGCTTTTTAACTTAGGGGCACACTATATAAATATATGCAGAAAGTTATTCTATTTTTCATCCCTTAGTTATTAAATTGTTGGTCATTATGCATTTATATAATTTAATTTCTTAGTTTCAACTTTAAAATCTTGTAAAATTTGACAAATATGAGGACAATTTTTGGAACAGCTTGCTTATATGCACACTTTCTCTGTTTTCCACAGAGATGTTCTTAATCTGTTCAAAAAACCACTGCAATTTCTTTCTAACAGCATTTTTCTTTAGTTTGTATGAAATATTAAAACTTTCTTTTCATGAATGAATGAAAATCCTTAAGACAAATTGAAACATTTGAACATTTGATGTATTTTATAGTACCATATCTGAAATAATACTGTATTTTTTTCTTAAAAAGAATCAATGGTAGTATAATTTCGACTGCTATCCAAAAATGGACTTCAATATAAAAATAATAGAAATATTTGAATGCTTAGAATAATTATGTCTATCAAAGTATTCTCTTTAAACATACAGACTTCGTTCCTTTCCCAACCTCCAGTCAACCAGAGCAGAAAATTATAAAAAAAAGAAAGTTACTATTTTTCTTCAAAATTTTTAGTTATGAACTAGCACTTGCGAATCACTGTACAGGAGCCATACCATAAGAGAGGGGAAAAAACTTTTAAATTACTATATATTAAACCTTTACATAAACATAATATTACTTAACAGACATTCTTAATTACTTACAATTTCTTATATTACATTACATAAAACTTCTTCCATAAAACAGCTATAATATAACAATGAAACTTTTTTAAATTTACAACATTATTTATGTTTTTAATATAATATATCCAGCATTGCAAAAATTTTGCATGTATGTTAACTTGGACTTAATATTAAGAAACATAAAATGTAGCACATTAAGGATATTTATACACACTTCACAATCTCATCTAAAAAGGTTCAACTTCATGGTATAATTTTAAAAAATTCTAACAGAAGTTTATTGATTTTATACTTATATATCAGATATCTGATATGCATATTTTTAACACAACATACTATATAATTCTGATTTATGCCCAATCATGCAGTCTGTATGAGTGCATAAAAGAAAGAACTGGAAAAAAAAGTCATGCACTTATCAGCATACATCTGAATATTAATGTTTATAGTTGTTTTTATTTTTTAGTATTGCATAATCATATGTATATAAATATATGCAGAAAGTTATTCTATTTTTCATTCCTAAGTTATTAAATTGCTGGTCATCATGCATTTATATAATTTAATTTGTCAGTTTCAACTTTATAATCTTGTATAACCTGACAAGGATGAGAACCTTTATTTAGATAACATCATGTGTGCTAGATTTTTATTAAAACTTTAGGTAAAATTTTGCATTCTGTGTGTCATTTGTAAAATCCTCATAAAAAATGTGAGAATGTTCTCAATAACTGTCTATATAAGCTCTTTGTTTTCAAAAGACTTTAAGAAAGTCTTTAGGTATCATTCTATTCAAAATAAATAAGAACTTAGCCCAAAGTTATATGTAAAGGGGTCATATTCCCCTTTTTATTTTAGTGATAAGCAAGTTTATAAAGAACTCTACGTTTCAATACTCCTTGGTTTGATAAATTGTTCAATTTTTATTATGGCATTATAAGAAAATATTGGTTTCTTTACAGAATTTTGAAAGTGGAATCTAGCTTCAGATCACAGTCGTTTTGGAAGACCAAAGCTGACTTGGATTCACCATAGCTCACTTGGATTCATAACCTGCTTAACTTTGTGTAACTTTTTTTTTCTCGACATATACTTTTGTTTTCAGCAGTAGACTCGTGGCCAAAATCCCTGTTTTTAATATTTTTTTAGATTTATTTTGAACTTTAATTTAAATTTTTCTATGAAAAAACTATAAAAATATTTATTAAAGAACTAAAGATTTCAATTTTTTTTAACTTATATGCTAATCTCAACTTTCTCATAAACGTTGGTCTCAATAATTTGTGGATTGAATATTGATTTCCTTTATTTATTTTTTTTATCTGTGAAGCTTGTTGTTAAGGTTTTAGGTGAGTGAGAAAGTGCAGTCCAGGGATTTCAGTTAACATGACTCTTGTGAAAGTCTTTTTAACTCTTGCCGAAAAAGAGGTTTATATTATAAAAGTATAAAATGCCAAGGTTTATTTAGAAAATATAAAATCTGTTCATGGACAAAGTTTGTTTATAAAACTAGATTTTTATTAAAACTTTAGGTAAACTTTTGCATTCTGTGAGTGTCATTTGTAAAATCTTCATTAAAAATGTGAGAATGTCCTCTATAACTGATTTATAAGCTATTTGTTTTCAAGACTTTTAGAGAGTATTTAGTTGTCATGTTGTGCAAAATAAACAAGAACTTACTGGGCCAAAGCATAGACATGCCCCTCCCCAACTTAACTTGAAATAAATTAAAACGTTAATAGAAGTTCAGTTAAATCAGAAAATTGTAGAAAACTTTTAAGAAAGTTAGTTTTTTCCCGTTTTTTCAAACTGTGAAACTGAAAATTCCGATTATGTCTTTAGCCCTAACATAGTTTCTAACATATACTAACATAATGATATGATCCATAACAAAAATTCGATGCTATATTTTTTTTCTTCTTTTATTTATACTACATTTATTTTTCTTATTGTATAACTGTTTGAATACTACTCAAACATCAATTCTATTTTTACTCAATTTCAAAAAATCATAATATTTCAAATTTTAAGGATCGATCAATGCGCTGATCGGTAGTCAATGCGCTCAGAAGGGCCCTAGCTAAATTCAATTTGTGCCCGACCCAAATGTTAGAAGCACGCTACGCCTATGGTCCAAAGTATATATGTAAGGGGGTCATACTACCTTTTTTATTTCATTGATAAGCAAATTTATAATGAACTCTACTTTTCAATGATTCTTGGTATCACAAATCACTCTAATATTTATTATGGCACTATAAGAAAAAATATTGGTTTCTTTACACAATTCTGAAACTGGAATCCATCTTCACCTCATTGTGATTTCCTTCGAAAGATTCCATAGCTCACTTGGCAGTGTGCTCGATTCATAATCTTGTAAGTTGATTTGAACCTCACTGAACCAACTTTTTTTTTATTCTCTAGATATCCTTTTTTTTCAGCAGTGAACTTGTGGACAAAATCACAAAGTTTTGAATATATTTTTTAAAACTTATTTTTTGTACTTAAATTTGAATTTTTCTACGAAAAACCATAAAAAATATTTTTATTACATAATTCTTAATTAATAAACAACTCAAATTTTCAAATTACTCTTTGTATATTTTATATACTAATCCGAACGTTCTAATAAACTTTGGTTGCAGTAATTTGTGGATTGATATTGATTTCCTTTATTCGTTATATTTTCAACTGGCAAGTCTGTTATTAAAGTATTAGGTATGTCCGAAAGTGCAGTTCAGGGACTTCAGTTAACCATGACTCTTGTGAAAGCCTTTTATCATAACTGCTTACCAAAAAAATTTTTATATTTTTATATTATAAAGATATAAAATGCCAAGGGTTATTTTACTCTTGATAGTTAATGTTAAAAAAATTTTTAATTTAATTATCAGAATTTCATGAGAAGTAGTTAGAGGTTCATTCATAATTCCTTACAGAAGTAATAATAATAATAATAATAATAATATTGCTTTTAGATGTATTAGATCATTTGTTGATGAGCTAATAGGTAGTTGAATGTCATTTGGAATACTAACTTCTGCCTAGTATTTAATTTTTTATTATTTCATTGTCAAATTTTGGTGGAGATCTGTCTATAAAATATATTTTTGTGAGCAGCTGTTATTATAAAGTGTAAGGATAAGGGCAGTAAAAAAATATTATTTAGGTTCAGTTAATTATTAAACAATTGTTGACTATAATAAGGTTATGTTTGTAAGTGTGTAGGTTTTTTTTTATGGTCTATTATTTGGTTTATCTAAGTTAAGTTGAAAAATGATGCAAGCATACAAAGATTGATTGGATGTCAATTTTTAGTGCAGTGGCATAGATTATTTTTCAAAGTGCAATAAAATACTTTTAACTTTTCAAACCGAACTTCTAACCAGAATTTAAAAAAAAATTTAAGTAAAACTTTTAAATTTGAAAATATTTTCATGGATCTAAAGAATGGAACAGAACACCTGTATGGTCAACTAATTCATGGATAAAAGATGCAGCCCTTTTTGAACTGTATCGTTTATCCATGAATTTGTTGACTATACAGGTTTTCTATTCCATTGTTAAGATGTGTGAAAATACTCTCATTAGCAAAATATTTTTAACAAAATTCAAATTTGGGTTTGAAGTTTGGTTCAAAAAGTCAAAAGTGTTTCTTCACGCTTTATAATATAATCTATGCCATTTCACTCAACATTGACAGCTAGTCAATATTACCCACCTCATTTTTCAACTTAACATAGACTAATCAAACAATATATCATAACAATTGTTTAGTAATTACTGAATCTAAATAGTATATTTTGAATAATTTCTTACTGTGCTTATCCCTAATAACAGCTGCTCGCAAATAAAAAATATTTTATACACAGATCTCCACCATAATTTGACAATTAAGTAACAAAAAGATGTACTCTATATAATACTATGCAGAAGTTAGTATCCCAAATTACTTTCTGCCACATTTTTTGTAAAACCAATTACTGTGAAAGCTACATCATATAATAAATGTTTACTTTATTCATTATTATAGTAATAGATTAGTTGTTAAAGAGTATTCACCCTTTTCACTAAATTTCTGAGTACAGCAATAAATTCAATCCTGTCAATTAAATGGTTAGTTATTACAGATATAAATAAAATAGATTAGAATGCCTTGATAGAGTACAATAATTGAAAACTGACCAAGAGACTTGTTTAGAATGACAACAAAATTTTCTCTTCACTATCGAGAATCATTCTCACATTGAAAGTAAAGAAACACAAGAATGAAGATTGAATACTAAATAAAAAGTTAACATATAAAATCTTAAATTTCTAAATCTGACCCAGCATCAGTATTAATGCCTTCTATGGCATGTTGTAATCAGATTTAGAAATTTAAGATTTTGTATGCTAATGTTTTACTTAGCATTCAATCTTTATTCTTGTGATTCTCTACTTTCAACAGCATTATTCTCAATAGTGAAGAGGAAATTTTGGTGTCATTCTAGACAAGTCTCTGATTCAGCTTTCAATATTGAGCTGAAATTATACTCAACATTGAATGCTTATTATTGTACTCTATCAAGGCAATCTACCCTATTTTATTTATATCTATAATAACAAATTAATCGACATGGTAGGATTTTCTGCTGTACAGACAGAAATTTAGTGAAAAGGGGAATACTCTTTAACAAATTTTTTATAACTATTTTCTAATAGTATATTAATTTAATCAAGTAAATATTTATTACATGATGTATTTTTCACAGTATGTAATTGGTTTTACAAAAAAATGTGGTAGGAATTTACTTCTTGGAAGTAGTTATCAATAAAATGACGACAGATTTAAAACTGCACTCATGTGTTGGGTGCTGTTTTATATCTAAGTTTTTTTAAACCCCTGTCTCAGAATTTATATTTCCTAATTGGATTTAATTAATTCTACTTTATCAACAATGAATTTTTTCAACTACTTTCAACAATCAACTACTTTTTCAACAATAAATTACCCTTTAATGTACAAAACTATGCAAAAAATAATTTTCTTATCTGAAGAGCATTTACTAACTCTACACCAAAAAATAATTTAAATAAATTATTTTGATTCATAAATTGTATCATGGGATGGGAGTCATTTTCCTTTCACTTAAATTTATGAACTGATTTTCTTTCTTTTTTTTTCCTAGATGCTGTAAAGATGGAGCAGAGGTACAGCGAAGGGATCCTGTTTTGTAGAAAATATAGAAAAAAATTGTGTAAATGTGCTATGTACTTTCTAAATAAACTATTTTTAAGTTAAACCAGCTCTTTTCTGTATTCAAAAGCATGTGTTTCTATAATTATCTTCTATTGTGTAATTTTAAGAAATATTACTATCATAGTACTATTTCTCAAAAATAGTACTATCAAGTGTTGGATATTGAATGTCCTATATAATATAAAAGAAAATATTTTTAAAAAATGACTTATAAGAATTTATGAATTATTCTTTAATTCACAAAACTATGCAAAAAATAATTTTCTTATCTGCAGAGCATTTATTAACTCTACACCAAAAAAATAATTTAAATAAATTCTGCTGAGCAAATTTTCATAAGCTCACTAAGGTTTGAGTATGGGTTTCATCATATCACACTAAACATTACTCAAGTTTTAAAATATGAATGTATCAAATTTATTTTTATAAATTTATCAAATTTATGATTATAATTTTATCAAATTATGTTAATAAATATTATACTGGGGAAGTACAAATTCTTGGGGTTATTAAAAACATGGATTTATGTTGCATTTCATTCGATGAAATGCAATAATATGAATGGAAAGAAAAAAATACATAGTACTGTTTTACATACAATATCTCATTCTAAATAAATTAAAAAAAAACTCGGGAACCTTAGATCGAATGGAAAGATAGATTTAGCTGGAACGGTTGGTATTAATGTTATCTTAACTTTCAAATTTGGGTAAATGTATCTTAATACAAAAGAAGGTTTTGTTCTAACAAGTAAACTTGTGATTCATATGCAAATTTTTAGGTACTAGCAAATATCAGTATTTGGTAGTACCTAAAAATACATAAGGCAAAACTGGAAAGAATACTAGAAATATGAAGGCCAAAAAAAATAATAAAAGGGAAAGGGTTGATATCAGAGGTTATTCGTCAATGTAATAAATAATAAAAATAAGCATATAAACAAAAGGGTCCTACGCAAAACTTTGAAAAAATACCGGCGGTCCGATTCTGGTAGAATGCTGGCATGACGCCCGGACCTACGGCACATTGCTGTTTACGAGATGGGTAGATGACGGTATGTCGACACCAATTATTGCTCCCGTAACTGGCCAGTCAACCTCCGGTTACGCGGCGGCTTTCTGTCCGCATTGATGGGTTGCTCGCGGCTGTCTCACGGTTCGCACTCGGATGAACGATGGCTCGATTCCTACCGGAAGCGGCCCGGCATTCGACGGGGTAGTCGCGGGCGAGAGGACACGGCCGTGACGGAAACGATACTGACCTAATGCTCCGGCCCGGCAGTGGAGAAATCGGCTGGCCGGAACCTTCCGACCCCGGCCCGATGTCTCTGTGTTTGTTGGGTATGTATATCGAAATGTCCCTTTCCCTACACAAACAAACAAACAAACACACACACACACACACTACACACACACACACACACACACATATATATATATATATATATATATATGTGTGTGTGTGTGTGTGTGTGTGTGTGTGTGTGTGTGTATGTATACCTCTATTTAATGAACCTCTATTCTGCGAATTTCTGTATTTTGCGAACTTTTCCTTGGAACCAAGAACATTTTGCGAATTTCTTCGTAAAATAACCTCCAAATAGCGAAGTACATTCTCTATTTAACGAAATTTTTCTTGTGAACCAAAATTTTTTTTCTCCATATATAGAGATTATAGATCACTTCTACCCGGACTTGGGTGTATATAATTTGAAGTGGCACTCTAAATGAATTTGATACAAACACAGTTTATAAATGAAACAATGTTTATTGAACTCGTTGCACATATAGAATTTGCTTTTACAGCAATAAGCATACGTACTACTTCTACGGAATATATATTAACATTCAATAGAAATACACTTTCCAAATACTCACAAACCAGCCGAGAGTCAAACCAGCAGTACTGCCACGTAAACTTTGGGCCCCCTAAGCACTACCACAGGATAGCACCTGGAGCTGCTTTCCCTCGTAACTCCCTTAACTCGCTTATCTATCAATGTTAACAAAACCTTCTTCTTCAACCTCTGTATTAATCAAACTGCTTTGTATTTATACCAAGCGCGTATGCCGAAATTAGCATCAAGCAGCTTCTTTAATTCATTCACTCAAAAGTTCGATTAATGTGAATCGAATCTTATGTATACCTTACACATATTTCTCAAAATATTTCTGAACATATCATACTTCTTCTTTTTTAACACATTTTTTTTTATAATTAATGACCTTGAACTGGTTTTACCAGTCGCTAAGTCAACAAAAGTAGTAAAATGACTGCCTTTTTTGGCATTTCATTCAGGAAGTGCAACCTTTATCCACCCCCTCTATCCACTTCACTAGAAAAGCTTTCAATATCCCCCTTTAAAACTCAATGGAGCTGTCCAGTGTTCTTGAACTAGTCTCTCGTTTTCTAGATTGTTGATCAGAGTCGTGTTGGTAATTTCGGTTCTTGTAGCTGGACAATGTCAAAGCTAAAGTGCTTGAGCATCACAGAATAAAAATTAATTCTTCATGAGATGGATAAAGGCGTGAAGAAAAGGATATTGTTTTAAAATTTGGTATTCCTCCAAACAGCTTATTAACCTTAATAAAAAGTCGTGATAAGATACAAAAGTGTCATTCCTCGAATTCTTGTTCAAAAAGATTAAAAACATGTGTTTATTAAGATGTGGATGAGGTAGTTTTGAAGTGGATACCCACAATGCGAGATAAAAATGTTCCGATCTGTGGGCCTTTCATAATTGAGAAAGCTCTTCAATTTGCAAAGTCATTGGGATACGACGAATTTCCAGAAAGAAGTGGATGGCTTAAAAAATTTTAAAGAAGAAACGGAATTATAGCAAAAGTAATATCTGGGGAAACTAAACACGTTGCACATAATGATAAAGAAAATTGGATAACGAAGACACTGAGTAAAATTATAATAGACTATAAGCCAGAAAGCATCTTTAATGCGGATAAGACTTCTTTATGTTTTCAATGATTGCCTCAAAAGACATTGAAATTTAAAAAGGAAAACACAGCCAAGCAAGATTAACTGTCATGCTAGGTGCAAATATGACTGATCATCAGAAACTGAAACCTTTAGTTATCCGAAGAAGCAAAAATCCAAGATGTTTAAAAGGCTCAAAATCTTTGGAGGTTCATTATGACTTAAACAAAAAATCTTGGGTGATGTGAGAAATTTGTGAAAATGGGTTCAAAAGTTGGACAAACTTATGATTGCAGAGTGTTAGAAAATTGCTCTTGTTTTTTAGATTTGCCCCGCCCATCCGAAAGAAATCAACCAAAAACTGAAAAATGTAACAGTTTATATATATATATATATATATATATATATATATATATATATATATATATATATACACTCATGGACAAAAAAATTAGCGCACCAAGAAGGAGTCGTCAAAATGAAACGAAATTTTACATACGTAATGACTACTTTGATATAAGTAAATGATAAGAAAATAAAAAAAAGGATAATTTATTTCAGAGAAAAAGGTAAAAGAACGGAGGAGTTAATACTCCGTTGGACCCCCTCTAGCGCGAATGCACGATGCGATACGATCGGGCATTGTGTCATACAAGTTCTGTATGATGTCTTGAGACATTTCGTTCCATATTTGCTGTAACCTTGCCTCTAGTTCGTTCAAACTCGTTCGATGCCCAACTCGTCATCCCAAATGATCCCATATATGCTCGATTGGAGACAAATCTGGGGATCGGGCAGGCCAAGGAAGGGTAGTAACAGTGCGGAGACAGTCCTGTGACACCCTTGGCGTATGAGGCCGAGCATTGTCTTGTTGAAAAATGGCTCCTGGGAGCCGTTGCATGAGTGGCAACACATGTGGTTACAGGATTTCATGAACATACCGCTGGGCTGTCATGGTGCCACGGAACAATACTAGGGGTGACCGTGTATTGTAGGCAATGGCACTCCATACCATCACACCAGCTGTGGGAGCGATGTGTCGCTGTACAGCAAAGGCAGGATTGAAGCGTTCACCACGGGCTCTCCACATACGAACACGATTGTCATAACTGCCGAGATTGAATCTGGATTCGTCTCTAAAGACGACCTGGTTCCATTCTGCTGCAGTCCAGTTTCCTCGTGCGCGGCAAAACTCCAAACGGATGCGTCGGTGGGTGGGCGTCAAGGGCAGCACACGTAACGGGCGCCGCGATACCAACTGTCCTTCAGCCAGGCGCCTTCGTATGGTTCGAGAAGACACAGAGGCCCCTAGTGAAGGTGCTACCTGTGCCTGGATGGCGGCCGATGAAGCAGTTGACTGTACGCGTGCATTTCTTACGATGTGGCGGTCATCTCAACGACTGGTCTGTCGAGGGCGTCCTGAGCCTGGTCTTCGTGTACATGACATCTCTCGGGTCCACTGGTCCCAACACCTCCTCACAACACAATCAGAGCGGCCTAATTGATGAGCTACTCGCCTAGCTGACCACCCAGCTTCCATCATCCCGACGATTCTCCCCTTTTCAAACTGCGACAACTGCTTATATTGTCTTCGAACACGGCGTAATGGCATGTCTATCTCAGCTCTTCCTTTGTAAATGATTCAGTACACTCAAACAAGCTTTGGTTACCTGTTTTATACTCCACAGAGTACGATGTTCAACGCCCTCTACCGGCTATACGTAATGCGCAATCCCGCTGCATTTCTAATCATTTGCATATCTCCCCGACATGTATCTTCATTGCAAGTTTCGTTACGATCCCGCAATTATTTCGTGGTGCGCTAATTTTTTTGTCCATGAGTGTATATATATATATATATATATATATATATATATATATATATATATATTTATACAGAGATACATAATGTATGAACAAGGTATATATTTTATTTCTAAAAATTGTTATTCTTCCTGTTTTATTTAGTAAGTTTCCTCTATTTTTTATCTAGGCTTGGACGTGGTTATCTGAATTTCTTTCATTACATCATAAATATGTGATAAATTTCATTTTCAAAATTTTATCAGTATGATGATTTTGTTTTATAAAACTTGAATATCTCTCTATTCAACAAATTCTCTTTAAGAGGAATTTTTCATATGGAGACAAATTGCGACTAAAATATATGAAATGTTATCATGACTAAAGAGATCTTCCTACTTTGCTTCACTGTGTTATTTCTCGAAATAGAGATCACTTCACTGTGTAATTACTATTCAATATGTCTTATTACTTATCCATCCATAAAGCCTTTATTTTTGCAGATTTGCAGCAATAGAACATCTAGAACATCTGCGGAGGCAGACGGTAGAAATAAGTTATTAACCGCAATATTATTTTTTACTAAGCAATAGAATTCATCTAATGGTTTTTGTGTATACGTTTATGAAAACACATATACGTTTGGCAAAAAACTACTCTTCGTATATACGAGAAAAAAACAGGCATTAAAAACTTTCGACCTAAAATATATGTGACGACACTTAAAGGAATTCCCTCACCACTTTATAAATCACTTTATATCCTATTTTTATGTATATAAATCAATATAAACTTTTATATATATATATATATATATATATATATATATATATATATATATATATATATATATATATATATATATATATATATATGTATATATATATATATATACCGGGTGGCCATAATTAAACTGACAGTGCTCACAGAGTTCTGTAGCGCGATCTATTTGCGAGAATGACGCCACATTTTGTAGGAAGATTAAACAAGACGGGGGACGAAGGATTCCGCGAAAGAATAAATTAGTTCCAAAAGTCACCGCTAGGGGAATATTTGGCGCTGTGTAATAGAAAATAGAGTGTTAAAAAATGCAAATCAATACGGAAATTACCTTTTATTTTGCATTCAAATGAGGTTCAATGTGGCTGCCGTTGTTGTGGACCACATATTGCATTCTGTGCACAGTATGCACAACAGCAGAAAGTAACATGTCTGCACGAATCTCCCGTACAGTACGTGATATGTTATCCTTCAACGTAGCCAGGTCCTGGACCACTCCTTGATAGACCTTGAACTTAAGGTAACCCCATATTCAGAAGTCGCATGGGGTAAGATCAGGCGACCGAGGTGGCCATGCAGTTCGAAAGTAGCGGCTAATGACTCTTTCTGCTGTGAATTTCTGTCGTAGCAGCTGTTGCACCCGTACAGCAACGTGTGGAGGGGCTCCATCTTGCATGAAAATGATTTCCCCCAGGCATTGTCTTTGCTGAAGTGCCGGAATGACAAAGCTGTTCAACATGTGGCGATATTTCTCTCCGGTAACAGAACAGGTTTCCGGTCCTGTCGGGGTAATGTTCTCATAGAAGAATGGACCTACGATAAATTCCGCTGTGAACCCACACCAAACAGTTACCTTTGGTGAATGCAAGGGAATTTCTGTGACTGCATGTGGTGATTTGTCATCCCAAATTCGGCAGTTCTGGGTATTCACAGTTCCATGCAGGTAAAAGTGGGCCTCGTCTCCCCATAAGATTTTCCACGGCCAAGCATCATCCACCTCCATTCTGGCAAGAAAGGTGAGAGAAAAAGTCAATCGCTTTTTCATGGTCGGGGTACAGTAACTCCTGTACACGGCTGATCTTGTACGGATAGAAGTTGATAATCTTTCGTAAGATTTTCCATACAGTACAGTACAGGCATATCCATATTCCGAGCTAATCCACGAGCGCTAGAGGTGGCAGCAATATTGTCTGGTCCTCTGTCGACAATCGCCGTGGCAACTGCTTCGATTGTATCCTGTGGTACAGGTTTTCGTCCTCTGCCTGACTGAACCTTCAGAAAACCTGTTTTCTCAAACGTCACAACCATTGCTTTTAGCCCATTAACTGACACAGGACCGTTACCTTTACGCATTTTTTGTGCGTTCTAAAAGCACGAAGAGCGGCTGACGCGTTGCACTGGTTGAAGTAAAAGAATTTGACCATTAACGCACGCTCGACTAAAGAAGGAGACATTGCACATAAACTTTCAATCCGAGTGATTCGAAACGTAACACATTGCCTTTTAAAACCCAAGCAGCTGGCACTGTGCCAATGGATGTAACGTGAAATTTGAATAAAGAACTTCTTGTTCTGCTCAGCGTACGTGATATTGCAGATCACGAGACTTTATCGGTGTTTATGTAGATTTTACGCTTTTTTAAAAGTGTTGCCATATTGCACTTGAACTAAATAAGAAAATGTGCATAATAAAAGTTAATTTTTTTCCGTATTAATTTGCATTTGTTAACACTCTATTTTCTATTACACAGCGCCAAATATTCCCCTAGCGGTGACTTTTGGAACTAATTTATTTTTTCGCGGAATCCTTCGTCCCCCGTCTTGTTTAATCTTCCTACAAAATGTGGCGTCATTCTCGCAAATAGATCGCGCTACAGTACACTGTGAGCACTGTCAGTTTAATTATGGCCACCCGGTATATATATATATATATATATATATATATATATATATATATATATATATATATATATATATATATATATATACAGTGGTACCTCGACTTTTTCGAGATACGAGCATTCTCTCGGTGGATTTTTTGTTTGGAGTTACGAGCTATAATTCGGGTTACGAGCAAGCTTCAGATACCCCATCGCTAGTTTTAGCAGCGAAACCCATGTTACGTGCTCATCAACTGAGATCAGGAGAAGCATAAAATATTTACAACCTTTATGTACAATTATTATACAGTTGCATACATATTAATCTAAGACAACTATCCAGTCTTAAAACGAGAGATAACACTCATCAATTATCACCCGGGGCAGCTTCCTCTGCCCATACTTGAGCCGCCCTCCTAAACCGAACAGCGTCCAACGCTTCAATTCCCTCCCCCACACTGGAACTTCCAAGAGATCTAGGGGATGGGATGACCTAGGTCAAAAATCATCGAATAAGAATTAATTATTCAGTTCAGCCATTCTCCTCCTCTTTCATCAGCATCTTCAAGTCTGATCTGCAAGGTAAATGTTGTACATTACATTTAAAACATGTTTATTGCAGTACATTCTATTGAATTGCGTTTTTATACAATGTTCATCATTTAAAAGGACATTCTTCTTATTAACATGTAACAAAAAACTGCGGTGTTTTGGGAGAGCCCGGAACGAATTAATGGTATTTCCATTCATTTCAATTGTGAAAATGAATTCGAAATACGAGTATTTCAGTACATGACACAGAAGGAAGACAGACACACAATTAGACGCTCAACACTATCTAATTTAATTAGACTTTATTCGTTCAGCTTCACGACAACCTTAGCGCAATCAAACGAAACTCTTAGTACTCGCCATTTTCAAAAAACAGAGTATCCCTAACGCATATCCGCTGTCATTGAATTACGAGCTCCGTCATGGAACGAATGCAACTCGTAACTCTAGGCACCACTGTACGTATATATATATATACGAGAGTTATTCGGAAACTAAGGTCCGTTTACTTATAAAACAGAAAATATTACAGATTTTTTCAAAAAACTTTATTTTTTAAATTCCGTACATGTGTCTCTATTTTTCTACATAGTTTCCATATTTTTTTTAACAGTTGTCATAACGTTCTACAAGCTTCTGTATGCTTAAGTCGTAGACGTCTGCCGCCTGTGAGGATAACCAGTCTTGAACTGCTTCTTCCACCTCGTCATCTGTGGCGAATCTCTTGCCGCCGAGAAACTCTTTTAGGTAGCGGAATAAGTGAAAATCACTCGGCGACAAGTCTGGACTATACGGTGGACGGTCAATCTGTTCCCGTCCAAAAGATCTGAACAGATTTTGGGTGTGAATGCCAGAATGGGGTCTGGCATTGTCATGCAGCAACAAAACTCCAGACATCAGAAGACCACGTCGCTTATTCTGTATTGCACGTCTAAGTTTAGTTAGGGTAGCGCAGTAAGCGGCTGCATTTATTGTTGTCCCTTGCTGCATAAACTCGACTAACAAGACCCCATGTCTATCCCAAAACACGGTTGCCATGACCTTGTGTTGAGATTGTCTGCTTGGCCTTGACTCTGACTGGTGATGTTGTGTGACGCCATTCCACTGAGTGACGTTTAGACTCTGGGGTTCTGTGAGAAACCCACGTATCGTCCCCTGTGACAATCTTCTCTAAAATTTGATCACGTTCATTATGATATCGATCAAAAAAATCAAGAGCACAAGCCATTCTTTTCAGTTTGTGTTCCTCAGTAAGCAGACTGGGAACCCAACGTGCGCACAATTTGCGAAATTTCAACTTTTCGGAAGCGATTTTGTGCAAAGTTGTTCTACCCACATTCGGAAATTCCAATGCTAAAGTTGAAATTGTGAATAGCCGGTCTTCACGAATCTTTTCATCCACGGCATTGACCAAATCATCTGTGATCACTGATGGTCGACCTGAACGCGTTTCATCATAAGCATTTTCCCGTCCGTCCTTGAAATTTCTCACCCACTCACTTTGAAAGCTCTGTTCAGATCTTTTGGATGGGAACAGATTGACCACCCACCGTACAGTCCAGACTTGTCGCCGAGTGATTTTCACTTATTCCGCTACCTAAAAGAGTTTCTCGGCGGCAAGAGATTCGCCACAGATGACGAAGTGAAAGAAGCAGTTCAAGACTGGTTATCCTCACAGGCGGCAGACGTCTACGACTTAAGCACACAGAAGCTTGTAGAACGTTATGACAAATGTTTAAAAAAATATGGAAACTATGTAGAAAAATAGAGACACATGTAAGGAATTTAAAAAATAAAGTTTTTTGAAAAAATCTGTAATGTTTTCTGTTTTATAAGTAAACGGACCTTAGTTTCCGAATAACCCTCGTATATATATATATATATATATATATATATATATATATATATATATATATATATATATATATATATATATATATATATACACTGCTGGCCACCCAAATCGCAACACCAGAAAGACAAGAGTTATCACAACAAAATTTATTTTGTAGATAACATGTTGACCAAGTATCAAATGATTAAATTTATAGACTTCTGTGAAGTGTGGTTCCTGCCAAAATCAGTAGCCAGAGTAGCCGCCATTGTTGGAGATCACCGCTGCCACACGCCTCGGCATTGATTCAAAGAGACTTTGGATGAGTTCTTGGCGTACAGCTGACTAAGCAGCTTCCACACGTTGCCAAAGTTGATCTGCTGTGGCAGCTGGGTATGGAATCTGGGTCAATCGTAGAGCAACCATGGACCACGTTTTCTATCGGCGAAAGATCCGGAGAGCGAGGCGGCCAGGGAAGCAATTTAATCTGGCGATTGACAAAGAACCGTTGGACAATGCGTGCCACGTGTGGTTGCGCATGATCCTGTTGAAATATGGCTGTGGGCAAGCCCTGAAGGTAAGGAAGGACAACTAGCTCCAACACCTCGGAGATGTAGCGCTGGCTGTTTAAAGTACCGGCAATGCGTACTAGAGGTGTGCGAGGGTGATATCCAATACCGCCCCATACCATAATACCCGGTGCAGGACAAGTGTGGCGGTGCATAACGCAGCTGTTCAGCATCCTCTCTTCACGGTGTCTCCAGACTCGAATGTGACCATCGTGGTGTTGGAGACAGAAGCGAGACTCGTCAGTAAAGACAATTTCATTCCATTCTGCCGTCCACATCCTTCTGTCATCGCACCATTGGCGGCGGAGACGTCTGTGGTTCTGCGTCAAGGGTAGACAAAGCAATGGACGTCTGGCGGACAGACCACTCTGCTGTAAACGACGTCGAATGGTACGCGCAGACACTGGATGATGCGTTACAGACTGCATGTGCTGTGCTATGGTTCGTGATGTGACTGAGCGATCCGTCACTGCCATGAGCACAATTTGCCTGTCATCACGTGAAGTGGTGCGCTGAGGTGGATGCGATCGAACACGCCGGTTCGTCGTACCCTCCTGCATCCCACGATCACATATCCGCATTACAGTTGTTTGGTTTCGTCCAACACGACTACCGATTTCCCTGAAAGATAATCCACAATCTCGGTAGGCCACTATCCTTCCTCTGTCGAACTCGGATACTTGATCAAAAGATGATTGCTGTTTTAGACGAGTCATAATTGATATTTTTTTTGAAAAAAGCACAAGAAAAACACAATTGCCGAACTTGAAATCGTCGAAATCTCCAAGCCTTAAATAGCGCTTTGAAGTGGCGCCACAGGCGCGCTTGATGGGCGTCTGCGTTGAAATTCTAATCATTTGCGTATATATCACCTCCGCTAATGCATGTTGTAAATTTCATGTTATTTGCATGTTTCCTTCAGGGTGTTGCATTTACAGTGGCCAGCAGTGTATATATATATATATATATATATATATATATATATATATATATATATATATATATATATATATATATATATATATATATATATATGTATTTTCATCCCGGGTAAATTAAGGGGTTTCACGACTCTTAAATGGAGAAAGTATCAGAAATCTGACACAGTTTTCGGTTTGTTGGAACATCAATTTTACTGTGTTTAGACATTTAATTTTTTTGTATATAATAATATAAGTTATTTATAATTATAAACAAATTTAAAATTTTGTGAAATTCTATAATATATTATTAAAATACACCAATAAGAAAGTGTCCCTTTTTTACCTTCGTTCGCAACATATATGATATAACTCTCATGATTTTTCAAAAAATAGCTTTCAAACTGTAAAATAATAATATCTAAATAAAATATAATATTTAAAAATGTATATAAACCTAAATATAAACAATAAAACACAATATTTGATTTTTAGATGAATAATATTAAAATATACTCCAAAATCATGTTACTTTTCAAAGAAAATTACTTACCTGAAACAAATTTACTGCAGAAAAATACTTAATTATTGGCACACTTCAATCAAAATAGTACAACGACACTCTGTATAAAATGTTACCAGAATACTATTAACCAATTTGAAGATATCATGCGCGGAAGGAATAAAATTTCATTTTGAGAAAAATCAATTTAAACATTTTTTTTACTTTAAACCACTATCTGAGAAATATATTAAAGCTTTTAACCATAAATAAAGTAAACCAGTTGTAAGTCACCTATTTTAATTAAATATTTGTGCTCTATTGCACATTTTTTTCAAAATTTTGATATAAGCAATGTACAAAAATATTTATTTTTATTGATCAAATGAAACACCATTACTAACTTTAGTGTTATTATTCTGAAATGCTTGTTGAAATCTAAAATTATATAAAATAAACATTTAAAATCCTCCAGGTTCATACAGAATTCCTTCCGTTTCAATGTTTTTTTCATTTAATATTAATTTTGATCTCCGTTTAGCTCTACGGATATCAACAGTACAAGACAGTTTTTGCTTTTCTGCGAGCTTTATTCGCATAGCATCTCTTCGAAACTGGGCAGTTATAGCATTTATTCCTGGATAAATGCCTAACGCTCTCATAACAGAAAGTCTACCTTTGTGGCCTTCATTAAATAATATAGCAGCTTCATACGCTGGTATTTCAGAAATCCTTTGCCACTGCCAGATACTTTCGGACATACCTGCCATATAACAGAGTTGAACGATTCATTCGAGTTCTGTGTATGACTGCCCAAGCACCGCTTTAGAAGATCCGGATGAGATAAAGCTTTTAATATAGGCTTTAGAGTGTCCATTACTGCTGTAGATATATTTTTGTGTTGGAACGATGAGACAGTTCCATTCTCAACAGCTTCGTTGTATTTGCACCAGGAATTACGCCCTACTGGGCAAAAACTATGAAGTGGCTCTTGGTCTGTGGATCTTGTATGAAAATACACAGCCCAAACAGCTTTCCGCATTTCTACTTCAGAATTCGAATGTTGACGGATAGCATTTCCATAATAGGATGTCAATTTGTTGATTAAACTATCCGTCAATCTTCCTTTTCCCGACAAACTTTTACCATCAGAAAGTTTTTTCCCTAGGATGTCTTGTTTTAATTTTTCTCATGCGACTTCCCATCCTTTTTTGGACATGCTCGACACGTTCTATTTTCACTGGCAATATATTGTTGTATGGTTTGCTAGCACAAATCGAAGAAAAGGTCTTGGTGTCACCATCACCTATGTAATTTGTGTACCTCACACCCCTTTCTTCAACAGATCTATGGAATATTTTGATCATTCCATCAACTTCCATTTTTGCTGAAGATCCCACGTGGTTTTTGGTACAGCTGTCAGCATGGTTAGCATACCACTCTTCAAAACGTTTGCCACATCTTTTACCTTTCCATGCTGCACAAACTTTACACGCCAAAGATAGAACTTCTATGTCAAGAACTTTTCCTGACTCAGCACCAATCACACTGCAGACACCTATTTGAGATGAATGACCCCTGGTTTTCCAGGAGACATCAGCACTTACTGTTATGTCGGATGAACACATTTTATTTACTTCTTCTTCTGCAGCCCTTTTCATAATATCAATGGCAACACTTTTTGAAGCATTATTGATGTGAACGCATATCTGATCATATGCGTTTTGTGTTACCGGAGGATCCAAATCCATAATACCACAAAATGTTTTTAGTGGTTCTAAACCTTGCCCTATAGATCGCATGGCATAGATGCATCGTCTATTTATTTCAGGGATATTTTTTTTATCCCCAATTAATTTTGAATTTTTTAATGTAAAGCTTTGTTTACATGTTTTGCATGTGATGCACAATTCACAGAATAAACCTCTCACTTTTTGTTGAGTATCTGTGACATCACTTCCACAATTTTGGCAAAGCAGATATTCTTCAAAAAAAGAAAACAATATATTTTTGTCAAGAAAAATGTAAGTTGAATTTTTTTTGGCCTCTGCTTTAGAAGAATCTTCTTCAATAAAAGAGTCTTTTAGTTTTATTTTTGAAGCACTTTCACGAACAGTTGTGGAATTATTACATGATCCAGCAGAGTTTTCAGGATTCCTGTTTTTACATGACTCATCAGTAAGCATATTTTGATCGTTAGATCCACACTTTGTGTGTTGGTTGCCATGAAAGCGTCTTTTTTTAGTACGCTTACCTGAAGCACGTTTCACACTACCACTGTTATCCATTTTGTCCATTAGATGGATAAAAAATAACACACTTCGATAATATAAAGTATAATACAAATTATAATTAACTAAAAAAGCCTTTTCAAACGGAAATCAAACAGATTCAGTAATTCAAACGCCGATCTCGTAACTACACGTTAGAAGAGAGTAAACAAATCCACACGTGAGAATCAAACTCAAATAGACGGAGTTGAGTATTACAACTACTTCTTTCCTCCTTCTATCATAAAAAATACCAGTACCTGGAGTTAAAATCTAAAACTAAATAATTAAGAAAATGTGGAGTTTGTGACAGGAAGTAGATGCGTGAACTGGAATGTGAGTGTGTCTGAGTCCTTTTAACAGTTGTTTACATTTGATGGTTGTTCTACTTTTAATCATATCTTCGTTATTTATAGGAATTTTTTCATGGGACTTTTTTTAAAATACTCCGGAAACTGTCAGAAATAACATATATTTTTTTCAAAAAATCGAAAGTTTTGAAGATTTAAGAGTAGTGAAACCCCTTAACCTACTCTTTGTTTCAAGGTACGCGCAACGCCCCGTGACGCTTACACGGAAGTTGAGGCTGGGGAGTAGTTATCTCCTGTGAATCAAATTGGTTCTATTAATAACCCATACGGGAATTCCCATGTTTTAATTCGCCACGCGTCTCGTACTCTGAAAAGCAGTGACGTTTAAACGCCAGATATTAGATTTACTTTTAAGCCCTCCTTAAATTATTTAACTATTTTTCTTTCTTCTTAAAATATTCTTATATATATATATATATATATATATATATATATATATATAAATGTATACACAGGGTGGTTCAAATTTAAGTATCCCTGTTTGGGACACCTGGCGAGAAAAGCAGTGGACGTAACGTCTTCATATTAGGACGGTATACAAGGAACCAAGACCATGGGGAATTGATTGGCGGGAAACAAATTAGTTTCAACAAAGTCCGCTAGGTGCAAATGAGACGCTGCGATCCGTTGAAGGTAAGGAAAATTAAACATGACTGTGCGAAAAAAGGAAATAATACGAGGTGTCGGTAATTAACTTTATTAGTACCGTTCGTTACAAAAGAAATGTCGATCCTACAGAAATGTTAGTGAAAGCGCAAACGAAAGGCATGCGCGTAGTAACACGAGCACACAAAGATTTCACAGGTGGTTTTCGATCTGTCCACCGTGCTTCAGGGCCAACACGTGACACCGTGTTATAGCATGATCCACAGCCGCGTTTAAATCGTCGGGACCGATGCTGCGTATGTGCAAGAGGATGTTGTTCTTCAAATCCACTGGATTTTCTGTGTTTCCCCGATAAACTTTATCTCAGATGTAACTCCAAAGAGAAAAATCGCACGGGCATAAGTCGGGTGAACGTGGAGGCTATCTCGTAGGACATGCACGACTGATAATGCGGTCCTCAGTAAAATGACGTCGCAGCAATTGTATGAACTTCACGCCCAATATGCGGAGGTGCACCATCTTGTTGGAATACCGTTGTAGCGTGACATCCAAAATGCTGGAGTTCTGGAAAGACTACACCTTCGAACATAGCCCGATAACGTGCTGCAGTCACAGAACAGGTTTTTGGTCCCTGCGGGATGATTTTCTGGATGAAAAATAGCCCAATCATAAAGGTCGCACTGAAGCCGATCCATACAGTCACATGCGGTCAATGCAGGGGCATTTGGTGGACCAAGTAAGGATCCTCAGTGAACCAGATACGGCAGTTATGTGCGTTCACTGTTTCGCATATGTAAAAGTGAGCCTCATCGGTCCATAGGATGTTCCACGGCCAATTCTGCTCCACCTCTATACGTTCTAAGAACGTTAAAGCGAACGTTTCACGCAGATCGAATCGCCATGTTTTAACTCTTGTAAGCGATGAAGCTTATACGGATAGGCTTTGAGTGTTTTCCGCATGCACCTCCATACCGTAGTGTGTGACAATCCGAGTTGCCTTGATACGGCGCAAGCACTTCATATTCCTGCCGTGTTCGAATTTGTCTACTCAACGACAGCGGTTGCGACATCATACATCACCTGCGGTATCCGTTATTTTCGCCTTCGGCCTGCTTTAACGGCCAAGCTACCTGTTTCCTCGAAACGTTTCACCATCCGCCGCAGGGCACATGGTGTGACTGGACCCGAACGCAAAGATTTCTGTCCCTCTGCGTTATCGACATTTTTTGTAAAATACCTTTAGCAGCAAAGCACGCTCCGGCAACGAAAGAACCATCGTGGCGTTCGAAGAATGTCCCGAACCTGTGAGCCCTTTTTTTTATCTGTTAGGGCGGTTCTTTCACCCAGCTCGTATGCAAATTTTGCTCTCCGGTACTGTGCGCACAGTCGAATATTCAAATTCTCACTTAACTACAGCACAGCGAAAAGGGCTGGAAGTTTAGTTGTGTTGCTGCTACACAGGAAACATAACGGGTACGCTGCACACGCTTACAAACATAAAGCTTAGAAAGTGTTGTTTAGTTCCTGCATGTGTAACGAACTGTACTAATAAAGTTAATTACCGACACCTAGTACTCTTTTTTTTCTTCGTACAGTCATGTTTTATTTTCCTTACCTTCTACCGATCGCAGCGGCTCATTTGCACCTAGCGGTCTTTGTTGGAACTAATTTTTTTTTTCTCCCACAGATCAATTCCCCATGTTGCGATATGTATACCCTCCAAATATGAAGTCGTTACGTCCACTGCTTTTCTCGCCAGGGTGTCCCGAACAGGGATACTTTAATTTGAACCCTCCGGGATGTATGGTAAATTATATTATATACCATACCATATATTGTATGATAAAAAGTTCACAAGAGGTAAACGGTAGTTTTGAAGTTAGGATGTTTGTCCTTATAAAGTTTGTTCATATTTTAATAAGGGACAGTATCGAATTTATCTCCTATAGATAAAAATTTTAAACAGAACGTGCGTTTAATTATTCGAAGTGAAATATCACTGTTTTTTTAATGTTACAAGGCGATGTGTAAAAAAACAAAACAAAACAAAATCTCTCTATCTGACATGTTTTTTTAACCTTCAGAATTTTGCTGATAAGTTAAGAACTAAATAATATCTTACTACAATTGTTTTGCTTTTTATGTCAGTGGTTCTGTGCTGTTGTAACATTCACAATGAACTAAGTATTAGTAATTGCCCTTACAGTCTGTTCAGATTACCGACGACGTGAGCGAGATTTGTTCGTGTCGTGTACTCAATGTCTATACCATCACACCGTCTATGTCTATACCATCACACCAGGTGCAGGTCACGTATGACTATATCGAATGCAAGCAAGCCACATGCGTTATCCTCGGTTCTTCCAGACAAGGATACGTTCATCATGATGCTGCACGCAGAACCGAGACTCGTCTAAAAAACGACGTGGTGTCACTCCAGTATCCATTTTTGTCGTTGGGCGCATTACTGTCGCCACGCGATAGTTGCGGGAGGCCGTATAGATCCTGCATGGCGTTCAGTATGACCTTCCTGTACCCATCGATTCTAAATTCGCATGACAGTAATTGGATTCCGACCAATGCGAGTAGCAATATCGCGATCTTCTCAGAAACAACCAACATTAAAATGCAAGTTTAGAACGAGACACCCGCTGCGTAACTTTCCTTTCATACAGAGTTTAACAAACAAATCTAGGAATGTGAGGTACCTTGAAAAGGGTATTTCATATTCCTAGATTTGTTGGGAGTGTTGAGATTTGGCCTGTATTTGATTTTTATAACTACCTAAATTATTTACCATTAAGTAGGTTTGGTTTACCATTAATAATTTAGTTTTTGTTCTTGTGCTTGGGTCCGGCTCCTGGACCTCCGGGCGGGTTGGATATTCTTTAGAATTTCTCGATAGGTTAATGTCATAATGTGGGGTCAGATATTTTATTAATATAATTTTATATCTTAGTGGATTGTAAAGGAATCCATTAACAAAAATATTTAATGTTGTTATTTAAATGCAACTAATCAATCTTCTTACTTCTTTCAATAAAAGTAATACTGGAATGGCTTACCTTTAACATCATCTGAATAATAGTTGAATTATAAGTCAACACTAAAAAATTGCTTCAAAACATGTATCCTTAAAATGTAATTAATATTGACTTCATTTGAACACATAAATGTTGAATCCATAACATACTGAATAACTCTTCGGAATTAGGTTTTACAAAATGAATAATTGGTTTTAAAATGTCAACACCTTGAACAAAAAACTGCTTACAATCTTTAACAAAAAAAAATAATAATAAACGGAATAGCATTTTACATAGCGATTTTTGAATTCTTACATGACATTGCTTAAAATAGAATATACACCACAACAGAATAAACATTTTTTAGCCATTTTAGTGCCATTACTCAAAATCGAATGTGCAACAGCAGCATAATAAAAAAAAGTTACATAGTGATTCCATCTATTGATAACAAATACAATTAGAATACACATTACAAACAATAAATGGAATAGCATTCAACATAGCGATTCTTGAATTCTTATATGACATTGCTTAAATGGAATATACACCACAACAGAATAAACATTTCTTAGCCATTTTGGTGCCATTACTCAAAATTGAATGTGCAACAGCAGCATAATAAAAAAAAGTTACATAGTGATGCCATCTATTGCTAAGAAATAAAATTAGAATACAAATTACAAACAATATGATATATAAAACGAAACAATTACTATAATGAATTATTTAAAAATTAAAATAATAATAGTAAGTCTTTTATGAAGACTGAAAATCCACCGGGCGGGGCAAAATTAAGGCAACTGTAGCATGTTCCGTGCTTGGTGTCAAAGCCGACACGCTAGGTAGCGTCTCACCGGATTCGATCTATTTATCACAGAGTAGTGGACGGCTCGTCCCACAATCTCTCCAAAGAAGCTAGCTGCTTCGAAAATAGAGAAGATCAAGGTTTGATCTCTAAAATACCCTTCTCAGCGAGTAAGAGTTATTCACCCTTTGGAAACAGGATCGAGATCGGCCTAGGATCTGGATCAGATCCAAAAGCAAAAACATCGGGATCTGTAACAACCCCGCTCTTTGATCTGGTTCTCATAGGCCCTTGGCTTTGGCCCGTGTGCAAAACGATACCTGTTTTTTATATCGTTATCGCACGGGTGGATCTTTACGGCATTACATCAGGAGATTGGTCTCCTTTTTTACTCTTTGGTGTTATAGTGTCTACGCTCGAGCCATCGTGCCGACTCGCTATTGTAAGTCGCTCCTCACCTGCGAGTCGAACAGTTGATCCTTTAGTAAGCCACCCCTCGCCCGGGAAAAACTATTGCATCTTCGCAGTTCGCCGATGGTCTTACTCTGTTTCAAGCCGAGGTTAATAATATTCTGGGCCATGAGGAGGGGAAATGTCACACAACCTTACACAGAGGTCTTCTCACTACTCCTGAAGAAGTACTGACGTTGATGACACGAACGATGACACGAACATGTCCGTCTGATCCGGGAAATGTTTTAATAACTCTTCCTAGAAGCTATTTCAAAGGTGGCACATCGGGATTGTGTACAGTCCATAGATCTCCAACCAGAAGATCCCGAAAATATGAACTCTTGGATTTTGGCCTCTGTTGCAGATGGTTTAGATATTCACGAGACCAACGATTCCAAAAATGGAATTTCATTTTATGTATCAATTTTCATCTTTCATTAAGATGTAGCGTGATGTTCCCCGGAGCATCAGGAATATCCAACAAAGATGAACCAATTAGGAAATGTCCGGGAATCAAAGCAGTTAAGTCTGATGGGTCTGAACATTTTTTTGAACATGTGGGCGTTTTTTAACACGTTTTATGTGCTTAGTAGTTATGCTTATATTGTTGTAAAGGTGATATTTTTAGATTTTACGCTAAGTTTAAGGCGACAATGGACCATGAATTTTTTTTTATTTATCAACCAATTACTATGAAATTTTGTATACTTATACACTGTTGTTTAGAGATGGAAATTCTAAATTTAAAAAAAAGTCAAAATGTAATTTATTAAGATATTAATTAAAAACTTTTTGTTAAATACTCTATTTAAAAATGCTCCTTGCGCATTAATTTTTGTCTCGGATATCTAATTTTCTCTCTTAATCTAGCTTTATAAAGTTATAATAAAAGTTAGTAGCAATATTTGATTTACAGTCATATTTATAACAACAAGAAAAGAAATCGATAAAAATAGATCATTTTATGTAAAATTTTATAAAAAAATTTTTTTGATTCAAAAATTTTAAGGGGTTTTAAAATAGTATAATTAATTGATTACTAAGTCTTAATCTAACATTTATAAATAATCATTTTATAAAGTTTTATGAAAATTTAAGAAAAATTGCATAGAACATTTTGAACTTACCGAAACGACATGAAAATTGGTTTTGAGAAAATAGCATTTGAAGTTTTAATTAAACATACCATTTCCATTGTTTACATTGAAAAAATACTTATAACTCGGTTAATAATGATCGGATTAACATACTGTTTTTAAATTTAAGTCTGATGAGTTGCAGGATCATTTTCTGAAAGAAAAAAAAATCGATTTTGGGACGTTTTTTTGTCAATCTGAAGTTCCATTGTTGCCTTAAAGCTCTGATTTGCTGTTTATATTTGAAAGTAAACTTTGTATTTTATGTATCAATTGTTATTGTATAATTTTTAGAAATTGTATATATATGATTAATTGTAGTTATGGATGTATTTGAGTTTTTCTCGTTTATTAAGGTATAAGGCTTTTGAAGTTTGTTGTTTTGAATTATGTAAGAAATCAAATTTAATTGTTGAACTCTGTAAGCCATCGCACGTCTAGTCGTCAGTCAGCACTTACGGTATACCTTCGGGCATGACCGGTATTGCTTTTGGATTATAAAGAGTTTGAGATACAGTTTCTCCCTAATGCGTCGTTTGATTGCGCTTAAATGCTAATCATTTTCATATCCCAGTATCTTCTTCCTTTCTTGCGAATTTGACGTTTGTATCATCCTCTTTAATAGTGTTGCAATTTTAATGGCCAGCAGTGTATATATTCAGATTTTATATATGAATATATTCAACTTTATATATGAATTCAAAATAGGTATTGGACTGATGTAATATCCGATACCTGTTTTCACTCAAATAAAACATATATTAATAAATAAATATAGAAAGATAACGAATTAAAGTTACTTAGTAAATTGCGATTTTAACATCTAAGTGAAAACAGTAGATATTGACCTTCATATAACATATCAAAGCCGAAATATTGATTAAACAACAGTCCAGTGATTTTTATGATTGTCTCTAGTGATTCAAATATTTAAGTATATTTATCAGAAAATTAATCGATGTTGCAATATAGATTATAAGAATCAAAATCTGTCAACTTGATAAATCTTTATAATATCTGCTACATACATCATACTTGAAACAATATCAATCATAAAGTGTATTAGACTTACTAAATTATCAAAGAACATACTATCGTTTTTTTTTCAATTCTGATAACATCTTCATACATAATTTAAGTAATATCCATTATAAACGGGATTAAAGTTTAAATACAGATCAGGTAACAAAATTCTCATATATCAACCATGATTGATTCCCATGAAGTAAATAAATCCAGCAAAATAGGTGTCATTAATCTATGTTAAAATATATTTTTTGCAAAAAAGGAGAAACCATAATAAAATAACTTTGGCCAGTTTTATTGAAATCAATGAATAAGTTTTAAACATCAAATATTAAATTTTATGATTAAAATTTCATTTAAAAACGATTACACTACCGCATATAGGAAAACAATCTGTCTTATGTACTTCTAATTAGCTCTCTTAATTATCTTAAATTTTAAAAAAAACTTTTAAATTTCTTCATTTATAACATAACAGTATAACAGGATTCAGTATAATGCTAAGTAACAGAAACACATTGTGAAATTGTTGGTCAACCGTTTTTAGCGTAGTTGGCTAGCAGTTAGTTTTGGCCCCTGGGGTTATGTTGAAACAACGATTGGCATTGCAACTCCTCAACGGTTGGATATTAGTTGGCCCAATCACGAGGACCAATTCGACGCTTATTTGAACTTGAGACAACAACATTTTATTATTGTTGGAGCAACAACACTTATTTGAAGTCGGTATGACAACATTTTATAACTGTTGGCCCAGTATAAACATTTAGCAGTTGGGCCATATTTGCTTCTGTTAGTTCTTCTAACGGAATCCGTTCTACCTCCCCATCGATGTAACGAAAATTTGCTTTTAGGCCGACGATATGTGTTATTTGGGATATGATAAAATATAATAGGAAATACGTGGAAAAATCCTATATTGCTTTCTATTTACAATACAGCTCAATGCAGATAACTGAGCAATGCCGGATATAGTACGTCTCAACGGGGTTCCCGTTCTGAACACGAAAAGCTGAAATTAAGAACAGTGTATCTAACAGTGTATGCGACTAATACTCTGGAAAGCTTATCAGACCAAGTATAGAACTACTCTTAAGGCCTGTTTAATAGCGCAACACGTTCTTGATTGTCTACAATTGTTAAGAAGGACATTTGTTAAGCAGCCCACCTGTGTTAATGCCACGACTTTACTAATAATTCTTTTTTCTGCAATAACCATCAGAACTGCTGCAACTTAACCAAATTCTCCTTCCACTAGTGTATTGGTACAATTATACTAACACCTTTGGAGCAACACCTGTGCCTGCAAGCTAGTGCAATTAAGTTCTGCTCAATGCTTGCACTACAAAAGAGATTTTTCTTTTCCTTCTCCTTTTTCAAAATAGAAATATTTATTTAATTTCTGTTCAATTAAGTGTCATCATTTACTGTTTTTCTGATAGATTCTTTTAGCACAACACTATTTTTGCCTCTATTAAGAATTTATAATTTTTCCCCTCCAAAGAATTCTTTTTTGCCCCTTTCCTGCTTCGAAAAAGGATTTTTTTTTCAAGCTTTTTCATTACGTATTTTAAAACATAAAATAAATTCTTGCAAAGTCTGTCTTTTTATTATTTATTTTTTGAATTTTTCTCGCTGTTTATTTTCGAAAAGCACCAGCTTTTCTTCGGTCAGGAGTTTGGAAAATTCCTTTTCATCTACTTGTTCCTTCCATCCCTTTCTTGATGGTTGCATCACTAAAATGACCTTATTTGAAAATAATTTTTTTGTTGTTGTAAATCACAGAAAAATCATCCTTTTAAAAGTAAAATTTCTTTTACTTTTTGACAGATTCATTGTATGCAGTGAACTTTTTACTCCTAATTACATATTCGGTAATGAAATTTTTGCGATAAATCCCTCTCCGTTGTTGTTTTCTTGATGCAACAGCGAAAGGGCCTCATTTATTTAATATCTTAAATTATAAAAAAAATTATTTTATTCCTTTGTAAATTTGTATCTTTATTGCCTTTTCGTATTTCCTAAGAATTTCTTCTCAATAGAGTACCATGTTTTCATCCAGGGCTCCAAGCCTAGGAAATGTAATAAAACCAGATTTCAACAAAAATAAAACGGAGATTGTAATAAGAAACCGAGATTTTTAAAACTAGAAAAACGGGATTATTTTTCTTACTAAAAAGAATGAACTCCGTCATTTGGACAGTTAAAATTAAAATCAGTATTTAAAATTTCAATGTTTTTAAAAAAAATGGTTAAATACTTTAAATTTTGAAATATTTCCTTCCAGTATATAATAAATTAGTATATATTCAGATATATTTCTATGCAGGTTTGCCGATCTGAAAACCTGGTATGGTTTAACCATAAAATATACGCATGTTTTATGCAGTCATTATTTCTCAACACTAATATTTCCGAAGAGCCAATATTTCTGGCATTTGCAAAAGGGGAAGAGACAAATGTAACTAAATTTTTTTCCGGTATTATTTTAAAGATTTCTGCCTGTTTTTAATACCGGGTGATTTTTTCTTAAACTGACACTACTCAGAGCCATCTGTAGCGCGATATATCAGCCGGAATTCCACCCAAATTGATAGAGGGACTAAGGACGGCATAGGAAAGACTTTCTGTGAAAAGAAATTTGTTCCAAAAGTCACCGATAGAGAACGATATGGCGCTGTTGTTGTCGGCGCACCCGAGAATTTTCATAAAGGACAAGAAAAACATCAAAATGCATATTCATAACTGCGTAGTTGTCAGAAGCTTCAGTATTTTGGGTTATAAAGATCGGTGCGGAGTCTGTTGCGCCTTCGTTTACAGAAGGGTCATCAGTCGCTCTTTAACACTTGCGTGGCCACTAGCCACCTCGCTACCCTGACCTAACCCATATGACATTTTCCTGTGAGGTTATTTAAAGTCTCAGGAGTAACTTGGTGGAGACTCGTACTTGGTGGCCCAAAGGGACAACATTTCCTAGACTTTGATGAACAATCCTGTTGACATGTTGCGCTTTTCCATTGAGGACGTAGTGTTCATGATGCAATGTTTTGTCCACAAGGACTGTGGTCACATTGAAGGAGGGAGAAGTTAATTGGCTCCATAAAGTGGTGTTTCAGTGAAATTTCTTTGTTATTCATTTTTCTGCTTACAACTTTTTCGGTATACATCCCTTATCTTTATAGATCGAAATACTAGCACCGCTGTCGACTACATAGTCGGGAATTTGTATTTTGATGTTTTACTTGCCTTTTATGAAAATTCTCGGATGCGCTGTGTTAAGATCTTTATGTTTATTTATTTATTTACATATTTTCTAAATAGATGCCTTTTATAGTGCAGAAAGTGCTCCTTCTATTACGTCTTTTTTACCACTTCTGTTTTAGGTATCAAGGAATGACAATTTTGATGATATCTAACTATCTATTCAGCCCTCATACCACGGCTCACCTTTTCAGTTATAAGAGAATGTCTGTGTTTTGTTCTGACCCTATTAGCTTATGAGACAAACTCTTTCCTACGCACTCAGAGGAGTGAGAAAAAATAGTGAAATGGATCTCGAAGTGTAATAAGAATCCCTATTTAGGATTATTGAATCCATCTATGATTTTACGCAACAAATATCAAAATTCTGGGATGGTTTCGTAAGAGAGATATATATGACTTTTCAATTGAATTGATCTCCACTTATATAATTTTTCTTTCATTAATTTACATAATTATATAAATAAATTACACAACTACATTTACATAACTAATTATGCTTACAGTGGTTAATAATTATTAATTATTTTACTACATTTATAACTTACAAGAAAAAAACCCAGATTTGGAGATATTTTTGAAAACAAAAACACATAAACCCTTACCGTCACTGAGAAACTGAGATCTGGGTTTAAATACCCAGGTTTGGGAGACCTATTTTTATCCATCAGGTGTTTCATGTGTTTTTCAAAATTCATCTCTGTTTGGACTTTTTTGTATCTTGCATCAACAGCAGAACTTATACTCTTTTCCCATTATTTATGCAGCACAAACAAATATAATCTTCAAAATCAAGCACACCATTTATTGTTTTGTACATTTCAGCTGGAGGGACTTGAAGTGCAACGCCATATAGGATGTTTCAGATATTAAATTTTTGGGGAAACTTGATGCATCAATACCATAGTATATGCACAAAATATGGCATCATTTTTTTATGAGATTTAAATGCGCAAAGCTATAAAGATGGACACTGAAATTAATATTTCGGAAAAACAAAAAGCTATGTTTGAAAATATTATAGAATTCAATAGAATAAGTCATTGAATGCTATATTTTTACACAAAGTTTATTATCAAAAAATTTTATGAATGTAAAAGTTTGATTTCTAAAACATCCTGGGCATTTCTCGTTTTTCTCGCCACAGGACTGATGATATATAAGAAATTACAAAAATTAGGAGATTGTGGAAAAACTTATAGATGGTTCGTTGGGAGCTCTACGGCATTTTTTGCTACACGAGGGTTAATTAGACCGCGACCCACTGATTAAACCTTTGAAGTACGCCGTTTGCGCAGTGCAAACGCCTAAATCTTGTCTTTTCTACTTACATTAAATGTCTTCCAGTTAAATGAGCAGAAAAATGGTTAATACTGTCATCTGTTTTCAGTATAAAGAAATAACATCATTTATTGTTTTTGGAATTTCAGCGAGACTTGAAGTGTAATCCTCTTATACTTGTCTATAGGACGTTTCAGAAATTATTTTTTTTTTTGGGGGGGTGGAATGTTGTTGCATACCTATCCATAATATAACCACAAAATATGGCTTCATTCTTGTTATGAGTTTTAAATGCACAAATCTATAAAGATGTACACTGAAATAAAGATTTCTGAAAAACAAAAAGCTATATTTGAAAGAATTATACAGGGTGTCCCAAAAAACCTTGACACATTTTAAAAATGTATTCCAAAAAAATGGTAAAAGGTAAGAATTGTAAATTCTTAGACGTGTTACGGTATATAATAAAGTATTTTACTGTTCCCAAAAAGTTCAAAAGGCGGCTCTTGTTGATCCGTGAAAGCAAAAGCTGTAAAATTGCTACTCCGTCAGATAAAGCAATGTGTTGGCTGGTATATCAAAAAGGAATCTATTTCGCCAGTGCAACGAAATTTGGGAATGATATATAAAGTAACGCATATGAGAATTTATAGCTCCTACCTTGTGTACTTATTTTGTATAAACTTTTAATATGTCTCAATGTTTTTTGAGACACCTTGTAGAGATCAATAGTGTAAGTCACTGAATACTGTATTTTTACTCAAATATTATTATTAAACAGTTTGACGAATGTAAAAATTTGATTTCTGAAATATCCTGGGCATTTCTCGTGTTTCGCGCCATGGGACTGATAATACGTAAGAAATTACGAAAATTTTGAGTTCATAGAAAAAAATATGGTTAGGTTGTTTGGAGTCCTTCGGTCATTTTTTTTGCTACATGAGTGTCAATTAGACGGGGCACACTACTTAAAGCCGATTTCGAACGGCCACAAATATCCATGCCGACAGTTGAACTCGAACCCACAGACTCAGAAAATGTGTGGACCTGTAGTACTTGCAATGAATATATCGTCTCAATGACGTTGGAATTTTAAAACAAACTTAAGGGGACAAGGGGTCTTCAATCTCGAGTTTTTAATTTTTAATTTTTATGTGTATAATATAACAATATAACAATAATTTCTATTCTCTTTTGGTACATTCAACACACATAGAATCCGGCCTAGAGACGAACAGATAATTTAAATATTGAAATTGTATTTAAATTGTTAAGTTGCCAGACTGAATAAGTTCTGCTATTCCGATTTTTGAACTGATTTGCAAGTTTTATTTCTTCTAATCATACTATAGAATTGTGCTTGTATAGTATAGTATGTACAACCGAAAAGCGAAGTTTTCAAATTCATAATGAAGTAATAGACAGAATAAAGAAATCGGTTGAATTAAGGCTAAAGTATATTTAGAGGTAAGCCTTTGGAATATTTACGCCTAAGAAATCTTTAAAACATCGGAGACTGTCCCCGCTTTCGCCTGGATGACCATAGGGAAAAAACCAGAAGATGTTAAGCAATATCTAGAACGATCCTATACATCTGCAGAGCATAATTACTCCCCCACGCAAATCAAACCGTGGAAGATGCGCATAGATAACAGAAGGGACTACTTTGACATGTCCCAGAACCATAAGTGGCTGAGTTGAATAAACTTATTTTTATGAGGACGATTCAGCAAAAGTTTCTAACAAAGGTTATATATCTCAGTTGTTAATTTATGGATACAATGCACAAGTTGTTTTCTAAAGAGACGGGTAAATTTTGATTGGGTGCAACAGAGTAGGACAGAGCAGAGGTTAGAATACACTTAACTTTAAATTTTGTAGTTTTGCATAGAAACACTGGTGACACGTTCTTCGCGTTTCACTGCATGTTATTGTTTTTCTTTTCTAAGTCCTGCTCTAGATCGGCACTTTTTACATAAAAATTTCAATTAATTACCCGTTTCAGAGAATGTAGAGAAATTGATTGATTGTTTACTATTATATTGAATTCGAGTAAGCATTAAATTTTACAATACTTATTTTTTTTCTTTACGTCAACAACAACTTAGCCAAAATATTTCACAGCAAATGTCTATGTAAAAAAGTAAAATCTTAAAATCTAGGTTGAGGAGTTCCAATGTATAATATTTTGAAAAATTTCGTTCAATCAATTTACTTATTTAAAAAAGTTAATATACACTCCTTTATTCGCTTCCATTTCCTCAAAATAGTTTTGTCCTCAAAATCTTTGACCATATGCTTATAACATATTGTACTTTGAAATACATCTGGAATTCTTAATTTCTTCTCCATCCACACACACATCACCTGTGAAATGGCTTTTTATTGTTTGGTAGCAGCTGTTCTGAACTGAAGATAAAAAAACAATATTAAATCCAGCATTGACGTAGCATAATTAGCCGTTTTTTATATTCATCAGGTTAAAGATGAAAGGGGAATATCAGGCGATTTCTTTATATGCATATTCTAATCAAATCTAACACACTTGCGTATTTGCTTTAGTTTGTCAGTTAACAGATGTTAAATGTCAAAGTTTAGTTTTTAAAGTTAGCCAAGGTTAAATTACGATATAAAAGACTGGAGAGAACAGGGGCCTTTACGTCAGTTGTGTAACAGACAGATCAACATGAACTCTACCATCTTTTTGTGTTCAATCGCTCTTGTGGTAAGAATTTGTTTAACGGGTGTCTTGTTAATAAATGAAATTTTAATAACCATTACTAGCAAAAATTTTTTATTACTTTTATAGTGAAAGTTACAAAGTTTAGTAAATTAGGGAATTTATTAGATGTTAAGTTCAGCCATTAGATGCCAATATGTAAAATTCATCTTTAATTTTATTCCAATATACTCTTACCTTACTTGATATTGAATCTTCTATTTTCTCTTAACGTAGATTGTGGCTTCTGTTTACTCGCAAGAAAGGTGTAATATATTTCGGAGATGTCAAGGTGAGAATGAATGCTGTGCGGGGCTTTTTGTCTTTCGCAGATGTAGTACTGGAGCAGAAGGTAAGTGGCTTTATAAATAATAAAAAGCTATTGTCGAATTATAAAAATGTCAAATCACTGAAGTGCGAAAATTGCTTTAATAATGCCTTACTTTCGGAGGTTTTTCATAAAATATTATAAAACAGATATAAAAATTACGTAAAACATTTCACTAACTCACTGAATTTAAATTATGCGTATTAATATGGATAAAAACTTTTCTCAACTACTTATATGTATCTATTAATAACAGTATAATGTCGGATTATTTTTGAATATATATCGATTACTTTCCTTATTAACTATCTGACTAATCTTGCATTATTTTTTACGCGCATTCAAGAAGACAATTGAGAATGAATATCCGAATATACCAGAGTAAGTCATTAAATAATTCACAAAAGATAATTAAATAATAACTTACAGAAAAAAGCACTTCAAAACTTTTTTTATTTTTCAACATGATCTCCACCAATATTTAGTCATTTTTCTCATCGTTTTCTCTGTCCCAATACCAGCTCCATGAAACTTTTTGGGTCGCTGTCTCAGCCACATAGGACTTCATGGTGAATCTCTTCATCATCTACAAAGTGTTTTCATTGAAGCATGTTTTGAATCAGGTTAATGGTGATGAACCCGATTCATCACCAATGGTTATTCTGTTAAACATGTCTTTACCTTCATTAGGATACTGAAAAATATCTTGCAAACACTATGCACATGATGAAGACATGAATCCTAAATTGGTTGAGACAACAACCCAAAGAATTTTATGCAGCTGGTAATGGAGCGCTTAAAAAACGATGGCATAGGCGCATAAATATTGGGAGAGATAATGTGGAGAAATAAAAATAGTTTTGAAATTATTATCACTGTAAGTTATTTTTTAAATATCTTTTGTGATTTACTAGATGAATTTCTCTAATATTAAACCAACACGATAAGGAACAAGTTGTAATTCCCTAACTTTAAACATTAGATGGACTTAAAAATGGTTATTTTGGAAAGAGACTTTTTATGATGCGTGCTTGAATAGTGCGAATACTTTGATTAGAAAAAAATATATAAGTTTAAATATAAATCACTTAAATAATTGAAACTACTTCTTTAGCTTGTCATCTGAAAACAAGATATGACATTTATATTTATATTTTAACTAGGTCACCTTTGCGGAGGTATAAGCAGGTGTCAATGCAATGATGGACTTGAATGCGTAGTAAGTTCAATTTCTTTACACATTTTGTTCGATTTTTTAAGATAAATGAAGCATTAGAAATCAATTTATTATCCGTATGATTATTAAATACTTAAATATCAAAGCAGGTTTATATACTTCTAACTAATGCGATAGTTTCAACATAAGAAATGCTTTAGACTTTTACCCATAAATTAACTTAAAATATTACATAATATAATGTTAACTCAGACGAAATTTTGATTTTATTACATATTAAGATTACTTTCTTTTATTGATACCGATTTCTGAAAACAATATTCAATATCCGGACCTCTGTGCTGAATAAAGTTTTCAGAAAAAAATATTTAAGATAAAATTATGTAAATTTTACTTTTAATGCAAATTCTTTCTAATGATTTTTGTTTTGCTTTTTGCCATTACACTGACACAAACCGAAGAAGAAACGAAATTCCCCTACAAAAATCGAAAATCTAATTTTCGAATTTTATTTTTATGCCAGGAACAGTCGATGAGAGTAAAACAGAGTAGCTACAGTGACTAATCAACAGACCATGCATTGGATTTCTGAAATCTATTTTTAGCTTCAAAAACGAGATTTAAAACATTTGAGTTGTAATACCATTTTATGTTTACCATTGCAGTAAAACTAAACATCGTTATGTGATAAAGAATAACTATTATCAGAATCTGAATAGACCAAATAGACACTGGGCTATAGAAGAACTTAGTTACAGGTTTCGACCTATGACAAGCAGCATAAAGCTACTGTCACCCGTCGTAAATTACCAGTCTGTTTGAAAAGATCCTTATGGATACCCAAAATTTCTTTTTAAAATTTATCCACAATGGACTCCTAAAAAGTGTATGGGAAATCCCCCCTCCACTATAACAGTAATTTTTGAATTAAATGATTTTCAGAAGAGAAAAATTGCAAAAGTTCTCAAGGGTGCCGCAAACGTTAAAAGGTTCAGAATTCCTTCTCTATCCTCTGCCGTACCATCCAATATTCTTGACTTTAGAAGGATACACAGTTACAGTTTACTGCTTTCTATGTATTCTGTATATAAATCGGTTTGTAAAAAATAAGAACCATGATGAAAAGTTATTATAGCAAACCTTATTAGATGGTTATCCGGAAGAAATTCCCCTTTATGCTGTAATCAATGCTTTAGACGCTGTAAGGTCGTCCATATAGTCCTGTAAGAAACAATGGGACATACCGATAGCAAAAGAACTGAATACAATACAACCTGCTGAAAATATTGCCATATAAATTAGTTATTGGGATGACAATTGCAATTTTAATTATGTTGTTATTTTGAATACCACCTGTGTGTTTTAGACAAAAATTTGCTGTTCACAGTCAGTCATCGACAATGACAGGATTTACTTTCAGATACCTTTTTTTTCGCGTGTAATTACCAATCGCAAAGAAACTGGTATTCTTCGTGACGTTTCCTGGAACTAAAATTTGTATAGGTTTTAAAACACTCTGTTTTTTTCATCGTTTAATTTTAAAATTTTTTGTAAACTATAGTAATTTTTTATAATATTGCATACAACATCAGTATTACATTAAAAATGTAAATATAATATATCTTTTTTTGTTTGATAATGCATTTTATTGAATTACCATTTCTATTTCCGTAAATTTTTTGAACGATTTACTACAGAAATTAGAGAAAGTTTTCATGAATTGTATGTATAACATGTTTTAAATAACAATTCATTAAATATTTTTTTAAATATAAGGGCTTAAGGTATTTTAAAGACAAAATTATATTTCTAATGATTGTTTTCTAAAGATTTGCAGCACTAAATTCAGAATATGTCTTAATTAAATCCGATTTCCCCCCCCCCCAATCTAGCGTTTGAGATGTGTGAATAGTACAACAACGACAACTGAAACTATTACTGAAAGTACTGCTACTGAAATTCCTACAGATATGCCAGTTACAGATACTACAGTCACGCAATCATCTTCAACTGTCTAAATGGATTCTTCCCAAACCTGCTTCTTTGTCATGATATTCTGCAATTGATGTATCCGAGTAATAAATAAAAACCACCTTTAGCATTTATTTATATGGTATTGTTATATATGTTCTTCTCTTGATTTTTTACATATATATATATATATATATATATATATATGTAAAATATATATATATATATATATATATATATATATGACACACACACACACACACATATATATATATATAAATATATATATATATATATATGTATATATATATATATATATATATATATATATATATATATATATATATATATATATATATATATATATATATATATATATATATATATATATATATATATATATATGTATATATGACACACACACACACACACACACATATATATATATATATATAAATATATATATATATATATACATGTATATATATATATATATATATATATATATATATATATATATATATATATACAACCTCTGTCAATAAAGTTCGGTGAATGAAGTCAGAACGGCCGATCTGGCAACACTGGCGAAACAAAACGGTGCACCTGCGTTTGCGGTAGGTGTTGACCATCTGCCTCCACCGTTGTTCAGTTGAACGTCGTTTGTGTTCCGTGTAAGACTTGTTTTGCAATGTGCTTGTTTAGTGTGTTTGTTCCGTGCGACAAATCGTTACCCAGAATTTAGGGATGAGAAAAACGTGTTGTCGTCTTGTGCCACATGGATGACGATCACAAGCAGGCACGTTTAGAGCCTTCACAGGATTTTGTCGAAACGGCGGATGCGACACCAAACTTCTTGAACTGTATTGTCACTGAGGATGTGTCCTGGTGTCTCAGGTACGACCCTGAAACGAAACGGTAAAGCATGGTATGGCGTTCTCCTGCATCACCTCGTGGGAAAAGGGTCAGAGCAGAAAAATCAAGCATCAAAACGATGGTCATCACATTTTTTGATAGTCAAGGCATTATCCACAAGGAATTTGTACCCGAGGGAACTACGATGAATGCTGAAGGGTACATTGAAATTTTGACCCGTTTCATGAAACGTCTACGCATTGTACGACCGCTGTATGCACAACAAGATTCATGGTTTTTTGTTCACGACAATGCTCGCCCTCACACAGCCAATATCGTGAAACAGTTCCTGGCAAAAAAGGGGGTGGTGCAAATTGAACACCCACCATACTCGCCAGATCTCAATCCTCCAGACTTCTTCCTATTCCCACAACTCAAACTCGGTTAGAAAGGAAAGAGATTTGACGATATTCCTGACATCCAACGAAACGTGACGAGGCTTTTGAACTCCATCCCAAAAGAAGACGTCTTGCAAAGTTTCCAGAACATGTATAGCAGATGTCAGCGGTGCATAGTTATGGGAGGTGACTATTTCGAAGGACAGTAAGGTAACTTTCAATAATATTTCATCTACGTTAATGTTACAGGACTATTCACCGAACTTTATTGTCAGACCTTGTTATATATATATATATATATATATATATATATATATATATATATATATATATATATATATATATGCATATATATATACAGTTGAACCTCCATATATCGAAGTAGCAAATTGCTGGAAAAAAATTCGATATATAGAAATTTCGATATATAGAATTGAGCTTAGTTTTATCATAATTCTCCTAAAAAAATTAAAGTTAATTTTCGTTTACGAATCTCCATTTCTAATTTATATGCGAATCCCATTAAATGAAAGTTAATAACTAAAAATTGAATTAATATGAAAGATTTATTGAGTACTACATACCTATAAAAAAATCAATAATCCAGACAGTGGTTACAATGATCACTGTTGCATTCTTTAAAAAATAATACGAATATTTTGCTGAACAGCCAGTTTGGCGGAAAGTTCAAAGAAATGTTGTATGTATTCAGCCCACTAAAAATTTAATCAGGGACATTTCCCTCAAATTGAAGTCCACGACATATTGTTTCAAGTGCCAAAAATTGGGAGATTTTATTCTAAAGTGGAATAAAATCTCCCAATTTGTCTTGAAAAAAATTTCGATATATAGAGATTTTTTCGATATATAGAAACAATTTTTCTATGTAATGAACATAGAGATTTGCCAAGAGTTCGATATATGGAGGTTTGACTGTATATATATATATATATATATATATATATATATATATATATATATATATATATATATATATATATATATATATATGTATATATATATATATATATATATATATATATATATATATACAGTGGCACCTCGACTTAGGAGGTTTTTCGAGATGCGAGCATTTTCTCGGCGGATTTTTTGTTTCGAGTTACGAGCTATAATTCGGGTTACGAGCAAGCTTCAGATATCCCATCGCTAGATTGCGCAGCGAACGCCATGTTGCGTGCTCATCAACTGAGAACACGATAAGCATATAATTTTTCCAACCTTTATGTACAATTATTATACAGTTTTATACATATTTTTGTAAGACTATACCGAGAGATAACACTCATCAATTATCACCCGGGGCAGCTTGCTCTTCTCACACTTGAGTCGCCCTCCGAAACCGAACAGCGTTCAACCTCTCTCACATAGAAATAGCTTCAATTCCCCCCCCCCCCCACACACACACACACCGGAACTTCCATGGAGTCTAAGGGATAGGATGAAATCATCCCCTTGGTCAAAAATAAAAGAATAACACTTAATTATTCATTTTAGCCATCCTCCTCCTCTTCCATCACCATCTTCATGTCTGATCTGCAAGGTAAATGTTGTACATTACACTTAATAAAACATGTTTATTGCAGTACATTCTACTGTATTGCATTTTTATACAATTTTCATCATTTAAAAGCACATTCTTCTTACTAACATGTAACAAAAAACTGCGGTGTTTTGGGGGAGCCCGAAACGAATTAATTGCATTTCCATTCATTTCAATGGGGAAAATTGATTCGAGATACGAGTATTTCGAGTTACGATCTCCGTCATGGAACGAATGAAACTCGTAATATATATATATATATATATATATATATATATATATATATATATATAAATATATATATATATATATATATATATATATATATATATATATATATATATATATATATATATATATATATATATATATATAATTAATATATATATATAAATATATATATATATATATATATATATGAGGCGGTGAAATGCAAAGTGATGTAAGTCAGTAAGTGGTGTAACTCCAAAGCGTTTTACTGCATAAACTACAAACATTTTCACTAGAAATTGAACAAATTATAGTTCATAATAATTATTATAATATTGCAAATTATAATTATTTGCAATTTCACTACAAATGGAACATAGAGATTGCATTTTTGCCATCAAATTAAAGAAGTTGAAAATGCACCACTTTGCCTTTCACCGCCATATATATATATATATATATTCCTTATTTGCTCCATAGTGTTATTACACATACAGAGATTGCTTCACTGTTGTCACGTTGCAATACGTCTTTATATTTATAGATTCTTATGGTCTTTATTGTTTCCAGAAATACAGCAATGGAACATCTACAGAGGGAAACGGGTAAAATAACATATTCACCGTAATATTACATTTTTTGAGTCTAAGAAATACATTTCACGAAAAGTTACTTGTTTTATTTATGTATATATTTATGAATACACATATACCTTTGGCAAAAAAAAAGTAGCAATCTTCGGTTATACGAGAAGAAAACAGACATTAACGACTCTCGTCCTAAAAAATATGTGACTTCAAAACTGCCATTCAAGGAACGCGGCATCCGGCATGAGCTCGCTCTGCAGTCTATAAATTATTTTAAATCGTGTCGCACCGGAAGGGCAAGTTCTGGTGCATAGCTTCTTCACAAAAGAAGCCCTACTAGAGAAGCAAAGACAGAAAAATTTCGAAGCTTCTATGTTCCGATTATACGGCACACTGCAACGGGGAAGTCCTGTTTCTTTTTATTCTATTTTTTTCTCGAGGATGATCAGAATATTTTAGATTTAGAAAAGACGATATGTTGTCCATTTAGGCAGGGGTGAGAAACCAAGCGTAAATTCGGAAGAGTATTTACATTTTCCTCCAGAAGTTCCTCTCGTTTTATTTCTTTTGAAAAGAATAACTTTTAGTAAGCGAATTAATTAAGGGACTTTCGTCATGTAGTTTACTTTTGTTAAACGCTTTTGTCACATAATGCGGATGCCGCTTGTGTTGATAATAAGCTTAGTGTTGTAACATATACTCTGGTATTGTGGAGGGGTTCTAAATATTTTAACAGTTTTCAACAAAGGCTCTGTACCATTTATAGGCTCTGTACCATTTATAGGCTCTGTCTTGAATTTAAACTTTCTGAGAAACTTAATCTTTTGTGCTAGGTTTGATATATTGATAACACTTTTTTATTATTGTCAGTAATGATATCGATATATTTATATATATAAACAAACACACACACACACACACACACACACACATATATATATATACATATATATATATATATATATATATATATATATATATATATATATATATATATAAATAAGAATAAGATGAAAGAGAAAACCAGTAATAGCTCTAAAGCTACTTGCAGCGAGGAACAAACAAGTAAATAAAAGTAGGAATAAGGTTTTTGACAGCATTTCTTCATCAGCGGTGTCAATACTGTCTAAAAACCAATGGATTGTTTCTGATGAGTATGATCTATTAAATAAACACACTCAGACACCGTACAATCCATTATTAACAGAAGAATTGATTAATAAATGAATCAAGTTTGATTAAAAGTACTTAACCAAAGAACACCAAGCCTGGCGCTAGTCAGAGTGGAAGTTAAGAACTTGTAACCGCAAGATGACTGACGTCATAAAACTTGCAACCATTGAGGTAGTGGATTCCCAGTAACAGACTTACTAGGTTACCGTATTTTAAGACTATTATCCTCTAATTATTATTTGGTTTTTATTATTTATACAACTATGAGTTATTTTTATTATTATTTTATTTTACTTATGATTTTTATTTTTATTTTTAGTAGTTATTATTTCTATTTTAACCTATTGTTATGTTTAACATATTAATGCAACGGAACAAACTATTCATTAAAACAAAAACAACCAATTATGTTTTTAGAAAGACTTACTGGGTAATTATTACGAGTTAGCACAGCTTTCAAGTCAATAATATGCTTAATTCTATTGTCTTTAGAACATAGCCTATTTATACGAACTAACTGATTTACAATAATGTTATTAAAAACAGATTTATGTAAACAGGTTAGATAATTTTCAAATTTAACAATATTAAAATTATAGTCAGATCTTTTGTCGTATAAGTCAAAAGTAAATTTACTGTGAGTACTTAATTTAATATTAATATCTAGAAAGTTTACATTAATATTATCATGGCTACTTTTAATTAGTTCCAGATTAGGAGGGTAAAAATTTAAGTCTATAGGGTTATTACTTTTATTAATTACTATTATATCATCTATATATCTAAATATATTGTAATTGCTATATTCTATATTATTAATTTCAAAATAATATAAGTATAAATTAGCTAGCATACTTGAAGCATTACCACCTTGTGGTACACCTTTGGACTGTAAGTATATACTATTATTATGAACTATGTAATTATGTTTAGTTACTAATTCTAGGAGCCTATTGAAACGAGTTAGTTTAATTTCGTTGCCTAAGTATTGAATATTATTTTGTACTAACAGTATGATTATTCTATTTAAATCAATTATATCAATATTATTAAATAGATCTTTAAAATCATAAGTTACAATATATTTACAGTTATCTAATGTTTGTAGTTTTCTAATTAGACTATAGCTATTATCAATTATACCACAAACACCAGATGTTATATTTTTATAGATTCATTTAAGGTACTTTAATAATAATTTACTTGCTTTTGTAGCATAAGTGTTGTGACCACAGGATACTGCTCTAAAAGCAATAGGTGTTTTATGAAATTTAGGAACTAAAGTTATATAAGGAAAAAGATAATTGTTAGATGAAATACCTAGTAATTTATATTTTGCTATGATTTTCTTAATAATAATACTAGTAGTTTCTTTTAATGGCTGAAAAAGATCACTATTTTCTAGATGTTTTTTTAAACATATGGCAAAATATTTTTTACAAATTATAGCATAGTTACAAATTATACCATACATTTATATATAAATATATATATATATAAATATATATATATATATATATATATATATATATATATATATATATATATATATATATATATACATACATATATATACATATATATATATATATATATATATATATATATATATATATACATACATATATATACATATATATATATATATATATATATATATATAATATACTATATATATATATATATATATATATACTATATATATATATATATATATATATATATATATATATATATATATATATATATATTTTGTGCTAGGTTTGATATATTGATAACACTTTTTTATTATTGTCAGTAATGATATTGATATATTTATATATATATATAAACAAACACACACACATAATTAAACTTCCCCACTTTAAAGTTGTCTACAGTCGAAACTATTGTTCAGAAAGTTATGAAATTTTGAGTAGGACATATTGAAGCGATGGGAATTTGTTCAAAATTAGTTCAATATTTCACCACCAGAGGGCTTTTGATGAATTACACATTTACGACTGGTTCTTGACTTAAGATTTCACCATCTTTTTATCCATTAGTCACCCTAGCATAATAACTCATACTCATTAAATTTTACAATCTTTAAAGTGATTGCAAAGTCGATCGGAAACTTCTTCGATAGTTAATTTTCGGACAAAAGATTTGAAATAAGGAAGAGGAAAACAAATATGCAAATTAATTTTTGTCGACGTAGAGCATTCTTGGTGTTGCAATTTCGGTGGCCAGCAGTGTATATATATATATATATATATATATATATATATATATATATATATATATATATATATATATATACACATATATATATGTATATATATATATATATATATGTATATATATATATATGTATATATATATATGTATATATATATATATGTATGTATATATATATATATATATATATATATATATATATATATATATATATATATATATATATATATATATATATATATATATATATATATACACAGTGCGTCAAATAAGTTTTAAGACTCGTCTCAGAGCGCAGGTTGTAATGGTGCTGTGAGTGTAAATGTGCATGTGTCATTACGTCCATCGTGTGCTGGTACACTGTCAACAAGTTGAGCGCATTTCGTTAAGTAGTTGAGCGAAGGCGAGCATTTATTGCAGAAGTGAATTTTTTTCATGTTGATTTTTTAAGATGGAGCAAAGAGCTGTAATTAAATTTAACGCAAAACTTGGTAAAAGTGCTTCGGAAACATACCAACTCATGAAACAAGTTTATGGTGATTGTTATTTAAGTAGATCATATGTTTTTGTGTGACACAAACGTTTTTTGGACGGAAGAGATACGGTAAAAGATGGTCAGCGTAGTGGAAGACCAATTTCATCTAGGACACCTGAAGTTATTGAGAAAGTGAGAAATTTCGTAACAAACGATCGCTGTGCATGACTGAGCATGATGGAAGACTCTTTAAAAATCAACAAAGATACAATTCGAACCATCCTGCATGAAATTTTGGATAAAACAAAAGTGTGTGCTAAATTTGTTCCACACACTTTAACCCTGAAAAAAAAGCAATGAGAAGTGCACATTGCAGAGACATCGTTTCAGCCGCTGAAAACGATCCAAACTTCTTGAAGTCCATTGTTACAGGTGATGAAACCTGGTGTTTCCAATATGATCCTGAAACAAAGCGACAAAGTACGGAATGGAAGTCACCAAATTCAACGGAAGCCAAAAAAGCAAGAAAAGTTCCATCCAAAATCAAAAAAATGTCATTACATTCTTCGATATTAAAGGTATTATCCACAAAGAATTTGTTCCAACTGGACCAACAATTACATTTCAATACTACTTAGCTGTTTTAAAGCGTTTGATGGCCAGAATTCGTCGCATTCGTCCAGACTACACAAGGACTGAAAGCAGTTGGTGTTTGTTACACGACAATGCACCCAGTCACACCTCCCTTATTGTTCGTCGACTTTTGGCAAAAAATAATATCTGCGTGATGAATCATCCACCGTATTCACCTGATTTAGCACCCTGTGACTACTCCTTATTCCCAAAACTTAAAATGAAGTTAAAAGGGTGTTATTTTGAGGATATTTCGACCATACAAGAAGCATCGACATGTGCTTTGGAGGCCATTCCACAAAGTGATTTACAACAGGCGTTTGATTCATTAATAAATCGCTGTAAAAAGTGCATTGAAGCCACAGGGTTCTATTTTGAATAAAAAACCAAAACAGGTATTAATTTCTTGTTTCCATTTCTTTTTACAGACCCAGTCTTAAAACTTATTTGACGCACTGTGTATATATACACTGCTGGCCACCGAAATTGCAACACCAAGAAAGACAAGAGATATCACAACAAAATTTATTTTGTAGATAACATGTTGACCAAGTATCAAATGATTAAATTTATAGACTTCTGTGAAATGTGGTTCCTGCCAAAATCAGTAGCCAGAGTAGCCACCATTGTTGGAGATCACCGCTGACACACGCCTCGGCATTGATTCAAAGGGACTTTGGATGAGTTCTTGGGGTACAGCAGACCAAGCAGCTTCCACACGTTGCCAAAGTTGATCTGCTGTGGCAGCTGGGGATGGAATCTGGGTCAATCGTAGAGCAACCATGGACCACATGTTTTCTATCGGCGAAAGATCCGGAGAGCGAGGCGGCCAGGGAAGCAATTGAATCTGGCGATTGACGAAAATCCGTTGGACAATGCGTGCCACGTGTGGTCGCGCATTATCCTGTTGAAATATGGCTGTGGGCAAGCCCTGAAGGTAAGGAAGGACAACTGGCTCCAACACCTCGGAGATGTAGCTCTGGCTGTTTAAAGTACCGGCAATGCGTACTAGAGGTGTTCGAGAGTGATATCCAATACCGCCCCATACCATAATACCCGGTGCCGGACCAGTGTGGCGGTGCATGACGCAGCTGTTCAGCATCCTCTCTTCACGGTGTCTCCAGACTCGAATGCGACCATCGTGGTGTTGCAGACAGAAACGTGACTCGTCAGTAAAGACAATTTCATTCCATTCTGCCGTCCACATCCTTCTGTCATCCCACCATTGGCGGCGGAGACGTCTGTGGTTCTGCGTCAAGGGTAGACAAAGCAATGGACGTCTTGCGGACAGACCACTCTGCTGTAAACGGCGTCGAATGGTACGCGCAGACACTGGATGATGCATTACAGACTGCATGTGCTGTGCTATGGTTCGTGATGTGACTGAGCAATCCGTCACTGCCATGCGCACAATTTGCCTGTCATCACGTGAAGTGGTGCGCTGAGGTGGATGCGATAGACACGCCGGTCCGTTGTACCCTCCTGCATCCAACGATCACATATCCACATTACAGTTGTTTGGTTTCGTCCAGCACTACTACCGATTTCCCTGAAAGATAATCCACAATCTCGGTAGGCCACTGTCCTTCCTCTGTCGAACTCGGATACTTGATCAAAAGATGATCGCTGTTTTCGACGAGGCATAATTGATCGCTTTTTTGAAAAAACCACAAGAAAATCACAGTTGCCGAACTTGAAATCGTCGAAATCTCCAAGCCTTAAATAGCGCTTTGAAGTGGCGCCACAGGCGCGTGTGATGTGCGTCTGCGCTGAAATTCTAATCATTTGTATATCTCACCTCCGCTAATGCATGTTGTAAATTTCATGTTATTTGCATGTTTCCTTCGGGGTGTTGCATTTACAGTGGCCAGCAGTGTACATTTCTAATATTTGATAGTTAAGACTTCTTTTATAGCAGAAAAAATTCACTAAGAAAATATTTTTCAAAAACTTTAGATGTGACAATTTATATTTTTAATTTTTATTTGATACAATTTACACTTTGTTACATTTAAACAAAAGATCCATACTATAATTTAATTAATTTTTCTTTTTTTCTATTATAATAATTAAATAAAAGTAATTTTTAATATATAGATAGCAAATAATAGACTAACAAATGTACTAAATTTGAAATGAAAATTTTATCTTCATTTGTCATATGACCTGTTGAAGATAAAACATCGTATTTTTGTTCAGTTCCTTACATATTTTTAAAAATAGAAATGTAAAAAATTTCAAAATGTAGTTTAATAATAGTTAAAAAATAAAAAGCAAAAAAGTAAGCAAAAGAAATTACCAAAGCAATACTTTAAAATCCAAATTTTCCCTGTTATATTTTGTTCATTGTTTTAACGTGTTTGCAAAAACGAAGCAGAACACATTCACTTTTATGGGAGTCTATTACTAACGCATGGCAAACGTGTGCCCGTCAGAAAAACGATATCTTTGCGCAACCTCTATCAGACAGACGTTTGGATCAGAAGCAGACGTTTCTCACCCCACCCGTGCAAACAAATCGCCCGAGACCGCGAAAACACAATAAACTATTTTTCTCTCCTCTACTAGTACCTTTGCTTTTTTTCCCTCCTCGGCGCAACAAAAGAATTAACCTATCTCATGTCATGGGGGTGTTTTTTTTCATTTCCTCTCCCTTGGTGTTTAGCCGGCGATGCATATGCCATGCAGACGTTACCAGCAGATGACAGCATTTGTTGTTTTCCACAGCCGTAAGATGTGACTTTTCCCATGAGATTCTCCCGGATAAATAACACACATTGTGGGTTAAAAATACTGGGTCGTATTGTGTGATATAGAGGAGCGTGCTGACCTATTGTTCGTCAAGTAGGAAGTCAGAGTGATTATTTCGCGTAACGGTTTGTGTGCGGTGACATAGGCGAATCCCTCAGAATAGGTATAAATGATTTACATGCATGTGATATGTTCTTACATGGGTTTGCGGCGTTTACAGATACTTTCCCCTTATTATGTCTCTTTGTTACAATGCTATTTTTTTTCAATGGATATATATATTTTTTATTGTATAGTGGGATTATACACCCTATATATGCAGAAGGGGAAATCACAAAGTGTGAAATATGATATTTTGTTTATTTTCTGTTCAATAATATCAAATGAAATTTCAAAAACATACTGAAATCGGTATATGCCGAAATAAATACAGCTAAATCACCATTTTTTTTTGTCAAAACTTAAATTGTTTTTATTTAATTTTTATAAAGTACTTATATTTTCCTATGTAAAATAACGTAATGTTTAGAAACTACGTAAATGTTTAGAAAAACTACGCAAACGTTTTTGTCCTACGTAAATGTTTAGAAAACTCAATTTAATTTCCTTTAGTTTTTTTTCCTTATTGAAACGAAATGTTAGAGAATTGTAAAAGAAGTTTTACTCAAGGCTTTCATAAGAAATATTATGAAATTTGTATTCCTTCTATTAATTGAAGAAAAATAAAGCAAAAAAAAAGTGGACACTTATCGCTAAATTTTACTTGAGAGAATAACTTGCCAAGAGGTTGTTCATTATTATAATTATTATAATTATTAATATTATTTAATGTTATTTACTGATTTAATATCAAGTTCTATTTTTAATGTTTCTTAATATAGCCATATAACTAACTTTCGATATGATTTCGACCTGATAAAACGAAAAAATTTGAAAATTTTCAAATGGTTTAAAAAAAGATTTTCAATACGTCAGTTAAAAGTTGATTTGTATCTACAGGGAAATGTGAAATTACTTTTACTGAAGAGAAACTATTTTTTATTATGTATATCTAAGGAAAATAATGCTTCTCACCCTCTGTTGCAGCAAATTAAGAAATCAACTCTATGATTCATTGTAAACTATCTGACAAATAGAAATGGTTTGAAAGATAAAAGAGCTATGCATTCCTGAAATTAGAGATGTATACACAAAATGCACGTTCGTAAATTTAATTTGCACTTTAGAATAAAAATTATTTTTATCGACCTTTTACACAGTACCGGTAGTTATTTAAATTATTTCTAATTTGAAAAATCCTGCTAACCTTCTTTGCATTTTTTTTAATCCACTCAAATATACATATAAAATATTTTGTATACTGTAAAAATTTTCTTCAATTAAACACTTATTGCTTGGGAATTTCCTAAAACTATGCCTTGAAACATTCCAATAAAAATGTAATTTTATATACTTCCAATTTTTTAAAGCGTTTAGAATTCGGTGATTTGAAAAATTCGAGTAGAGCATTTTATAATAAAATTTAAGTGAGCTGGAGGGAAAAAATTGATTCCAATAATATTTTATCCAAGCTCAATAATAACTTCGCTTCTTTTAGGAGTTTATTTAATTTTTGCTTTATACTTTTAAGTTTCAGGCTAAAAATATGAAAAAAATATTTCTTTGAAGACATTTTCATGTCATATCTTGTGAAAGAATAGTCTTGATTTTGAAACAATATTTCTTAAAATGAACAGAACGCAAAAAACTATGCATTCCAGAATAATTCATATTTTGCTTTAATGCCATGATAGTGAAGAAATTTCTTGCAAAACATTAATTAACTAAATAAGAAATGCAGGAAACTTAATGATGTAAATGATAAAGCGGTCTGTGTTTTGCGAAAAGCAATTTCGTTTCGAATTCCTTTATGTTTTTCTTCATTTCATTCTTCATTAGTTCTTTATATCCCCAAAAAATAAAAGTAAAATCACATTTCATGAATGAATAAATGCAAGGTAGTTTTACTGGACATGTTTCTAGGAATTATCAACCCATCTTTACTTTATCTATCAAAAGGCCGAATATTTGTTTTGATGGTGTTTAAAGTAAGTATGTTATTACACCATGATTATTCTTATCTTGTAAACGATAGATTTGTATTTATGGAATGCAATGTGCCCGTTTTGTAAATTTAAAAAAAAATTTTAATTTTGTAGTTACTCACACATTTTGTATTTGAGTTATTGGTATAGTTTTTTTGCGTTGTTTTTTCATCTCTTTGAGTATAACGGCCAATGATTCTTGCTATCACTTTACAGACTTATTCTATTAATTCGTGTGCAGGCAGAAATATTTGAATACTTGAATAAAATTAGCATCTTATGTAGTATACGTAACAGTTATTCACTCTTTTTACACTTAAATATGTGCGTTTCTTTCTTTTTTCTCAAAGTAAAACACTCAAGGATATTTGCTATTACTTCTCAGACTTGATTTACTAATAAGTGTGTACGCAAAAATACTTGAATAAAATGAGCATGTTATGTGGTATTGGTAGTGAGTTATTCACTCACTTTAGACTTAAATTTGTTTTATAGTTTTTTGCGTTTCTTTCTTATCTCTCTGAGTAAAACGACCGAGGATACTTGCTATCACATTTCAGACTTAATCTATTAATTAGTGTATACGCAGAAATATTTGAATACGTGAATAAAATGCGCATGTTATGTGATACTGGTAAGAATTATTCACTGATCAATATTTAAGTTCTTTATATAGGTTTTTGCGCTTCTTTCTTATCTCTCGGAGGAAAACGTCCGATGATACTTGCTACCACTTTTCAGACTTGGTCTATTAATTAATTACTGTGTACGCAGAAATAATTGAATACTTGAGTAAAATGAGCATGTTTTGTGATATTGGTAAGAGTTATTCACTCATTTTATACTTAAGTTTCAGGTAAAGATTTTTGCGTTTATTTTTATCTCTCTAAGTAAAACGGCTGAGGATACTTGCTATCCTTTTTCATACTTAGTCTGTCAATCAGTGCGTACGCAGAAATACTGGAGCACTATAAAAAAAATTTTTACATGGGATTGCTTACAATTTACTGCATGTTGGTTATCTTACATGGACATTCTGCTAGGAAAGCAAATATACAGTTAATTTACCACATATGAGGGGCTGGATACCTAATAGAATTTATCAGAATGGGATTCTTATTATCTTCTAAACAATAGTTATATATTTACGTAATGTAATGTGACTGGTGTGTACATATTAAAACTTTATATTTAAATAGCTATTCAATCTTTTCATGTTTAAGTTTTTCATATAGGGTTTATCATTTTTTTAACACTTTCAGTAAAACACCCGAGATTACTTGCTGACATTTTTCATCCTTAATGTACTACTTATTGTATGCTCAGAAATACATTGAGTTAAATAAAATGTGTTTGTTACGTGGTATTGTTAATAGTTTACTGCAGGGTAAATCCATTTCAAGTGGTCCTGCACTGATTGCTTGACCATTTTCAAAAAATCTGAAATTTTTTATACGACAACCCTAATATGATGGAAGTTCAAAATGACTATTATTTTAATTTTATTATTTTTTGTTTGTGCATGGAGGCCATGTTTGCTTTGTCGTGTGATGCAATTTTTGCACATTTAAGGGTTTACGTAATTGCAAATTTCCCATCTTATATTATTCCAATCCAACTGGGATTTAAAACAATTTGTTCAGGATAAAATGGGCTAAATATCTAGTTATAGTATAGTTTCCAAAAATAAATCCTTATTCGTGAAATTTTAGCTTAAAGTTTAAGATTTTTTTCCAAAATCTGTCCGTTTACAAGCGGAAGTTTTTCTAGGAAGGAAAACTGTCAACATGACACAATTTTTTTTTTGCAAGTAGGCAGAAAGTACTTGTACTCACATGCCAAGTTTCATATCTCAGACTTACTTTCTCTTCGTTATAAAAAATACCAAAATCTTCAAAATTTTCAAAAATCGCACTTTTAAGGCTTTGATATCTCTGATGGGGCACGAGATAAAAATCTGAAATTCTGGCCCCTGATAGAATGTTATAGTAGTGTTATGCACAAAAAATTTGAAGATGGAGATTTGACTACAAGCTGAGATATGACATGGACTGAGATTAGACAATATGTCGAAACAGCTGCCAAAGTATTGTTTCGTTGTAGTCATTGGTACATATTAATCTCAGTGAATCAATTAAATTTATCTTTTTTATTATCTTTAAATAATAATAACAGAAAATAAGGTCTTTAGCAAAGCTTAGCAATTAATTTATTTAATAAATTTTATTTATGCCTAAGGCCTACAAATACATTATATATAGTTTCAATAATTTTTGCTTTAAGTACTCTTATTAACTAAAAGTAATCTCGATAATTTTACATAAAAAATAAATATTTTATACAAGACAAACGGGGGCAAAAAAATAAATAGAGAGAGAGAAAGTCTGTTGGTGTTGAAAAACATGTTGAGACATGATCAAATGCATGTTAAAACATGTTCCTGCTTGTTGGTTTAACAACCATAAGCTTTTGTTTGGTCTCTTCAGTCTGCCATAGAAGTAGGATGTTCTTTTAGTGTGTTAGTTCTTTCCTTGAATAATAATGTGATTTGAATATATTTTTAATTACAGTTACAGATATATGTTTTAAAAATGGAGTTTTATGTGGGTGAACTGATTGGCGAACATTGCCATAAGTGTTGTTATGGCCCAGTATCTAAGGATATGAAGTTGGTAAGTGAATTTCGTGATGATCAAAATCTAATTATTTTAAGGACCAATAGAACTGTTAAAAATATATGCAAGTACCATGAGACAAAGTATTTATTAAAATATCATCATCTATTTGGTAAGTCTTGCTCGGATCCACTAAAATTACATAAGAAGATTATTACTAAAGGACTTAGAGAAATTAAACTGCAATATTTATCAAAAGAAAACAGATACCCCATAGATCTTATTCCTGGAAAATCTTTGTGTAAAACATGCTATCGTAAACTTTTTATAAAAACAGAAGAGTGTGTCAATAACAGTTTGGAATCACGATCTAAACATAGAGACATTTCAGAGGGTGATAAAAATAATATTTTTGTACCTTCAGCTGAACATATGGATGTTTTAGATGCAACATGTTCAAATTTTGGGTTATCCCCAGTTTCTAAAATAAAAAAACTAAACTCTGAAAAGAGACAAAGGGCTGTACATGCAAAATTTCGACAACTATCTGAAAGCATTAAAAAAAAACTTGCTGCTTCTTGCGATGATGATGTAAATGACCTTCCTGGTGAATCCCTATCAGAATACGCCCATTATACGGATTTGGCTGAAGAGTATAAAATTCTAATTCAAAAGCTTAAAAAAATGTAAAACAGCAGATAAAGAACAAAAGGTAAAAATTACAAGTTTAGTTCCAGATTCGTGGTCAAGGAAAAAAAATTAGTGCTGAATTTCAAGTCTCAGAAGGTTTAATAAAAGTGACTAGGGAACTTACTAAGACCTATGGGATACTACCAGTGTTATTGAAAAAGAACAGTGGTAAAGAAATTGATGAAGAAACAAGTATGAAGGTTTTTATACAAGTACAAAAAATTCAAGATTTCTCCCTTGTAAGAAGAATTGTGTGTCTGTCCGAATTGATGGCCTTAAGACACATAAACAAAAACAATTATTACTGTGCAACTTGAATGAACTCTATGAAAAATTCAAAACAGATCACCCAGAATGTAAAATTGGTCACTCAAAATTTTGTAATTTGAGGCCTAAGTGGTGTGTACTTGCTGGTGCACCAGGGACGCCCTCTGTATGTGTTTGTTTATACAACCAAAATGTAAAATTAATGATAGATGGTGCAAAGTTAAATGTCGATTATAAAAATCTTCTTCAAATGCTTGTGTGTGATTTTAACAGTTCGGAATGTATGTTAAGTCAATGCACTGATTGCCCAGATGAACAAAACCTAATAGAAATGCTATTACAACAACTTGATTCTGAAGAAATCACAGAAAATGTAAGTTACAGACAATGGGTTACAACTGATCGTGCCAAGATGGTTTCAGTTATTAAACCTAGAGAAGAATTTTATGAATGTTTAGTGGAAAAACTATGTTCTTTGAAGAAACACCACTATGTGTCCAAAATACAATCAAGATTCCTCAAACACAAGAAAGAAAACCTGCTATATTCAGAATGCATTGTAGTAGGTGATTTTTCAAAAAATTTTACATTTGTCATTCAAGATGAAATACAAAGTTTTCACTGGGCGAAGAAGCAGGCCACTGTCCAGTCCTTTGTTTATTATTATAAGGACAGTAATCACGATAAATGCAAGAGTAGAAGTTTTTGTGTCATCAGTGATCATCTTAAACATGACACCACCACAGTCCATACATTCCAAAAATATTTGGTTAATGATATAAAAAGTACTGTCCCATCAGTGTCTAAAATCTTCTACTTTAGCGATGGAGCTTCTAGCCAATACAAAAATAAAAGTAATTTTATAAACCTTTGCCATCATGAGAAAGACTTTGGCCTTAAAGCAGAATGGCACTTTTTTGCAACTAGCCATGGGGAAAATGCTTGTGATGGGGTAGGAGGAAGTACAAAGAGAGAAGTGACCAAGAGGAGCCTACAGATGACATCTGAAAATCAGATCCTCTCTCCTGAAGAAATGTTTAATTTCTGTGACAAGAACCTTCCTGGCATTAAGTTCATATATCTTCCAAGTGTAGAAGTGGCCAACCATGGAAATGTCTTACATACCCGATTTGAATTCTGCTTGCCAGTCCCTGAAACTCGTTCCTACCACAAGTATGTTCCTATAAATGAAACATTTATACGATGTTACCATACTTCAGCCTCAAGAAACTTTCAGGAAGTAAAGGCATCCAAAGCTCTTTCAACATTTATACTGCAGGAAAAAGACATTGTTGCATGTGTGTATGATAAGAGATGGTATCTTGGAAACATTGATGAAGTGAGCCTTGAAAACATTGACTTCAAAATTAATTTCTATGAGCCACCAGGACCAAGTACTTCATTCAAGGTATCAACGAATGACAAGACTTGGGTGCCTTCCCATAAAATTTTGAGAAAGATTACCCCTATGGAACTGAAAACAGTAACTGGTAGAACTTACAACATCTCTCTCATAAATTGTGTGAAGACATTTCTGAGCTCCTTGTTGAACATCATATATAGTCTGATAGTACGTTAAAGATTGTATTACACTATGTTTTCAACAGACCATATTTTTTGTTTGCATATTGCAAAAAAATAGAGAAATCTAATTTATTCTATGATACTCGTCGTAATAGCAATTGTTGACCTTTTTCCTTGCCATATCTCAGTTTGTAGTCAAATCTCAATCTTCAAATTTTTGTGCATAACACTACTATAACATTCTATCAGGGGCCAGAATTTCAGATTTTTATCTCGTGCGCCATCAGAGATATCAAAGCCTTAAAAGTGCGATTTTTGAAAATTTTGAAGATTTTGGTATTTTTTATAACGAAGAGAAAGTAAGTCTGAGATATGAAACTTGGCATGTGAGTACAAGTACTTTCTGCCTACTTGCAAAAAAAAAATTGTGTCATGTTGACAGTTTTCCTTCCTAGAAAAACTTCCGCTTGTAAACGGACAGATTTTGGAAAAAAATCTTAAACTTTAAGCTAAAATTTCACGAATAACGATTTATTTTTGGAAACTATACTATTACTAGATATTTAGCCCATTTTATCCTGAACAAATTGTTTTAAACCCCAGTTGGATTGGAATAATATAAGATGGGAAATTTGCAATTCCGTAAACCCTTAAATGTGCAAAAATTGCATCACACGACAAAGCAAACATGGCCGCCATGCACAAACAAAAAGTAATAAAATTAAAATAATAGTCAATTTGAACTTCCATCATATTAGGGTTGTCGTATAAAAAATTTCAGATTTTTTGAAAATGGTCAAGCAACCAGTGCTGGACCACTTGAAATAGATTGACCCTGCAGTAAACTATTAACAATACCACGTAACAAACACATTTTATTTAACTTAAAGTATTTCTGAGCATACAATAAGTAGTACATTAAGGATGAAAAATGACAGCAAGTAAAATGGTCAAGGAACTAAAAATATTTTTCTGGATCACTTGAAATGGATTCACCCTGCATGTTTGTTTCCTCAAAATAATTTCTTGTCCGGTGAGCAGATATACAGTGAATTTATTACATATGAGGCACTGGATATTTTATTCATTGTTTGAGGACAGGATTGAAGACTTTGTCACTCTATATGACTCCAAATATGGGTATCAGTTACAGTCTTCTAAAATTTTTTTAGGAAAAGCGAGAAAACTAATAGGATGCCCTCATCAAAACTCTACAGATAGGGAAACTCGTTACAGTTTAGATTAGATTTGATGTTACGCAAGTTTATAACAATTGCTGATGATTTGCAGTTTTTTTTTTCTTATTACTGTTTTCAACAAGCATGAGGAATTTTTTAGTTTCTGAATGTGATTATTTGAACTGGAATCGCTGCAAAATATGTATTTACGCAAAAATCTTGCAAACCAATGTTATATTATTCGTTGTCCATGGAAATATAGACTAGTAAATATGGAATGTATTGGATCATTTTATAGTGTAATATCATATTATTTTTCGTAATACTCACACTGTACTGATTTATAACTATTTTTTATAAAGAAACATTTGCCCAGTTCAAAGTCATATATCCCCTTTTTAATATTGTGTAGTATTTCGATTAGTTAGAATGATATCTAATAAAAAAAATACAAGTGTTAATTCATTAACACTAGAACCGCGGGACTTTCGATATACCTAGAACCGCGGAGCGGGTCATTTTGACCCTAGATTGTAAACTTATAAAATATGCACAAGCACTTAATTTATTTTACTGTAACATATTATTTTTTAAATAATAATCAATATTTCTCAGAATTTACATTAAATAATTAATATAAATCAAGAGAAATTAAGTTAATTTTTACAAAATCGTATTATTTAAAATTTTATGTCCTTGAGTATAATAACATGTCTCTTTAAAAAAATATGGCATAAATTTCCTAATTTCAATGGAAAAACAGAGTATTTCTTTTTAATATGTTTAGACATAATTTCAAAAAATTTAAAATAAAAAATTTTATCAGTACTTAGTTTTACAGATTATAAAATCCAATTTATTGTATGCATTTTGTACAAAACTGATTAATAAGTTTTGTACATTTTCCACAGATGGGTGCTTTTTATTTTGAACAGATATCTAGAGTTTTATTTTCACATTTCAAAATGTGGCATCGGATTCGTTTACGCTTAATTTTTGGTTGTTCGTCGTTTTCATTGGTTGCTTCACGTGCTCTTTTTGCCACTTTTTTATGTCGGAAGAGAACAAACTTTTCTCTCAATTCTTCAACCAAGTCTTGAATGAATTGCCGTCTACTAACAGATTTTCCAGTTACAGCTTTATATAAAATCCAGGCATTGATTGCAGCAAGGTCCAAAATATTACAAAAAAACCTGTACCGGCCACCTACGTGAAGCAGACTTGACTGTAAATTTCCTTGCCATTTGTTCAATCACGTCCACGCCGTATTTAGTTGTGTTGTAGAAAGCGATTGTATCAGGTAGTTTTTTGAGTTATCTGCAATTTCTACGTTTGTATGGAGACTACTTAGCAAAAAAAGTTTTTATCTTTTTTACCTTGAAAAACAGTTAGACTCATGTCTTTATGGGTTAGTACCGTAGTCGAATACAATTTGGATTTTAATATTTTTACAGAGACTAGTATTTCTCTTCTTGAGCGTTTTACAGTTCCTACAAGGCTAGTGTTTTTGGATTTCAATGCCTCTGCAAGCTTCAGTGTCGTGAAATAGATGTTCGTAGTGACATTTCTACCTTTGTTCTGATATGGACTTATTAGTCGCAGCACTACATGTTCAGAAAGAGAGAGGTTGGATGGACTTTGGTTATCTTTTCCAGCATACGTGAATCCATTAATCAGATATTTTGAGTCAAATCTGCAGCCAACCAGAACTTGATTCCACACTTATCTGGTTTGTTTGGCATGTATTGGATAAACTACACCTAGCTTTTGTTGGAAATAACTGTTCGTCTAGAGTTACATTAGGACCTTGTGTAGTTAGTCTTTCAATTTTCCCTGAAACGATTTCAGATATCCGTAATAAGGGTAAATTTGTCTGTCTCTAGACGCTTTGATCTTGTTTATTTTATGTAGAAGCGTAAAAATCCCATTATTTCACGAAATTGGTCTCTTGACATTGTATTTTGGTAAAATGGTGGTCCTCAGTTCTTTGACCACAAGCTATTCAGTTCAATTCCTTTTGCACAATATATACCACGTGCATATAAAATTTATATAAAAGCATCTATTTTTTTTGTTATATTCCATTCTCCTTCCTGAATCTACCGATGAGCTTCATCTTCAGCACATTTCTTTATGTGTTTCAATATCCATTCATCTATAAAAAGTCTCCAAGCACTTGAAGAACTGTTGTCGATAACATTGCGTTTAGCATGTGGTGTTGGGTCCCCCTACTTCTTTCAAAATATTACACTTTGATTTTCTTCGTCTATCGTTTGTTCCTAATTGAGCGACATTCCAAATTGTCCCATCTTTGCCATCTTCATTATTTCCAACTTTGAATGTTATTGTCGATTTCTTTTTCAAATTTCTTTGCGTGTGTGTATATTTTCTTGGAATGTTTGCTTTTTATTTTTTTATCAGATAAATTATCATCAGTATTGCGATGAAAAGGACCAGGGATTGTTAGAACATTGCCAGAGTCATTTTCACTTTAATTTTCTTTATCAGAATCCAAATTTTATTCATCAGCCGGCAGGTATTCATCCTCACTACTCAAAATCGAATCTTGAGAAACTTTCTTTTTCCGAACCTTCTGAATCCTTTTCACATAATTGTTTTAAATATTCTAAAGCTTCCTGAACAGCAAGATTACGGCGTCGTGACATAGTTTTTTTTACATATACTAATTACAGAATAAAAACAACTTCAAAAAGTCGTCTAAATATTCGAAGTAATTTTTCACTGTATTCGAACGTAGTTCGTGTTTCAAACCTAATATAATGACCTTGACTGAAAACCCTTCACTATTCCCCCTTCTGGTACAGTCCATTTAAGGAATTCTAGGGTGGGTTAGAAGTATTTTACAGTTACAGTTCGAAAAATTGCATCTGTTTTTCGTTATTTGTGCATTAACATTTCTTACGGGTCAAATTGACCCGCTCCGCGGTTCTAGGTATAAGTGTTAATAATCGGAAAAATATTTATGTTACGAATTTTTAAAATTGGTAAATTGTTGTTCACCTTAAAATATTAAAAGTCATAAAAGGAATTGTTTTTTCAATCGATACTTTTCGCGTGGTGATAAATTAAACATCGTTTTGGGTCAAATTGACCCTCTCCGCGGTTCTAGTGTTAATTGTTTGGAAGCCCTTCATATGAAAAGAAAATATCATAAAATATTTGTCTGAAACAAATTTTTAAAAATGCAGTAATGTAAATACTGAGCTAGTTCGAAACCCATTACTGGTCTTGCATATAACCAGGGCTCTTTTATTTCTGGGGGTAGGTGAGGATACGGCGTATCCACACTGTCAGACTCACGTCTGACATTCATAATTGGGACCATAGACACATCATTTAGAATGATTAGTGAAGACCGATAGCGGCATGCGACAAAGCGAAAAGCCGGCGGCGATCAAATTTACCATAGGTGGTCTACGTAGGATGGAACCGGAAGGTCGGGTGTTCGAGGGGTGGAAAGATCGAGATTGTTCGAGAAGGACAGAAAATGAGATAAATAGAGGTGACAGCGCGAAAAAAAATAGACTAGACTTGAACTTTGCAAAAACGACGCGTGCGAGCGGACAGAATAGAGAGAGACAGGGTCTCTTTTGAACTTTGATTATGAACCCCTCTCTCATGAATGTTATCAGTGTTCTTCGTAACAAACTTATGTACCTTATTATTAGTCTAGATATTGATGCTATAATAAACCATATGTAAATAGACAAGTATTAGTGTCCACATTAATATTACGAGAGGCTTATACATCGGATCACGACGATCAAAAGGTAACACACACCAATATTTTTTAATTATTATTTTGGTTTAACTTAACCTAAATTTTTAGAAGCTTACGAATCAATTGTTAATATATAACAAAAAGTATTTTATAAATTGCGAGGTTTCTGTTCCTCTGTGACAGGACGTGTGAATACACGGTACTAAAAATACGCATCTTTATTTGAGAAAACACAGTATACCCACCTAGTTTTTTAGGAAAAAAACACTGCATATAACCAATGCAAGTGTAATCTTTAATTGAAGAGAGTTGTAAAATTCTTATATCAATCTATAATAGGAAAATATGTAAAATAATTGTCAACTAATCGAAAAACCATCTTTAATACTATATTTAAAATATCTTTAAACTATCTTTAAACTATTTTTAATACTATATTTAAAACTATCTATAGTGTATCTTTAATTACCTTTTAAAGGCTATCATTCATTTGATATACTTAAAGCCTACGGAAGTTTCAGAGAAATTCTGAGTGTTTGTGGGGTAACATGTTCATTTCACAGTCTGTATGGTTTCTAATTTCAAACTAGGTAATTCGAAGTTTGCAGGTGCAGCACATCAGTGGAATAGGGCTTTAACCTTACAAATTAAAAATCCAGCAATATAAAAGTTATTAAATAACAGCAGTAAATATCCAACTATATTTGTTTGAAATACCAAAAAGAAATTTTATTTATAATGTAAAATAGATTATGGAAAATTAAGAAAGAAATTTGTTGCAAAAAAAAAAATCTACTGGCAAATTTACTTATTGTAGTTAAGGAGTGAGTATTGCTCATTATAGAAATATCACTAGCAATTTGAGTAGGTACATCAATATAAATCATCGTAAAATACATAATTAATATTTAAGTATTAATGCCATTTGTTTCATAAGAGCTAGCTCTAAAAATGTGTTGAAAACAAAATCCATAAGAATGATTTCATGGGGTTTTATGAGTTATTCTCTGAACTCTCGATTTTTTGGGACTAGATTTCCCCCTTTGGGTATTTTCTAGCATCGCGGAAGAGAAAGGATTCCAGGTAATATACCTAATTATACAAAGCAACATTTATCACATCTCTTCTTCTTTTTCTACAGGCAATTTCAGGAGAAGGAGTAGACTGGGTTTTTGAAGCTGGTATCACATTTTCCTGAATGAAATTACAGAACTGAAAAAAAAATCGCCCATATTTTCCTTTTCAAGATAAGACAGCGACTATAAAAAAAAAATTCGGTGAAGCAATGACTCTCATACAATTCCCTGTTAAAACATTGTGCTCGTGACAAGGCAAGGCTTTCAAAGTATGTGACCATGCCCCACCAGTGGTACGTGTTGTTATATTTAAAAAGCATTCGCCAAACAGCGAGTGGTTGCTAAAAATGTTGAAATATTTGCTTCGCGTAGAACAAAGTGTCAGTAAAGAGTGAAAAAATATCTCTCAAACAAAGGAAATTTCAATAACTTTTTTTAGACGAAATAGATATAAACCCCTGCGAGTTCTGTAAAACTTGAATAAGACCAAGTTTAAAAGTTTTAGTCACATAATAACCTCAAAATTGTTAGCAATTTAAGGACGATTTTTGAATAAACGATGGGTAGTTTCAAGGTATTTTTTTACCCTTTACCGAGGAATAAAAACTTACTGAGCAATAATAATTATTATTATTTATTTATATTTGATTTTTGGAGAAACGGGCTTAAAATTTAAAAGTAACCTCTTTATACGAGTAGTGTACTTAATAGAAAATACTGCACAGGACTTCTTACTTACTTACTTACACACACACACACACATATATATATATATATATGATAAAGTGTTATTTTCTCTCGCATCACTGCTGCTTTATGTTATTAACAATTTGCGAGAAAATTTTATTTAGGAGAAAAACATTTCTTCTCCTGGTGATACTTATTTACTTCTTAAGGGACACTCGTCAATGCAGTGGCTTCCCGGAAAGCAACAGGATATTAATTTTATCACTTCCAGAACATATCACCCCCATTTTCAAATTCTGAAGCATGTCGAGCGCCATATATGTTTACGCAACATTTGACGGGCACAATAACTTATTGGACTGACGCAATAGTTGCTGCATCTGTTGCAGCGTATGAAATGGCGAAAATTTTTGAAGCAATTTATGACGCATGATAAATTTTTAAAAAATGCCCCACCGAAGAGACCTGAAGTTACCTCCATTCGTTGATATTAGAGAGATCGAAATTTTATTGTGAATATTTATTTAATCACTAACCCTTGAATATTGGGCATAACTCAATATAAATTTGCACCAACGCAAATATATTTAGAGATATTTTTGATGGTAAATTATAATTTTGGGTAATTTTGTAATAGTTTTGATTCATAAAAAGTTCTTTATATGTTTCAAAATTTGTATTTATGAATGCACTCATGTATGAAGAAGTAATGTTTGTTAATAATGATAACGGTTAAGAACTTTTCATGATAAAAAATAAGATTTATTCGAATGAAACTTTTAAGTAAAATATCCTTTTTACTAAGCCTTTCAACATCCGAGAAATGAGGGTCCCATACAAATTCGTAAGATTACTTACTTACACACACACACACACACACACACATATATATATATATATATATATGTGTGTGTGTGTGTGTGTGTGTGTGTGTGTGTGTGTAAGTAAATATATATATACACACATATATATATATATATATATATATATATATATATATACGGATCATACGTAAATCAAATTAATTTATAGCTACATCTTAAGGAGCAATACAGTTTGTACTAATGAAATAGATAAATTCAGTAACTACCCAGAACTGTATTATTACGAGTAAAATTTATTATCAATCAGTTACACAGGATGCAGCAGGATGCCTGTCGCTACATTCAGTGGGAAACTTGACTTTTCTTTTATTCCCTAAAAGCTACATTTACAAGTAAAATATGCTATTTTGAAAGCTTATTTTACATGATTTTCTGACAAAAACGTTCTTTTTTATATTTTTCGTCAAATAGCTTAATATTTACTATCAATTCTAGTTTGAGATTTCCTTTGTTCATTATCCTTCCCTGAAATAAGAACCAACATGACCCATAAAAGTCTTGTTACAAAAACGTTCCATTTAACAGAGATTTGTACGTGTTCAAAAACCTTACAGTAACTGCGAAATTCTCACTCATAAAGCCATTCATAATATTATATTAACGGACGAATAAGAAGAAAGTTAACTTTTAACCCATTACACTTTTTTTAGTCCGAAGTTATTAAATTTTTGGTCACTTTACCGAATTTAACTTCTATTTCAACTTAAATGACGAGTAATGGTTAGGCTGGCTACCAATTTTTGGCATTGCAATGAAGACTTTTTTCATTAGTGTATCTTTACATTTGTATCCTTTTCTACTAAGATGCATCAATCTCTTCGTTTTGCCTCACGTGGATTTGTACTACCATAATGGTTGATGATGTAAACTCTCTGTCGAGGGTTTGAGGAGTAACTGCTCATCTTTGTGAAGTTCCAGCCACAGCTTTAAAGGTTTCTTGGAGAGGGTGGGAGACGTTTAGACTATTTCTCTTCAAAAAAATTTTCATTCTAATATGACACCTGCAATGTTCCATGAAACAAACACGTCCAAGTTATAACGGTTTCTTTCGACAAAAACGGGCATCTCGGACGTACTTGGAAGCAATGAACGGATCTAAGATTCTCCCTCATGAAGGAACCATATGCAGGATTTATTCGTAAGGTACGCTGAAGACAAGTAAACTAAAAAAGAGAAATTTCTCTAATTTTCTGAAATTTGGGGCTTTGAATATTTACTTTGGGAAACTTACATATTTGTTAGACATCAAAGGAAGTCTATTTTTCAGTGACAAAAAAATATTCTGCTTCTCAACATGATTATGAGCCGACAATGAGGATGAAACATATGTAGATGTCTTAAATGACAGATGATCTTATTAAGTTTCATTTTCATGAGACTTCCAAAGGAACTTTACTGATATTCTAAGAAAGACTTTCTCAAGATACGCAAATTTCCTTATTTCTAAGGGTCATACCTTGTAGGTGATACCTTGAGGGATGTACTTCTAACTCTAAAGACGAATTTCGTAGAATCTGGACCAACATGATACGTTCCGTTACTCTAAAGTTGACCATTCTTATACAGGGGAAACTGTTCAATAGACATTAAAAGGGATTTGTACTCGAAGATTACATGTGTGTGCACACGTGAAATATTACCTAGAAAAAAAAACAAAGACGAAAACTGACTTTTTGAGATGGTAATGAAACTCCTTTAACAAGAATAAACAAAATAGGTGCAAATGTCTTCAAAACCACATTAACACATATAAAACCACAATAAAAATAATTCTAGTTCTTGTCACGCTCATTAAAAAAGTTTTACGTAAGCAAAAACAGATAAAATCAGATTATTACGAGTTATTTTTTTTATGTTCCAAAATTACTTTCTTCATAACTTAATATAAAGACCTCGTTTTTTAAAAAATATGCTTATTAAAGGAATTTTTGATAGACGCCATTCTTAAAAAAACCCGGTTATTTTAAGATTTGTAAAGTTAAAATAATTCACCTATGATAAAAACTATTATAATATATCGCCTGATAACACGCAGTGAAAACTCCATTGTTAGTCAATTTTGCCATTTGTCTATGTGTAATAATAACTCTAATAACAGGACAATAACATAAACATAAATTGCAGTCGAGGCAATTTTTGGGCGATTTTCCTTCTAATAACAAAACATTTCCTGAAATTAAAAACAAAGTATTAAAAACTTTTTTAAGCTTAATGTAAATATTAAGTATTGAGATAAATGTTGAGCTTATGCTTAAATTAAAACTTTTTAAGCTTAATATTTTTAATCTTAATGTTAAGCTTAATATTTTTTATTTTAAGGTTAAGCTTAATGTTTTTAATCTCAATGATTAGCTTAATGTTTTTTAATCTTAAGGTTCAGTTAGTGTTATTAATCTTAATGTTAGGCTTAATGTTTTTTAAGCTTAATGTCTTTGAATCTTACCGTTAAGCTTAATGTCTTTTAATCTTACTGTTAAGCTTAATGTCTTTTAATCTTACTGTTAAACTTAATGTTGAATATATATTAAATTAAAATATTCTTTTAATGGAATATTCTCCAATTAACAGTTTCATCAAAATTTAAATCTTCAGTAATGAAATCTCTGATATTACTACACATTTCCGTAAATATTACTACACTGAATTTGAAACGAATAAAATTTGTGAGGTACATATAATGGCAGTAAAACGCCCGTAATTTAATTCACTGTTACTTGAATAACTGAATTTTTAACGCAAATTTCTTAATAAACATCACGATTCGCAATAAACCTGGCAGTTTCCAGGACCAAGTCGAGCGAAAACGAACTCGTAGGATGCACTCGCGAATATACGAAATTGCCGGGAACATAGGCGAAATTACTGTTTATCGAAGCGTTCGGATCTTTTCACTTCAATGCAAATCGAGATTTAGCGTATATTCAATGAATGGCCTGATTCCTTTGAACTCGGAGCAAGGAGCAAGTGTATTTAATTGGACAAAGATTATGTTTCAGTTCTCATATTGAAGGATTCCTTCTCCTCCACGTATAGGGGGAGCTAGTATTGTAACTGCGGATTTAAGGAGTTAAAAGCGATAAACAAGTTGTGATGAGGAATTGAAGAGTTATATAATCAACGCTACATATCTTTGATCAAAGAATTCTACATTATTAATTTATTCATTTCTTCTCCGATAAGAGAAAATTAGTTATTAATGTTAGTTGAAAAGCGTGTACTATATCCCCAACGTAAATAATTGTATATATATGTATATATATATATATATATATATATATATATAAGGTTTATTGATTAATAATGTGTTTATTTTCGGTATATTGAATATCGGTTGTCAAGTGTATACAGAGGCTGTACGCACATTTTTAAGACGATTTTGGTAAGTGGTAATAAAAAATCGTTTACTGCAAAAGAAATAATTGTAATTGTACTATGTTTTTAAAAGTCAAAATTATCGTCTGCGGCTTGAAAGTTTTGTTTTATTCAAAATGGCGTTTTTAACAAAGCAGTGGTTCGAAGCCTACATTTATGCTCTTTCCGAAGAGAAATATGCATACTCCGTTATCCAAAAACGATGTGAGAGTCATGGTTTTGTGATATCTAAAGCGTCGGTAGGTAATATCGTCAACAAAAAAGGATAAAAACGTCAAACTGGAGCCCAAACTGCAACACCAACTGGGACAAAAATTCCAAACAAGTATCCAAGGAAAAAACGGACATCTTCGACTATTGCAAAGGTACGTTGTTTAATGTTAAAAGAAAATCTCACTAGTCAAAGGACAGTTGCAAAATCATTAAAATGCTCGGTGTCCACTGTAAACAAAATGATAAACGTTGATTTAAATCTTAAGAAAGCGAAAAAACGCAATGTGCATCCTATTCTTCCGAATCATATCGCTGAACGCAGGACACGCTGCAGAATTCTATATGAGAAACACTTATCCAAAGAAAAATGGAAAATAAATTGTCATAATAGAACAATCATGGGTGTATTTAAATGATTGCAACAAAAAAAGATCCATTTATTATAATAAAAGGGGAGAAAAAAATTTAAGTACATGGTTCAAAGAATCGAAAGAAGGTTTTTCTAAGGGATTCATGATTGTTGCTGGTTTTTCTTATAATGGCAAGTTAAAATAAAGAGAGTGGAAAAAAATGTCAAGATTAACTCCAAATACTACCAGGAACATATTTTATCGCCAATTTATCTGAATGAAATACCATCGCTTTACCCACAGTGCCATCAATCTGTGAGACTCCATCAGGACAAAGCTAGCAGTCACACATCAAAATCCACTGTAAATTTCCTAAAAGAAATGGAACAAAAAACTGGTATCAAGGCCATACACTTCGCTGATATCCATACTAAATCTCCCGATGTATCACCCATGGATTTTTGTGCTTTCGGACTTTTAAAATCTGCATTATCCAAACGTCGTCCCAAAACCCTGACAGGACTCTGGAAAGCTGTTCAGGGGGAATGGGATAGAATACCTCTTCTGACACTTCAAAAGTCATTATTATCCTGGAAATTGCGGTGTCGAAAGATAGTTCAGAATAAGGGATGTCAAATAGAACATTTAAAACACCAGAATTTTATGTAATTTAGTTTTGTGAATACAATATACATCGTCTAAAAAGTGTGTGAACAGCCTCTGTATAATTGAAAATTTTGGATATAATTTTATAAGTGCATTTTTATTGTCTTAATATAAATTTATTTTGATAAGTAATGTTTTGTGAGGTAGGGAATTCAGTTTGCATTGTTAAAGATGTAAGGTCTGAAGTTTTAATTTTTGAAATTGGTAGAATTGTGAGTTTTGATCAAAATGTGAATGTGTTGACATATTTTATCAATTTGTGTTTAGAAGCAGAACTAAGCATGATTTCAATCATGTTTACTTCAAACTTGAGTAGGGTATTTAAATTGGTTTGTAATGAAATGAAAAGTTTATGGTATTAAAATGTATAGGAAAGTGTTTTAATGAAAGTTAATTTCATACCTCAATAATTTAATTGTCTTTTTCATATTGATAAATATTGCGTATTTTTTTTTAGTTTAAAGCACGTAAATTTGATCTTTTAATTTGTTTATTGTATTTTAGTATTAATAATTTGATGTTTATTTTATTGTGAGTTTCTGGTTTGCTACTTGGTTTGTTGGCTATCTTGGAGGTCTCCCTGTAAATTTTCAGATAAGCATGAGTGTAAATACATGCTTCCTTATTTTGTAAATCTCAGAGGTATAAAATTTTGTACATCATGGAGAAAACGAGAAAATTGGAATATTATAAGATTATTTTTCACTATTGATTTGTTTGTGTCAAATTTGAAGTTTCGGAGGAATCAGGTATCCCCGATGATACGCTGAAAGCTCTTAATAAAATTCCCAGTGCTGTTGTGGAGTATGACCACCATAACAGACATCTGAGGAAGGGTTTTAAATACTAATAATAGTATAGGGAATAAAAATTATGTTGTTTGAAGTTTTGTGACACCCCAATTTTCTGCAAGAACTTTTATGTGTTTCAAAGACTTTTATTGCATTTTAAACTAAGGACTCATTTTTAGGTAGTGGACTCAAGGTTCTTCGGCACAAAGTGTTTTCTTGAGCTAAGAAGAATAGTGTGGGTGTTCACATAAAAATTTGAATATCATGTTCTTACACTTTCAATTTATATTTTATGTTAATTAACTTTTGATTTTGGTGTTTTATTGATAATATGTTGGTATAGTATTCTTTTATAGTTAATTTGATATGTTGATTGTAATAATATTAAGTCATTCTGTGTCAACTTCTATCTCAAATGGAGACATTTTTGTAATTTGTATTTTTCTCAGCTCCATGGGGTTAGGTGCACGAATTTAGTAAATGAGAATAATAATGTTAGTTTTTTAAATCATATGTCAAATATTTAGGAAAATTTAGTTAATGTGGTTGAATCAAGTCGTAATTAGGAATACTTTTGTGGGGTTTCTTCTGAGTTTGTTGTGTGGGGAGGGCCAGCCCTGCGCAGCAATTTTCAGTTAATGATTAATTAAGTTAATTTTAGTTGTTTTTATCTTCTGGGGACGTGTTGCAGGGAACTGGCCATTCTTTGTGTGCACGCCTTAGGAGAACGATTGCCCTATTCTAATCGTAAATGTTAATTTAATTTTAGTTAGTTTAAATGGGTTAACAAGATAATGATGGTGAGTTGTCAGTAGTTAGGGTTAATATTTAATGTTGTTGAATAGGTACTGCAGCCCTATTCAGCATTTTGTCAGTTAGGATTTAAATTTAATTTAGTTTTCTGTTCTGGAGACTTGCTGCAGAGAGTTGGCTCATCTTTGTGTGCTCGCCTTCAGGGGAAAGGGGGAAAAGTTTTGAGGCTAAAAATATGGGGGGGCAATCGCGCGACCTTAAAACGGGATTTTGGTTATTAAAATATAGGATTAACAATTTAAAAGTCTGGGAGTTCAAATAAGCGGCATAAGGTCTTGCAGTGAAAATAGAATAAATGGGTTCGACTTGATTCAATCTCCGAAGAACCGAGGAGAATTTTAGGTAGACGTATAGCCTTGCAGTTTGGCGCTAAGAAAGTGCTTAGTTTAGCAAAAGAACATGTACGATATGACATCACGCATAAGTAATGAGCGTCACTAAGCGTTGGTTTTAAAGTTGAAACAAAGGAAATCTTGAGAGTCATGGATAACTAGGGAATGGAAAGGACGTGTGCTGTAGGCGCACAGATTTAAATTGGGTGGGGTATTGGGAATTAGTTTGACGGAGCTGAGATTCTTAAAGAAATTTAATAAATATGTTTGGGAACATCAATTGGACTATTTTATGGCTTGTGTCTACATAACACTGTTTGATGGAAATATTTAGAGGATAAGCGTCACCACCGGTTGACCGACTGCATCATGATACAAAAGAGGTTCGGATTTATATTAAATAGTATGGGAGTAGAAGTCAAGTCCGACATATATATATATATATATATATATATATATATATATATATATATATATATATATATATATATATATATATATATACAGTGTAACTTTTCTAGAGAGCCACTCCTAAAAACGGCCACTTTTTTTTGGAATTATTACTGGCTGCCGTTCAGAAGTTTTACTATATAAACCAATGCTTTATTGAAAACATCCTATTGATATTTTGGTACACCATTTCTATATTGGTGGATCATATTTTTCGTATTTTAATCAGTAAAAACGCTTTAAAGTCCCTGTGTGTTTACAGTTAAAATTATTATTATTATTATTTTTTTTTTTTTTGGGGGGGGGGGGGGGACAATTTTCTTTTTAAATAAAACTGTAAAAATGGCTTTAAATTTACTTTTACCTAGGAAGAAAATCCTTTTCACGATAAACTCTACATCCAATTTCATGGGAACATGGAAAAAAATATATGAATCACGAGCACAAATTTCAGTAAAAGCCTTTTCAATGTATATTAATTTAGTTCTGAATGTTAGTTTAAAAGGTAATACTCTGAATAGTTAATAGGAATTACAGAGCACTATCTTTGTCTTTTTAGTACTAAAACTACTTTAAAGTTCTTATGTTAACTATTAAAATTAAATAACTAATTCATTCTTTACAAATTAGGATTAAATTAAGGCTAACACACCCACAGGAGAAATAAAAACTTCTTTAAATTCGCTTTTAATTTTGAAAGAAGTTCCTTTAAGAGGTTAACACGATTGCCTACTTGAAGGGAATTTTTGAAAGTCAACAGTTATTTTTAAAAATAATGTTCTCAAATCTCGCAAAATTTTAAACTAGTTGATTCATTTTGCCGCTACTGGGATAAAGAAAAATGTGCTCGTTTAGCTTAAAGAGCTGAATATAGCTATCAGAGTCCCATTTAAATTCGATACACATTATACAATGTAACTAATCGTGCTTTGACTTAGTACTTATACGGTTTACTTTGAATCATTGTATTGTGGTACCATAATAATTATAACATGATGTATATGTAAGTATTTGTATCACGGTACTACAGGATATTGTACTGTAGTACTTTGACCGATTGTATTCTAGTACCATAATAACAACTTATTATTCTAATTATATTTCTAATTATATTTCTAAATATCTATTATATTTCTAATTATTTGTATGCAATTCTTTGCATCATAGAAATTTGAATTCTCGTATTACAGTACCATAATAACAAATTGATGTATATGTAGTTAATTGTATCATAGTAATATAAGGTATTGTAATATAGTACTTTGAATCGTTGTATTATAGTACCATAATACAACTTAATGTACATGTAATTCTTTGTATCATAGTTCTGTAAGTTATTGTATTACAGTTCTTTGACTCGTTTTATTATGGCACCATATTACAATTTGATGTCTATATAATTCTTTGTATCATAATTCAATAAGATAATCATAGTTTCTAAAAAGAAATTTCAGGTAGTCTCTTCTAATGAAACTACCGCGAGTTATTAATGTAGGATTACTTATCGTTGCTCACCTCATTTGTATGTATTTTAATATTTTTTTGGATAATGTCCAATCGTCTGCCGCATTAGCAAGAAAATTTTTTTGTCTATTTAGTTATTATGCGCTGGACGATAAATTTATTTAAAGTACCAGAAAAAGAAATCACGTGATTAGCTTTTAATAAACTAAATTCTAGAAATTATTCTTTAAAACAGCACCAAAAATCAGTAAATGGATGTAAAGATTGGAAAAAGATTTCATTTTAAAGGAATTTTTATGATCTTTCCTGTGATATAAATTTTATAACCCTCAAATTATTATTTTGAATGCAAACTTAAATAATTTTTGGAAAACAGCTTAAAATTTTAATTTTGAAAAATCTAAGAAGAATTTTTCAAACATCTTTCTTGGTGCTCCCCTCCACTATAAGACGAATAGCCATGCATAATTTCAGCCCTTTAGGTCCAGCGGTTTGGTCTGTACGTTGTATGTTAGTTAGTCAGTCAGTTACGGAACTGCTTTATATATACAGTGGTACCTCGACTTACGAGTGTCTCGAATTACGAGTTTTTCGAGATACGAGCATTCTCTCAGCAGATTTTTTGCTTCGAGTTACGAGCTAAAATTCGGGTTACGAGCAAGCTTCGGATATCCCACCGCTAGTTTGCACAGCGAAAGCCATGTTCCGTGCTCATGAAATGAGAACACTAGAAGCATATGATATTTACAACCTTTATGTACAATTATTATACAATTGTATACATATTATTCTAAAACGACTATCCAGTCTTAAACCGAGAGATTAACATGGTACAATCACCACCCGGGACAGCTTGCTCTGCCCAAACTTGAGTCGCCCTCTGAAACGGAACAGCATCCAATCTCTCTCGCAGAGAGATAGATTCAATTCCCTCCCCCACAGTGTAACTCCCCATGGGGTCAAGGGGATGGGATGACCTTGATCCTAGGATCGCAAGCTCTCCCCCTTCTACGGATTCTGAGAAAATGTCCTCCGGATTAGAAAGAAGAATCTGGACATAACAGCCACAGTGAACGATGCAACAATCGCGCAGCTTCAGTGGCTCACTTGTTCACTTTAGGGGGGTAGCTAGTAATAAGAGCTACAGTGAGGAAAGTGGGGCAAAAAGGTAAAAAATCAATGAATAAGATTTAATTTTTCAGTTCAGTATTTCTCCTCCTCTTCCATCAGAATCTTCAAGTCTGATCTCCAAGGTAAATGTTGTACATTACACTAGATAAAACAAGTTTATTGCAGTACATTCTGTTGCCTTGCGTTTTTACACAATGTTCGTCATTTATAAGAACATTTTTCTCATTTAAAAACATGTAACAAATAATTGAGGTGTTTTGGGGGAGCCCGGAACTTAATGGCATTTCCATTCATTTCAATGGGGAAAATTGATTCGAGATACGAGTATTTCTAGTTCCGAGCTACGTCATGGAATGAATTAAACTCGTAAGTCGAGGTACCACTGTATGTATATATATATATATATATATATATATATATATATATATATATATATATATATATATATATATATATATATGTGTGTGTGTGTGTCGAAATTTTGACGCATTTTGAAAATTTTCTGTGTAACCATTTATACCTTGCCCAATCGATACAGACAGGGTTTGGCGAGCTGCCAAAATTATAACTCTTGACGCAGGACATCTGAAATTTTGCTTTCCGAAGGACCGTTATGGAGGAACGTAATCCTACGCTAAAAAGAAAAGATAGTGAGACAGTCTTCAGTATAAATGTTTGGAAAAATAAAGTGATTAAATGTTATTTCTATGAAAACTTTAATGACTTTAATGACCAATTAATATGAACTTGCATTAGGAAAAACACTGAATATTTCTTTCTCCAATATATGTTAAATGCACCTTATATGCAAAAATGTTTATGAAAAAACCTTTTGTCAGCGATTATTCCATTAAGAAAAATTTAACCCTAAAAATTCCCCCACTAATATGGTTTAATATCCCATCAAGTAGTACTTAATTTCATAATTTAAAGCGAAGTTGTTAAATCTGGTATTCAAGAAATGTTAAAAGCAGTACCCTAAACTACTTAAACTTATTTACACCGTTCCGGCGAAGAATTCTTATTAAATTTTAGAGCATCTAATGGACTACCAGCCATTACACTATCCGAAAAGTCACACTTCACTAGTACTTTACCCCTCATTAGCCGAGCAACAGAAGCGCACATTAATGTATATTCGTTTTACTCCGGTATATGAGTAACGGAGATTGCCTTTCTTGTAACGACACAAATCGTACCTTTTTAAAATATTATAGTTTGATACTGCCAGTAATATGTCTGTCATTTTTGTCTATATATATATATATATATATATATATATATTATATATATATATATATATATATATATATATATATATATATATATATATATATATATGTATGTATATGTATGTATATATATATATATATATATATATATATATATATATATATATATATATATATACATATATATATATATATATATATATATATATATATATATATATATATATATATATATATATATATATATATATACATATATATATATATATATATATGCATAGTCTCCTTTTAGCGTTATCATTATAAACAATTGTAAAAATGCTTAAATCTTACAATCTTATTTTTTAATATTTTACAATCCCTTCAAAATAAAAAGAGTTGACAATATGGTGTTGTATACATCAAAGTAATATATTCAAAATTATGTCTTTGCATTCATTTAAATACATGTCCTGCACTATTTGAATCCGTATGCTTACGAATCCTATGCAAAGCAGATCTGACATCTTTAACCCGTTACTGTATATTCTTTTAATAAAGCCTGCTGAGTTTGGGAAAGGCTATTTCAAAAATGAGCATGGAGGATATAACCTTAAGCCCATACAGTGACAGAGAAGTGTAGAGAGCATCCTACATTAGCAAGCACTTGTACTAGGTATTTATGTTACCCTGGGGTGATTAGGTATGGACGCCATCAAAGCAGATGAGTAGAGAAATTAATCATTCAAGTAATGTCCAGCAACGCCTCAGAAACCATGAAAACTAAACAAGAGTCCTTGGTCCAAACTTTTGTCAATATTTTCTAATTCAATACGCTGGACAAACCATGAGTTAGAATAATTTTAAACATGTTCACTGCAAAGCCTTATCTTCAGTGTAGTTAGGTTCTATAAGATCGAACAACTATTCCCAGGATGGTAGTAGCTACATAAATGCTGATAATCCAATAAAAATGGTATTTTTAGAGAGCCTGAACACTTCTGCACTTTATAACAGGATTCATTTTATAAATTTCGTCCACCAAAGGAATATAGGAACGTTTATAATACACTATACGAGATTTTCCCCGAAAATAATTTAAATTTTTAAATATTATTTGGATTTTTTCCAAAAAACGTAAAATGTCCCAAAGTGTAAAATATCTTTCTCTATTACGGAGTATAATTAAAAAAAATCTTTCAATCCAAGTCGCCACTGCTTGGACACATTTTCTCCATAGGTTAACACTGAGGTGAGCGAATCCAATAGGGTTAGTACACAGCAGCCTTAAGATGGAAAATGAGTTGACAGTGCAAGTCTTCAATACCCACTTAAAGCTGTCAGGGATTTTCCTCTCAAAATTTTTCTAATCTTAAATCCTCAAATGCATCTTCACAGAAGAAATTTGAATGAAAATCAGGAAATTTTTCCAAATTTGATAATTTCATTTAAGAATTTTTCAAATGTCCTTAAACCATATATGTATTTTACCAGAAAATAAAAAATATTTTTTTGGAAATTGATTTAAAAAATTTAAAAACGTGCTGTCTGCATTTAAAATCTTAATTTAGATGAAAAAATATGCATTCGTTCATGCTTTAAGTGGGTCCAAGACACAAAATTCTTCAAATTTTCGAATAATTTATTTTTATTGCATTAAAAAATTTTCTGTTCTTTTCTTCTTAAAATGACTTTTAAATCATGTTTCTTTTTTATTTAGAAATTAGAACAAGAGATATTAATATTTTGTTTTGCAACATTCCAATAGCAGTCAATCTTTGTTTAAACCTTTAAATGCGTTTTTATTCATGATGGGTTTTTTCCTCATTTCTCGCCTTTAAGTTGTTATAAGTTAAGAACCATTAAAGATGAATGGTTCAAACTTGGAACATGTCTTTTCCAATTACTTTACTTTACTTTTGATTCAGAAAATTTGAAAAAAAATATTTACTTTTGAAAATATGATTTTTTTAAAAGAAGTTACACATATATATATTTTTTTTACTCTAAATATTTAATTGTTTTTCCTTAATATTTCAAAAAATGCTGAATCAAAAATAAACTTATATATTTCTGTTTATTAAATGAAAAAAAATTGAAATTCTATAAATAATATGTCGAGTTATAATGATTTTAAATTATCCTACTTTTTTTTAAATTTTAAATTAAAAACATTTTGAAAAATTATGAGAAGTTTTATGATGTGACTTTGTTTACAAATTATATTGTTAACCAACACAAAAAAAGTCAAAATTTTAACTCAATAAATAAAATAAAATATTACAATGTGTCCTGGACCCCTTAATAGAAAAATAACAGTACGGTAATTCTTAACATAAATTTTATAAATGTGCCAGGTAAAGGGATGCACAAGGTGATATACAAGTTCACTCAAGATCCGAACTCTTAACTATTCTTTTTGAACTAATAAATGCTAAACTGTACAGTATCATGCCATGTCAAGATCTTCAGTTACTCGTCTCCCCGAACGTATAAATTTAAATCCTATTAAAATCATAACGTAACACAAAGTTCGTATCCGGTCTTTCAGAATCGTTAAACGCAATGCCCCAAAGATCTTTAGCTTATTTACTGTACTACGGTAGGGAATTCTTATTAAATTTTAGGGCAGTTAATGAACTGGCAGCCATTAGTCTCTATCTGAAAAGTCTCTTTCCTTTAATACTTTACACCTCATTAGCTGAGCAAATGAAACGTTCGTTAATGTGTTTTCGTTTACTCTGGTTATATTGAGTAACGGATATTGTCTTTCTTTTAAAGACATAAATCTTAGATTTTACTAAAAGTTAGGCATTATATTTTATGAAACATTTGATACAGTGGCTGCTGTTGGAGAACTTCTTTTCCGAAAAATGTTTCTCTTGATATAAATTTGTACACGGCTAGGAACAATTAAGTGTAATTAAATCGAAACTATAGCTATAGAAAGTTAGATTTTCATTGCATAAAGCACGTTATATTTTTGTTAAATTCCTAACCGTGTATCCGTTCTTGACGCTAGAATGATTTCAGAAGAATTTATTCTATACTATTAAATTGCAGAATAATAGTAAATTTCCTATCAATATTTTTAGTATTTAATTCTGCGCGTAATGAATATCTATTTATCACGATTAAGATATTATGAATGCTTCGCTTAAGATTTATCGGTACTTAAGAATCCTTATGCCATCTTTAACTAACAGAGTTTATATATATATATATATATATATATATATATACTGTATATTATGTATGTATATGTGTGTGTGTTGAGGTGGCCCAGTTGGAAAAGGCAGCGAGCCGGCAATCTGAACGTCACTGGTCCAATGGCAGTCGCTGAAAAATCCACAGCCGTGTACACTTTTGGAGGCTGGTGCACGAAATATCTGTCGTGGCTGCAATGTCCTTGAAATTCTCAAATTTACCTCTGGAGGTGCGGGGTCACGTGCGTCACTTGACTCAGATCTAAATTACGTGACCGGCTTGTAGGGGGTAGTTTGGGCCACTTATACGGTGTCCCCTTAAATGAATGGCCAGCAGTCTCGTGGTGTACATGCAGGCGAATGTCTAGCAACAATTGCGCCCGCGTTCGATTAATATATATATATATATATATATATATATATATATATATATATATATATATATATATATATATATATATATATATATATATCTATATATATATATATATGTATGTATGTATGTATGTATGTGTGTGTGTGTGTGTGTGTGTGTGTGTGTGTGTGTGTGTGTGTGTGTGTGTGTGACACTCGGACTTAAACCACGAGAATCATTTGTTGCTTTTAACGGGGGCACTACATAGATCAAACAACACCACCCCCTGGTGTCACTTCAATTTTGATAGAGCACTCCCAGGGGTGACATCTGGGAAGACAGTGCCTTCTCCGAAATTCTCTGACATCATAGATGGACTTTCCGGTCAACAGATTTGACGTGTCTATATCCGGCCCAGAAACGGTGGTATTTAATAGCGTTCGTCGTGATTCTAACCGAAGTACCCCCAGTTTTTAGCCCAACGTGCCCACAAATATATGTTAGTTTCAATCTTCTATGCGTGAAAGGACATGCTAGAGATTTCGAAAATGACAATGTTATGCTATTCAAAAAGGATGAAAGATTTAATTTTCTACAAAATATTACCTTTTGCAAAGACAGAATCCTAACAGGCATTACTGTTAAACTGCCAGTTATTAGGAATACATAAAAAATGTAGGAATCCTCTACTTTTACTAATACTCTCTGTATTTCTTATATCCAATAAAGTGTTGCATTAATATTTCAGTGAAATAATGATAATTCTTTCATCTAAGCAAACTTGCTGATTAGAGTTACTTAAATTTCTAATTGGTGAAGAAGGAACCTCACATCATTTTCATTTTTGACTGTTTAGCAGTTTCATTTTCAAAATTAATCTGCCCGTCTTCTATCAATGGGCTATCCAAGATAAAAAAGTAATTAAAAGTTTCTTCCCAATACTAATAGGATATTTAAATTTGGAAGCAGCGATGCATCTCATTATAATTGCTTGATATCTTTACTTTTTAGCATACGAATTAGGTATTTATAATACACCACCTAGTATTACATTTACTACAAATCTATTTGTTAGCAAATGAGATCTAATAATTCTCTGTTTCACATTTCAATCGAGTTTTTGTCTATCATTATTGCTTTTAGACGTGTTTACTCAAAATTGGTAAATTCAACTCAAATGTCTACTTAGAACAGAAATGACTCCGGATAATTATGGTTTTAAAATGTGCTGACGTTTCATTCTCTAATATTAGCTTACCTAGCTGCTATCAGAAGATCCGCATAGGTCAGAAAAATTAATAACAAAAAATTGTTATCTTATAGACATAGAATTCAACTTATTTTTCAGCAGTGATATACCAGGGTACCAATGATCTTTTCAATATTTATTCCCATTTGATTTATTGGCTCTCTTATAGTTCCTTGTTTAAAAATACTGAAATATTGTACTTATAAGTATTTACATTTGTGTAAACGCAGTAACAATTTATTTTTTACAGTTCCTTTAAAATATGCCCGCTATGCACGTATTTATCCTTTGAAAATATAGGAAGAAAGGTATTGCTTTCTGGGTAGGAATAACAGCTGGAAGATTTATAAGATTGTACTGTTTCCTACTTCAAGGAAACAGTACGTAAGAAAGTTTTTAATATTTTAAATAGAAGTATCATACAATGTTTGATTCATTATTTTATAACAATATATATATATATATATATATATATATATATATATATATATATATATATATATATATATATATATATATATATAAAATGCGTAGGTATGCGGCACGAAAATCGACGATATTTCTATACTCCGAATGGCAACTGCTGCAAGTATCGAATGCAAACATTAGCGACCATGCGCAATTTGCAAACGCGTGTCAACATGGATTTACGCACTGAAATCAGTAATGCTCGAAAGCAAGCTGTACTATCAAATGAAAATTGGGAAGTCTCAAGAAAGAAAGCGAAGAAGAAATAATTCATTGAGATAGGCGTAAAAGAGAGAGCATAAATGATCACGAGGTTAGGCTTAACTGTCGCCAGCATAGCAACCAACAGCCAATAATACTTAATTCTGTACACCTTTTTCAGTACTTGCTGAATTTTAACTCCATTTTATAAGTGAAGAAATTTTCTCAAAAATTTATTATTTGATATGATTAAGTGTAGATATCTGAATTGTGAACAATAATACATACAAAGAGTGATTAATCCACACTATATTTTAGTACTTTCTGGATTTTTACTCCATTTTATTAAGTGAAAAAATTTTTTCCCCGACAGTTTCTTATTTGACGTAATGATAAAATGTAGATATCTTAATTTTGTAAGTTTTAAAATCACTGGTGTTGGGTTTCTCAGTCTTTTCTTTAACTCTGTTCTAAAGTAATGGAAATTCACATTTTTTAATCACGATGTTTTAGAATCAGCCTTATAGAAAATACCCCATAACAACGTATATTTATGATGACAGGTAATGGTAACATTCCTTACATATGTTACTTTCAGTTGAGTTGCTTTGCAAAAGAAAATATAAAACTAAAAGCGACCATGCTGGTCGCCCAGCAGCTAGTAATACAAATTTTACCATCTTTATCATTATATCCACAGTCTCTTTCATAAAATCACGCATTCAGTACTAAAGAACATAAATCGTTTATAGTGGCTTTTCAACATATCTTCGCAAAATTGGTAAATTTAATTTACATACGTCTATGTGGAGAAAATACTCTCCCGAATTATCTTTTCAAACTATTTGTCCAATTCATTCCCTAAATTAGCTTGCTTCTCTGCTATCAGTAAGCGAGCATGAGTGAGAAAACTCAAGAATATTAAAAAAATGCTTCGGAATAATGAGAGAATTTTTATTTTTTAATTTTTATTTCCTATATTGTTCCTCAAATTCGAAGCTTTAAAATGTAAATGTATTCATATGCATATGTACAGTCGTATATCTTAGTGGATACAGTATCTGTTTATCATTATGCAATTTTTTAAACTGTAAAAAATGTTTTCATATATATATATCTAAATTACTGAAATCTCAATGGGGCTTGTTTGAAGTAGGAATTACAACCGCAAGTTCAACTTGATTGATGATTTGATATCAACAACTCATCAGTCCTATAATAAAAGAAACAGAAAGATGCCTGTTTTGAAATCATTATAAGGAGTTATAGCATGAATAATACATGTAATTCGTTTAGAAACAATAACCAGTACAATTTTTTTTCCTACTAAACGAAAATGAGAAGCTAAAGGGAAGATGTGATAAGTTAAAAACAATTTTCATGTCTTAGTGTATTTCAACTTTTTCCAATTAAAAATTTCATCCATGATCAGTAACTCACTTTAAAAATTTAATTAATTGGTTTAACATTGGGGACAAAAAGCCTTTAATATCACTAAGGAGTATACACACATGAAAACTAAAGAGAAATTTACGTTTATACTTATAATTTAATGCATGTCTTTTCATGAAATCCCTTTAATATTTAACGTACTGTTCATTTAAATGCTTCCATTTAGAGGCGTCATGAAAATATAAGTAAAGCAATTTAATTTCAACTTAATCTATTCCGAAATGTGCAGGACTGCCTACATTTCTCTTGGAAAAAGTATTACCTTAATTATGCCTCTGTTTTTCATTTACCTGATCATTCTCACTCATTCTGAAAAATCATTTATAAAACGTTCCTGACAGCATGACGAATTACGATATTAATTTTTCCCTGGCAAAACACCACTCCATTTCCTCCCTGGGACACGCATTCTCCCGGACTCTCACACGCCACATTTACTCCTAACAGTAACTCACGAAAAGTTGGGGAGGTCTGTCCTAAAGTCCTCACGCTACTGAAATGCCGAGGTATTAGGAATGAAACATCTTTTCGTTAACGATTTTCTAACTTAAGTTTCTACCGACAGAGAGAGTTTGCTTAAGAGTCAAAACAATGATAGAATGACTAATAACTTCGCGTAGATATTTAGAAAAGTTCCTGTTTCAATGCTTGGTGATAAAAGAAGTTTTTCGAAATAATCAAAACCTTTAGTACATGCAAGTAAAGCAAGATGTGAAAAAGATTTTAGAGGATATTTCTAACGTGAAGAACATTTCGAAATGCATTTAGTTTTAAGTGCCTTTGTAAAAAAAAATAAATAAATAAAATTAAATAAAAATAAATAAATCCTAAATCAGAACTGATGAAAGACATAACAGAAGGAGATTATATACGATGAGAAGGGAGCGATACTATAAACGATGAGAAGGGAGCAAAAAAAAAAATCTTCAGACAATTAATATGTATGTTAATGATGAAATGGATTAAATATGCTGACAATTACCGTAAAATCTCGACTCTAATACGCACCCGAGTATAATTCGCATGCTTAATTTTGCGTGATATTTTCGGAAAAAAAATTTAAATTCGACTATACTACGCACCTATAACTTTTCCATATTTTATTTAAAAATTGCACAAATATTTATTGGCAGAAATAAAATTTGTAGTAAAAAGAAACGAAAACATTAAATTCAGTAGAAAAAAAAATTAATTTTTATTCAAAACAAACAATCCTGTCAAATTGATCACTTTCACTAGAATGCAGCTCATTTACTGTTATTGCGTCCATGGCATAACTATTGGTGCAGTCGCAATATATATCACCATCATTATCCTTTTTTGATGAAAACTGCCCATCATCCCATAATAAGTCTTTCTCACTGCTGTCTCACGTTTAACAACTGATAATTTTTCTGCTGCCGTATAGGACCGTCTTGAAGGAAATTTGAGGGAAATAAATAAAATAAAATAATAATTTTTTGCCCTTGCAACAACAGGGAACTATCACTATTTCAAGTGACCTGTTATTAAACGAACGCGTGTACGAACTTTGAGTTCCGTTTATTTAAAAGGAATACCTGCTTAGCAAGCGAGTGGATGAATCACGGAGTGCAGATGCGCACGCACCCGTGTTGCGTGCGCATGTCTTACAGCTGCTGTACGTTCGTTTATCCAATGTTTAAAACTACGTTTTTTTTGTACGCGAGTATAATACGCACCCCGGACTAAAATGTGAAAAAAAAAGTGCATATTATACTTGAGATTTTAAGGTAAGTAAAAAAAAAAAAATAACTTCAAGTAATTTTAAAAAATCGGGTGTGTATTATTTTAATTGTATTTTTTTATCATTAAAAAAATTACAGCTGTTTTTTTTTATATTACTAACTGGGTTTATTATATTTTTCTAGTTGGGAATCCTGTCCTTCAGGTTTAAAGCGCAACCAAATTTTGGGGGCCCTATATCCGCTTCAAGATTGAGATCATAATTTTCCTCCTACAACCACAGCAAAGTTTCGGGACTGTTTTTTGTAGTTTTTCACCTCTAAGTAATCACCGACATCTCCGTTGTTCTCTTAAAAAATAATGATAAAATGGTAGTTATGATATAAACCTAAATTTCAGATACTCTAGAGATTGCATATATAAATGCCTAGGTTGTGTTTGAAGGAATTATAAACAGCGAGAATACACTTAACCCTTGCAGAGGCAACAACCCCACCGTTTGCCCGGTGCAGATTTTTTTCCCAAATTTTTAACCTAAATAGTCTTGAAAATTTTTTCAATTACAGGTTGCAAAATGTTTTTACTTCTTTAAACTGATAAGATATGGCAGCAGTAGCCATTTTTCTGCTCTTCTAACTGGAATACATCGAATACAAGGGAAGAAAAGACAACATTTAAGCGTTTGCACTTTGCAAACGGCGCCCCTTAAAGGGTTGAGCGATTCTAAGTGACTGATATACTTGCTTAAATCCAACTCGTAATCCAAAATCATCTCCCAACATTCCTTAATTCTCTATCAGTACAATCTTTTTCGAAACGTCGGTTACATTCTTCAAACCCAACTTGTCTAGCAGAGCATCAGAGGATGAGAATTACTTTGCACTGTATTACTTCTCTTATCGGCCTCTGCCTGATAATAGAGATCATCTTACATGTTTTAACTAAATATCAAAACACTTCTTCTCAAAACATCTGATTAGAAGTTACTTCATACTTTGAAAAAATATTCTGCAAGAATTGAAACAGAAGAGCTTACAGAGAGAAAAGGATAAAGATAAAAGAATATGGAAATAGCTTGCACCATTCTTGAACAGATATAGTTTTTCAGTGAAATTATATTAAATTGTGTCTCGTTTATACATAATTAGGAAATAATTTAGAGTTATATGATTATTCTTCGTTTCATTCTTTAAGAGCATAAAAAGGCGTTTTTTTAATGCAGCGGATGAAAAGTTTTTCGAGGCATTGAAAAAGATTTTTCTAAGAGTTTTGATAATAAAGCAAATTTGAAAAAGTGTAAGACACTTAAAAAATAATGCAAAAACTTGTAATAATATGAATTAGTACGCTTTCGTCGAGAAATGTAATAGTTTTCTCGTTATTTTGGACGGAAAACAATTTTAAATTATATTATATTTTCATGATACAAGTTACTTAGTAGCAGAAACAGGCTTTTTTCTAGATGTCTCAAAAGGACAGTTCCTTAACGTTATGAAAAACATTTTGCAATAATATATACAGGAAAGCAATTTATTTTTTTAAAAAAAGGTTGTGGAGCTAAAAATTGTAGCGTTAACTAACACCGCAATTTTTCCATTGACATATTGTATTTTTCCTCGTTATATACGAATAGAAAATAATTGCCAGCCATATTAATCATTCTACGTACGCATTTAGAACAACATTAAAATGCTACAGCTGTTGCTTTTGTTGTTGTTGTGTTTGTTTCTAATGTCCCCTGGCCGAAATATCTAAACCAGGTCCCTATAGGTTTCGGGCTGGTGTGTGCGGCTCCGGTTCATATAGTACTTCAAGGGTTGGAGTCCGACTTAGTTAGTTACCACCTCAATTTTGAACGAGCTACCCCAGGGGTGACATCTGGAGAGATCGTACACTCTCCCACCCCCTCTTATCACATAGGGGGACTTTCCGGTCTGCGGATTTAACGTGCCTATATCCGGCCTAAACACGGGGGTATTAATTGGCGCGTGTCGGGATTCGTTCCAAATATCCTCATCACCTCAACCCGGTGCGCTACCACAAGGCTACCTCGAGTCCTATGCTACTTCTTAAAGCATAAGCGGAAATGTTGCATGGGTCAGTGAAAATGATTTCATAAGAGTTGCGACAGGAAAGCTAAATCAAATAAAAATGATGAAAAGGTAAAAAACAAACACTCCTTTGAAAAATAAAGGTAAATATTACAGATTGAATAACGAAAATTTTCAAGGGAACTGCTGTTTAAATTTTTCTCCCTGTCAGTTTGCAGAACGTAAATGCCAAATTCAGGGTGGTCATAAAAAAACTTTGCCGAAATATGGATCTCTAGCGACTGTTCTATTCAACCGATCGAGATGATATTTCAATTATAGATAATCAGAGGTATGAGCTCGGGATTCTGTGAATGGCAACCAAGTGGCGATCATGGTTACGGTTATAGTTACATAAAGTCCAAATTTTGAATGGAAACACCCACTTTTCTCCGTCGCAAAATGCTCAGCGCGTGTGAAAACCCTAAAGAACGTTGGAACGGTACGTGTATCACGAAAAACGGAAGCATTATGCATGCACAAAAAACAGGTCTGCGAACGCCCTGTGATGGCACCCATGTGGAAAATGTGTAATTAAAAAAAAAGTTCTCTTTTGTCCGATCTGTGTTGTCATCAGTGGTTGGTGTCTTGCCTCTGTCATATGCAAATTTACTCCGTGTGCCCTGATCGTGTTTTTGTTGGCCGTTAGAAGAGCTGTTTTTGTGCATGCATAACGCGTCCGTTTTTTGTGATACACGTACCGTTCCAACACTCTTAAGCGTTTTCGCATATGCTGAGCATTTGCAATGGGAAAAAGTGGGCGTCGTCATTCGAAAATTTAGAGTTTCTGTACCTGTAACCGTAACCGTGAGCGCCACTTTGTTGCCGTTCACAGAATCCTGAGCTCATACCTCTGAATAACTATATCTGAAATCTCATTTCGGTTTCAGAAAACTGCCGCTAGAGGTCCATATATCGGCAAATCTTTTTATGATAACCACCACTTTATAACCACCTTGTATATTACCTGTCTATTATAAATTCTTATTATTTATTGGGCTCTATGTTCCTGAATTTCGAATACAACCTACAAATTCAGTTTATTCACAAAATAAATGATTAAGACTTTCATATGTTTTAATAGAAGAAATATATATCGTCACCATTGTCCTCAGTGACTTCATATATACCTCAGAATAACCCGTAAATATACTTATATATACTTCAGTATATTCCGTCTTTGATCTTTGGAAGTGCCCTTATGCATATTTACAAACGCTATCTGTTCAGTCTGGTTCCCATTCCTGCATACATTATGCAACTCAGCTTTTGATTTGATTCATTTTCAATGTAAGTTTGTTGCAGCGAGATGTAAAGTTCACTGAAACATAAGGAGTACAACATTTCGAACTTATACTGCATAAAGAGCCAAGCTCAATTGGGGGATTAAAACGGAGTGATTGTGGGGAAAATGCAGCGAATCTTCAATCATGTTCTGGAGACTTACATATTGAACATTATTGTGTAAAATCACCAAACTCAGATTACATATTTTGTACCTCAAAGTTGTTGTTTGAAAGTCTGACAAAGTATAAGGAAGAACCTCTAACGGTCTGTAACGGCATAAAACTGCAAATTGATAAAGGTTTTGAGGGGATGTTGCAGGAGTCAGTAAGAATAATTTTATTAAGAGTTACGAAAGGGAAGCAAAGGCAAATATATAATATGGAAAGTTAAAAAAAACACTTTTTTGAAAAATAAAGCTAAAAATATGGATTGAACAACATATAGTTTTCAAGTCATTTGCTATTTAATTTTTTTCGATATAAATATATAGAGCGCAAATGCCATTTATATTACCTCTCTATTATAAATCTCTCTTATAGTAAGTGAATTAAATGCTGCTTTTTTACCATGTTTTTATTAACTTTTTCTTGTAAGTGTGTGTGTTTGTCCAGTACAAATCTTGCAATCGATTTTTAACTAACTTCCCGACTAGCTAGATATTTGAAACTTTTAGAATAGCTCAGAACACGATGAAAATGCATTATTTTAATACTTTTAGCCCTCTTTAAGCAGAATTAAATTAATGTTCAGTTAATTTTGTTTTGTAGACTCGTGCAGCCATCTATCGCCCGGGACGGGAACGAAAAGTTAAACGCAAGTTAACTTCCAATTAACTTCATTTTCTTTCAAGTTGATGGGATAATTCATCAAAAAAAATTTTTTTAAGTATTTATTAATACATGGAATTGTCAAGTTTATATGATTCAACAGAAAATTTAAAAACATGAATATAAAAAGTTCTTTTTTATCTTGTAATTATTTAAACCTCCTTATCTCAGCATTCTAATATAAATGATTCATTGTGAGTACTTTTGCAAATGTCTTGTATAACTTAAGAATATAAATAATGATACGTAATTTTCGTATTTACGAAATACATGCGAATAAATGCGAAATTTGCTGATATGAGCGAATAAATGCGAAAATTATTTTTTTACTACTTTTCGGCGAAAACTTGGTGATAAACAGCTTTTTAAACTAAATTAGGTAGTAATAGTAATAATTTATTAACATAATTGCTTAACTAAGACCATCCGAGGTTTTTAACTACGAAATGTCACTCTTCTTCGGATTTGCTCCAAATTTCATCCTGACAATTTGCCCGTACCGGAGTCGAACCTAGAAATCTAACTGTAAAAATCAACCATCAAGTTTTTTGGAGCAATTCAGTAGATTTAAGAACGTCTCTTGAGCGCAAAAGTCAAGGGTATTTCAGCTACTTACATTAGAATCAAGCAAGAGAATCCTGTTGATGTTATACAGATTTTAATTGCAGGCGAAATGCTGCTACCTTAACTTTGCAAAGGCTATACAAAGGCTATACAAAGCTGTACATAGTCTCTATAGTCCCGTTAACAAAGTAGATGCTGATATATTTAAGTATGTACAACAAAGTAATTAATGACAGAAGGCAAAGACTTAAGGAAAATAATGTGTACTACTACAATGATAGCTTTTAACTAAGAAATTGGATACTTACCTATCCAAGCAAGTAAAATTGTAATTTTTTTAAATAAATGCGAAAATTTTGAATTTATATCTATATATTTAAGTTGCTAAGCCGACTTTTTGGTCAGTTCGTGAGAGAAAACTACTACCTCAATTTATTCATTTTGATCTTAAATGAAAGATTGTAATCTGTAAATTTGTCAAATTTGGTTTTTGTAACCGCAATTTCTATTAATGAGCGATAATTTACAATTTAAAATTGATTTCTGAGCATGTTCAGTGGCATGTTTAAATCTGTCTTTAGAAACTCACTGTTTCTGCGTATGCTCAGTGATATGTTTTAATGATAAACACGTTTATTCTGAGAAGTCTCTCTAGATCTCTCTCTGCCATTTTTATTCTTATGATAATTATGTTTGTGAAATTTAAGATTAAACTTCATGGAAATTGTTTATTTAGCGCTGTTTAGTTAGCGATAATTTACAATTAAAAAAATTGCTTTCTGCGCATGCTCAATGACATTTTTAATTCTGCCTTTAGATACTCACTAAGCACGAGGCCGCTTAAACACATTAATTTGTTTTGGTGCATTATTATGATTTTCACCATTTGGCAGTGATGTGTTGAGTATAATTTGTGTATTAGTACATTTAGTACATTTGTGTATTAGTACATTTGTGTATTAGTACATTAGTACATTTGTGTATTAGTACATTTATGTTTTAGTACATTAGTACATTTTTGTATTAGTACAATGTATATTAGTACATTTGGCGCATTATTATGATTTTCACCATTTGGCAGTGATGTGCTGAGTATAATTTGAGTACATTTGTGTATTAGTACATTTGTGTTTTAGTACATTAGTACATTTGTGTATTAGTACATTGTGTATTAGTACAATTGTCGCATTACTATGATTTTCACCATTTGGCAGTGATGTGTTGAGTATAATTTGTGTATTAGTACATTTAGTACATTTGTGTATTAGTACATTAGTACATTTGTGTATTAGTACATTTATGATTTAGTACATTAGTACATTTATGTTTTAGTACATTAGTACATTTGTGTATTAGTACAATGTGTATTAGTACATTTGGCGCATTATTATGATTTTCACCATTTAGCAGTGATGTGTTGAGTATAATTTTAGTACATTTGTGCATTAGTACATTTGTGTTTTAGTACATTAGTACATTTGTGTATTAGTACATTGTGCATTAGTACATTTGGCGCATTATTATGATTTTCACCATTTGGCAGTGATGTGTTGAGTATAATTTGTGTATTAGTACATTTATATAGTATCTAGTCGTCATGTTTTGACGGGTACCAATTAGTAGTAATTAATGACAGAAGGCAAAGACTTAAGGAACATAATGGGGACTACTACAATGTTAGCTTTTAACTAAGAAATTGGATACTTACCTATCCAAGCAAATAAAATTGTAATTTTTAAAATAAATGCGAAAATTTTGAATTTATAAATATATTTCTTTGCGAATAAATGCGAAATTTTATATTACTGTATTATTTTTTTGTTGCAAAATTTTAATTATTTTTTATGCGAAATTTACGTATCCCTAAATTATAAGCCATAAAATAAGGTAAAATCAATGGAGAAAAGTTATGTCATTCTATGAACACATTTTAAAATTCTCCTTGTTGTGACAATAAAGCAACCATATATTCATCTTATTTTTTAAGCATTCAAATGGAACTGATACGTATATCTGTTGTCGGTGCTGTTGCTAGTTCCGCCTAGCTGGAAGTGTTACAGACTGGGACCGCATAGGCTTTTCGAGCTGAGGTGCGGTACTCCTGTTTTTAATAGCACCACAAGGGTCGGAGTCGGACAACTCCAGATCAAGGCCTCAAATGGCATCGGGCATAGGAATGTAGCTTCGGTTTGCAGTGGTACTACAAGGTCGGAGCCCGAATTGACCCTGTGCCACCTCAGTTTTGACCGAGCAATCCCCTGCGCGACATCTTAGGGGATCATATCTTCTTCCACTCTCTCTCGCATAGAGGGACTAACCAGTCTACGGATTTAACGTTCCCATATCCGGCCTAGACAATAAAGTATTTAATAGTGCTTGTCGGGATTCGAACCGAGCTCTCTCGGGGCCTAAAACTAACGTGCCACCACTATGCTACCTCGGGTACAGATGTATATCTTTATTCATTTAGTAATCATGGAAGGGATTTGTCCTTACTTCACGTTGGTTTGCTTCCTAATGACTGGGATGGGTCATATAGTTGATCCGTTATAAACATTTGCTAATATGTATTAATGACAATGAATTTTACTTGTTATTACCATGTTATTATTAACTTGCCTTCTTGTGTGTTTATGTGTGTGTTTGTCAAATACAAATCTTGCAATCGATTTTTAACTAACTTCCCGACTAGCTAGACATTTGAAACTTTTAGAATAGATCAGAACACGATCACAATGTATTTTTTTAATACTTTTAGCCATCTTTAAGCAGAATTAAATTTATTTTCAGTTATTTTCAGTTAATTTTGTCTTGTAGACTGGTGCAGCCATCTATTGACCGGAACGAGAACGTAAAGTTAAATGCAAGTTAACTTCCAATTAACTTCATTTTCTTTCAAGTTGATGGGATAATTCATAATTTTTTTTTAAAGTTTTTATTAATACAAAGAATTGTCAAGTTTATATGATTCAACAGAAAATTGAAACACATGGTATATAAAAAATTCTTATTATCAAGTAATTATATAGCTATATACAACTGTTCTTATTTCTCTCCGTTTGAATAAGTATAAAGTTCTCCTGAAAATACATTCGTTGTTGCTGTTGTTTTTTCTAATGCCACCTGGCCGGAAGTATTCCAAAACAGGTCCATGCAAGCTAGTGGGCTGAGGTGTGCGGCTCATGTGTCATAATCGTACCACAAAGGTCGGAGTCTGATTTAGCCAATTGCCAAATCAATTTTGACGGATCGACCGCCCCCCCCCCCCCAGGACCGACATCTGGGGGATCATACACTCTCCCAGCCTGTCTGACCTCATAGAGGAACTTTTCAGTCTACGGATTTAACGTCTCCATATCCGACCTAGAGGTATTTAGTGGATCTTGTCAGGATTTGATCCGAGCATCCTCACCACCGAAAACAGACGTGCTGCCACTAGGCTACCTCAGGCACTACACATACTTTCATGAATTCTCTGATTGAGGTTTGGCTCTGTAAACAAACGATTTGTTTTATGTGGGTAATATAAGCTTATAAATTATGTTATTTGAAATTCGGTTCACAAAGGCCGAAGACATCTGCTTAAAACCGTTCGAATGATTTTCTAATTATTTCCAATGCCCATCTGGCCCTCCCGCGATTGTGAACACTTTATTACATGAAGCGCCATCTGTCCGCGAGCAGAATAAAGTACAGTCGGACCTCTATTTAACGAAGTCGCTAAATCCCGAAAAAAAGTTCGTTATATGGAAAATTCGTTAAATAGAGATTTACCGTTTAAAATATTTTAAACTACACAAGACAGATTTTAAATTCATAAAAACTAAATATTATTAATAAAAGTAATTAATCACACCTTTATTTTGTAAACTAATGTCTATTTGTTTTATATATCTTACCCATCAAACAGAAATCTGCAAGGAAAACAAGAATAGAACAAAACATTGTCCGGAAATACTCTGCATTTTCAATTACAAAAATGATATTAAAAGTAATGAATTTTAATGACATTATCGCATTTGTTATAACAAGTAATTTTAAGCTTACATTACCATATTCGTCCTTAAATTTAATTATTAATAAAGTTTGTTAATTTTGTCTGAATTTTTTGTTTGAAAAAGTGTTTTCTCTCATAATACGTCTCGCATCTTTGCAACACACCAAATACCCCTTCAGGCGTATTCTCTTCAAACTGTAATCCGAGTCGGAATGTGTTAAAAGAAAGCTAATGTGTTAAGTGTGTTAAAAGAAATAATTAGTTAGAAATGTTCAGAAAAATTTTGAGAAAAATGGAGAAAAGAAATATTGGATAACAATAAAAAGTTAGTTAAATAGAGAATGCACTTCGCTATTTGGAGGTTATTTTACGAAGAAATTCGCAAAACGTTCTTGGTTCCAAGGAAAAGTTCGTAAAATAGAGAAATTCGAAGAATAGAGGTTCGTTAAATAGAGGTCCGACTGTATATTTATTTAGCACTAGCTGAAAACCCGCACTTCGCTACGGAGTACATTCAAATTAAATAAAACGGTCAATGTATCAATTAATGACAAAAAAATTAATATATATATATATATATATATATATTTATAATAAATACGACGATCAATGTATACAATTGATGTAAAAAAAAACAAAAAAATATATTTGTAAAAAAATCGTAAGGGATATTTTTATACAAAATAATGTAGAAGAAAATATTCAAATTATCTAATAGGACATACTAAAGAGTATACATACTAAATTAAATTCTAAAAATTAATCTTTAAAAATTCACCAAAAATCAGAAAATGGAGGTAAAGATTCAAAAAAGATCTCATTTTAAAGCAATTTTTATGATCTTTCTCGTGATACAAATTTTATGACCCTCAAATTACTATTTTAAATGCAACCTTAAAAAAAGTTACTAAAACAGCTTAAAAATTTAATTTTAAAAGATCTAAGAAGAATTTTTCAAAAATCTGTATTAGTGCACCCCTATACTATAAGAAGAATCACCATGCAAAATTTCAGCCCTTTAGGTCCAGCGGTTTGGTCTGTGTTGTTGCATGTCAATCAGTTAAGGAACTGTTTTATATATATAGACTGGTACAGTAATAACCAGTGGCATGCAGCTGATGTTAGCTTGGACCAGACAGTGCAACTGGTGTGATAAATTAAGTCAATTTTCTGTGCTTTTTAGCATACATTTAGCCTGAAAATAAAAAAGTTTCTTATGCGGATTCTTTCCTTTTAACAAAAAGACAATCAGTCAAATTTATCAGTCTTCGCTGAATGAAACGAAAATTTTCATTTCATTTACTAACCAATGTTTTCAAGGCATGAGGGTGATGGTGGAAGGCTGCGTATTTCGCCATCTAAATGGCTTCGCTTAAAAAGGGGAAGCCCTCTTTGGACTGAATTCTCCGCTGGAAAAGAAATCGTTCGGGAGTTCAGCTGTTGTGTCTGTAGTATTAAGCTTTACTCAACAATAAGAGCTATTATCAGGAATTTTGCCAGTGAAATGTTGGAGAACATGTCTTTTGCCGGGTTCAGTTATCGAGCTTCTATTGTAAAAAGATTCTGCCAACGTTATTAGAAATTAAAATTTACGACAAGAATGAAAAATTATGATGTTCTATAAATTTAGTGTAAAAAACCACAAAGAATCAAATAATCTGGTGTTTAGAATGCAGAATAAAACAAGGCCTTGTACTATGATTGTTTACAGTACTTTGAATATATTCGCTTGCGTCACCGATAAACCTTAAAAATCACTTTGCATACATATTTTAATCTCAAAGTATACGAAATGAAGCCAAGAACAGTTTGATTTTTTTTTATAATAAAGAAGCAAATTGCTTAATGCTGCTGTGTACTAACCCTGTTGGATAATTTCACCTCAATGTTAACTTAGGGAGAAAATTTGTCCAAGGATTGCTGACTTGGACTGGAAGGTTTTTTTCAATGCACACCGTAATAAAGCAAGAAATTTTACAATTTGGGGCATTTTTCGTTTTTTTTAAAGCGTATAATATTTTAAAATTTAAATTTTACGAGAAAAAAAAATGTTATAGTGTGTTTGAACGCTCATAAATTCTTTTGGTGGACGAAATTTATAAAATGAAACCTGTTGCAAGATGCAGAAAAGTTCAGGCTATCTGAAATACTAATTTTACTTGATGACCTGCATTTATGTAGCTGTAAATGGTAGACAAATTTTCTCCATAGGTAAACATAGAGTGAATCCAGTAGGGTTACTACACAGCAGCCTTAAAATGTGAAAAAGTACAAAGAAGTAACGTTTTATGAAAAACAAGTAACACTTAAGTTCCCCCAGAAGGAATGAATAGAGTTCAGTTCAAATTAAATACGCCAAGGCGTAGAGTACAAATCGTAGATCATGTATTGACAATTATTTTTTGCCAGAAAAAGGGCTTGAAATATATTGAAAAAAGCTATCATCTTATACTTGAAAAATAGACCGAGCAACTTTTATAAACAATAGTGCAAGTAGAGAGGGGTTATAATTGAATCTTTGATACCGCATGCAATAACTCTTCAGCTCTTATTATGTTTAAACAGCATGTTTCAGTTGCTTAGCAATAGTTTTGAAAAAAGAGTGTTGAGGGACTATAAGGGAATGTAATTTATTTAAATAAAATTATGGTTAAACTTCAGATACTCGGAAATCGATATCACACAATTGCAACCCTCCTTCTCTGGTATCTGTCTCTCACCTCATTAGATACCGACCCAATCACGTCGCAGCCGAAGTAATTCGTTTTAGGTCCCTGCGGAGAGATATGGACCCCCACATCCTTGGTTTCAGTGAGAGCCACTTCACTTTAGAGACTTAACGAGAGCATCCAAGCAAGCATAAAGGGTGAAAAAGGGGAAGACATTTGCTTCCTTTATGTAATAACACACACTCGCACGTTCTGTTATACTGGATTATGAAAACCTTTCTTTCCGTGACAGGAAATTTTAGCTGAGTTCCAATATGACTTTGTGAATGTGTAATATACACTCACGTTCAAACTTGTGCTCAGTTCTGAACAACTACTTTTTAGAGTCAGGAAATTTTAGCTGCGTCAAAATTTGCCTGCAAATAATTTAAAATTTTGTGTACGGTAATCAGCAAAATTGTGAAAAAATGTGCATATGCACACATTTTTTCAGTTTTTTACCTAATTATATCTTGAAACACCATCAGATGCTTTCCCCATAAAAATCACTATATTTTTTTAAGTAATACCTTGTATGGAGAGACTATCTAATAAGTACCAAGGGCCTAATAAGTCCAAGGGCCTGTATGACTATTAAACCATATTCCATGTATAGACCACACACACACACCCCTGTATATATATATATATATATATATATATATATATATATATATATATATATATATATATATAAATATATATATATATATATATATATATATATATGTATATATATATGTATATATATATATATGTATATATATATATGTATATATATATGTATATATATATATACATATATATATATATATATATAAATATAAATATATATATATATACATATATATATATATATATATATGACATTATAAGTTGAATCTCGTATATTTCTATAATTCGGGTCCCCACATCTGTTAAGAGAGGACCCTTTCTCAGAAATAGCCCACCCAAAAGCAAGTGAACATCTGCAAATTCCAGTGGGGAAAACAACACACTAAATCCTTTTCAGTTGATAGGAATATTAGCCGTGCCGCCCAGAAGGAGTAACAAAACCCCGTCTCTAGTCATCTAAAATCCGCAGTTCACAATATCTCAGAGATAATGGCTGCAGGTGCCAGAGATAAAGGATCAAAAGTGTCAAACAATATCATAAAGATAAAACGCACCCAATGTGCTTCTTAGTAGTATTACCACCCACGAAAAACATCTGTGTTGATGTAAACAGTCGCTGATTTTTGGTACAGACCCTGACTAAGAGAGCAGGCAGTCTGTTGTGAGCTGTGTATGTGAAAGCACTTGTATGTTCCGCGTCATGCTAGAAGGACGCTCTGATATCCGCTCCCAACTATTCTGAAATAAAGGACTGCAATTTTATAGAACTCTGCCTCGTCGTTTAAACTTATTATTTGTTGTTATGGAAATCATGTGGTGAAATGTCACAAGTCGACAAGAATGTTACTTTGCGAAGGAACACCTAATGGACTTTAATAAGAAGAAACCAAATTGATTAAATGAACTTGTATGCATTTTTAAGGCAATAGAAGACAAGAAGGACAAACATGGCGGACGAGCCTTGCTTCCCAATTCCCCACACCGAACCGAGCAGGGTATCATGTTTCACCCATGTTACGAAGGAAGAGAATGCGGTGATAGCTCATTGATGATATAGTTGAAAGACAGTTTCGTTCTTTTAAAAGATGGAAGTTCTGAAGAGAACAAGAAAAGCTCAGAGAGGCTCTGTTTCTCGACTAATTAAACAATTCGAAGAAATTCAACAACAGCCAGGATATAAAAGTAAATTACATGCACTAAAGGATCAACTGGAAATGAAGCGGCAAGAATTATATGATTTGGATAAAAACGTTGCAGACATGATAACGGAAGAAGGAGAACTAGATACGGATATGGAAAGCTCAGAGACCTATCAAACTAAAATACTTGAAACCATACATAGGATTATTGAAATAACACAAGAGAAGGAAGTCCTGGAAGACAAATCAACTGACAATCTCTCTACTAAAGATACGAAACCCATCACCGCAAAATTGCCAAAAATAGAACTAAAAAAATTTCACGGAGACCACGGATAACCACTTGGATGTCGTTTTGGCAAACATTTGAATCCACCATCAACAACCGGAAAGAATTATCCCGAGTGGAAAAATTGAATTCTTTAATCTCTCTTTTGGATGGAAAGGCAGCCAAAACAATAGCCGGATTCGCAGTGACAGCTGAAAACTACCCGGATATAATACAAATATTAAAGAAGAGATACGAGAATACCGATAGAACTATTGATTACCACATTCAAAAAATATTAGCCATCCGCCCGATAAAAGATTCCAACGACCTTCCCGCCCTGAGAACAAGCATCACGAAATTATATACACACCTACGCAGCTTAAAGAACTTAGAAGTGAACCAGGACAATGAAGTAATAAATGCAAAGATCAGGACTATTTTCCCGGAGGAAATTCTCCTATTATACGAGAGGAGCAAAGGGAAGAAAAATCGAAAAACCGAAGAAATGCTGGATTTTATAGATGAGGAACTAAGAATTCGAGAAAACATAAAACCTCCGACGTTCCTGAACCCAACTGCTGAGGTTTTTAAACCAAAGAATGTTTTGACGCAAAACTGGAAGAAGCCACATCGTTATTCCCCGAGAGCTGAAGAAAATGGAACGAGACCTTGGAGTCAGACTACACCTAACAACTACACACCTAATAACTACTCATCCCCACGACCGCCACAATTAAATAGATTATCAACTCGAGATAATACACAAAGGTTATGTTACAGATGCGGAAAGGCCGGACATTTGGCGAGGATGTGCAGATCCGCCTGACATCTAATGACACCTCCCAGGCAACGGACAGCCAACCACCATTGTGATGATAACGGACAATTCTTAAAGACTATGTTGCGAGTGTCAAACAGTAAGAACTTTCCGTGTTTATTGGATACCGGTTCAAATGTGACAATCATGCCAAAATCTTGGCTACCTGGACTTACCTATAAAGAAAGACCCATGGAACCGCAAACAGTGCAACAAACGCAAGGTAAGATTATTATTGTTAAAATTATCAGTGTAGAAGCTACGATAGGTGATCTAACCAAAACTATTGAAGTGTATGTTATAGATACCCATTTGAATTATATCTTATTATCTTTGCCACATATGGAATTATTTAACTTGAATATTAAATTAAGTGATTGTAGTGTATATCAGGATAATCTAGATATTACTCTTAACAAATTATCGAGTTGTTATCATAATGTTTCATAGCATCTCAATCTAATATAAAAAATAAGAATAATAATAACAATGAGAGTCAGGAGGATGTCGAGAGTACCATATTCATAGAGACGAAATATTTTTATAATTCTAATAAAATTGTAGATAACCAATATAATCCAAGTAAGGGAGTAACTGAAAATTCTAATGATATGATTTGTGCTAAAAAGTATTATAGTTCTGTTATAAGTGAGTGTGATTATATATGTAAGTCGAGTAAATTGATAAATGAATATCCTGATGAAAATAACTGTGCTAAATTTTATTATGGTCGTATTGAAAATAATTGTGATGATATAATGCTAACGAATGGCAATGGAGAACATGAGCATCCAAAAACGTCTATGCAAATCAGGAAGACACTTGATTTGACTGAAGACTCTAAGACTCAGAATGCCATTCAGGATAAATTACCTGAATTTGCTAACATGAATCTATCGTCGGAGCTCACTCCTCTATTGTCATCGTTTATTGGTATTTTTGCTAAAAGTAAATATGATATTGGGAGAGTAAATATGGAGCCTGCTAGAATTATTACCACATCAGAATTACCTATAGCTTTGAGGCCCTATAGAGCGTCGCAAAAAGACAATTTAGAAATTAAGACCCAAATCGACGAATTGTTAAAACATAAAATAATCAAACCCTCACATGGACCTTACAGTAGCCCCGTCACTCTGGCCCACAAGAGAGGAGAAGGAAAAACCCGACTATGTATAGATTTCCGAAAACTAAATGAGATCTGTAAAACGTACAGAGAGCCAATACCCCGTATTGATCACCTTTTGGACCAATTGAGTACAGCTAGGATATTTTCCTCACTAGATATTGCTTCAGCCTACTGGCACATTCCTTTAGAGGAGGGGAGTCAAGAAAAATTAGCCTTCACCTGCAATTATGGGTTATATCAATTTCAGGTATTGCCTTATGGGTTTAAAAATTCTCCCGCGATTTTTCAAAGAACCATGCGACACATATTAAACAAACATAGAGTTAACTTCGCACTGAACTACTTTGATGATTTAATCATTTTCTCAAATACTATGGAAGAACATTTAGAGCATCTCCGAGCAATATTCCAGATCTGTGTCCAAGAAAATCATAAATTAAAATTATCAAAGTGCCAATTAGCGCAAAAGAAAATATCCTTTTTAGGATATGAGATTGGAGAGGGTAAGATGTCGCCAAATAATTCAAACATAGAAACTATCAAGAAATTAATTCCACCAAAAAACGTAAAACAACTCCAAGGATTTTTAGGGAGTGTCAATGTATACAACAAATTTATCAAAAATTACGCTAAATTGAGAAAACCCCTAAATGAGTTATTAAAAAAGAACGTTAAATGGGACTGGAACGACGAACGTCAACAAGCGTACGAAACACTTAAAATGTCACTAATTTCTAAATCGATTCTAACCATACATAATCCAAATTACCTTTGTAAATTATTTGTGGATGCTTCAGGAGAGGGGATAGGATGTGTCCTAAAACAGGAGTACCCTGATGGAACACTACGCCCTGTAGCATATCATTCACGAGGTTTAAGACCATATGAAAAGAACTACAGTGCTTCGGAACTTGAATGTCTCGCGATTGTTGACTCTGTTGAGAAATTTCACTGCTATCTGCACGGAACTAGATTCACCATTTTCACGGACCATGCCGCCTTAGTACGGCTGAAATCCATTAAACACTTAACAGGAAGATTATTCCGCTGGTCCCTAAAGTTATCAATGTACGACTACGACATAAAATATAAGAAGGGTTCGACCAATCACGAAGCAGATTTTTTGAGTAGACAGCCGATTTCCCACTTTGTCCAACAACAAATCAATTTGATAACATTAGACGAAATAGAAGAACACCAACAGGCAGACAATACCCATAATCCGAGATTTCAGAAAAGAGATAATGTAGTGACTATCCAGAAAAAGGGTTTGACAAAAATATTTATTCCTACTTCATTACGGTTGAAATTATTGACAGCAGCACATCTTCAATTTGGCCATCCTGGGATCCAAAAAATGATACAAATATTGTCACCTATTTATTATTGGGATACTATTATTATTGACATAGCGAATTATGTAAAATATTGTGAAATATGTCAGCTAAACAAAAAATCACATCAAAAGAGATTTGGATTATTACAGGCTTTACCTCCCGCAAAGCTACCGTTCGAATTAATGTCTATTGATACTATCGGAGGTCTAGGATATTATAATTCAAGGGAAAAATATCTACATTGTGTAATGGACCATAGCACAAGATACATCTGGACATTCGCAAGTACCACCTCAACTACAGACACATACATTAATTGCTTAAAACAAATTTTTCAGATTAATAAACCAAAGAAATTATTAAGTGACAGAAACGCAGAATTCACATCAACCAAGTTTAAACACTTCTTAAAAAACCATAATATATCACAAATTTTGACCGCCTCTCATAGGCCTGAAAGCAATGGGAAACAGGAGAGAGTAGGAGCCACCATTATGCAAAGAATGCGCTGTAAAATTAATGGGGATACACAGAAAACACCCTGGCCGAAAGTTCTAGAACAGGTTACCGTAGATTACAATAATACCCCTCATCAAGTTACCTCATTCCCTAAAATATATCTATTATATGGATGTTCCCCATACATTTCTCCATTAGCTGAAACTAAGATTTACCCAGATTTAGATAGAGCGAGAGAGATTGCATACGAAAAAACTATCATTGACCATCAGAAAAACAAGGTACAGTATGATAAAAAATTAAAAAACTCCCCGCTTAAAGTAGGTGATACCATCATGATAGAGACATTTCATTACCCCAACAACCGCAAACTAACCCAAGCGTACGGGGGGCCTTTTACAATCACAAAACAATTATCCGATGTGACATATGAAATTAATAAGCGAAACCCACTGACGAAAACAGACGTCGACGTAATTCATGCATCTAGGCTACGATATTTTAATTCAGCACAGAATTTTGAATTGTGTGAAGGAACGAAACCCCAGTCGCCCAACAGCTGATAGCAGATAAACAAACTAGAGAGGCGAAAAGAAACCCCAGTCGCCAAACAGCTGATAGCGGATAAACAAACCGAGGAGGCTAGGAGTAACAGTTGAACCCTGACCCCCCAACAGAAGTAGGTCAAACGACGAGTAGTGTTTTAGAGGGGGAGGAAAGAGCGAGTCCCCAATTCCTTTGAGTGTGCAAAAAGAGACGAATAATAATTTACCTTAACCAAACTAGCTGAAGTTGTCAGAATTATTTTATTATTTTTTTTATATACAAATTAAGGATTTAAGAAAAAAAATGGAAGGAGGAAATTTGTACCTTTCAGTAGAATTTTAAATTCATTTAAATAGGACACGCTTGTTCAAAGACAAGCTATCATGAGAAATTAGTACTCTGATTAGCAGATGTCATCATAAGTCAGAACACTACAGTTAGGTTAGAAGGATAAGGTAATGCAAAAATTGAGCTTGAGAGAGATGAATACTGGAAGGGTAAAAGGATTAATTTTCGCTCAATGTAGAAATCTAGAAGAGTATAGGAAAGAGATCTTGAGGTTAAGAAAAATAGAAATTATTCCCCTGTATTAAAGAATATAGTGAATTAAAAACATGAGAGAATTTAAGTGGAATGAAAGAGATGAATAATCCAAATAATTGTAAAAAGCATTGTGTTCATATGATATATTTGTGTCTTAGTAAGGATTTTATTATATTATATCACCTGTTATTTCTTTTTCATTATTACGCACTATTATCATATTATCTATTTTATGATCATACTGGCATTATTGTAATTGTATAAATAGTAATTATTATCCGAGTAAACCAGTGCTCTAGAAGTGTAAATAGTATTGAGTTATATTTTTCTGAATTGAACTAATTTAGTGCATGATTGTCAATATGCCTTCATATTTGATTAATGTTGAGTTACGTTTACCTGAATTGAAGTATTTAATGTATCATTTCTGTGTATTGATTTAGCATTGATTTACAAGTATCAGAATTGAATTGTTTTTGTGTATGATTTCATGTAGATTACTATTGAATTAGAACTGATTTTCGGTATAATGTATCTGCATGGAGATTCAATTAAGCCATATCCATTACCATTTCTATGTTATTCATTTCATGGCTATACCATTATATTATCTTATACCTTATTTTATTCATAATTATTACCAGACTATTGATGTATTTGCAGAGAGATTCAATTATGCCATATCACTTGCCATTTATATGTTATTCTTTTCATGGCTATACTAGTATATTATCTTATTACTTATTTTATTATCCCACAAATATTGTTATAATTATGTACTTTTAATTACTATTAGACTATTGTTGTAATTGTGCACCTATTAATTTGAGGCCGAGTAATTGTATTGTTATGGGATTTAACACGATGACTGGAGATGGAGGAATTTAGATAGGTGGAGAACTTCTCCAGAGATGCGGAAAGATTTATAATTCCAGCTAACGTATGTCGATATAAAGAGCTTGATACTGCAGATCAAGAGTTTTATATCGATTATGACTTAACTTAAAAAATTGAGGTAGTAAAACTTATAATGTTGATCTTACACAGTGAATTAGGTGAGGTCCCAACAGACTCACACTCAGGTGTCTCTCACCCTATGCAGGCATAGGATGATAGCCTCTTGGGAGGGGGGATGTGACATTATAAGTTGAATCTTGACATTATAAGTTGAATCTCGTATATTTCTATAATTCGGGTCCCCACATCTGTTAAGAGAGGACCCTTTCTCAGAAATAGCCCACCCAAAAGCAAGTGAACATCTGCAAATTCCAGTGGGGAAAACAACACACTAAATCCTTTTCAGTTGATAGGAATATTAGCCGTGCCGCCCAGAAGGAGTAACAAAACCCCGTCTCTAGTCATCTAAAATCCGCAGTTCACAATATCTCAGAGATAATGGCTGCAGGTGCCAGAGATAAAGGATCAAAAGTGTCAAACAATATCATAAAGATAAAACGCACCCAATTTGCTTCTTAGTAGTAATACCACCCACGAAAAACATCTGTGTTGATGTAAACAGTCGCTGATTTTTGGTACAGACCCTGACTAAGAGAGCAGGCAGTCTGTTGTGAGCTGTGTATGTGAAAGCACTTGTATGATCCACGTCATGCTAGAAGGACGCTTTGATATCCGCTCCCAACTATTCTGAAATAAAGGACTGCAATTTTATAGAACTCTGCCTCGTCGTTTGTGCTTATTATTTGTTGTTATGGAAATCATGTGGTGAAATGTCACATATATATATATATATATATATATATATATATATATATATATATATATATATATATATATATATATATATAATTGTCAAAATCGATGGCGGGGACTACTCTCTAACGGCGTCGTTCTGCTTCACGACAAAGCTCAGCCTCACGTTGCGGCAAGGACAAAGACGCAACTGGACAATTTTCATTGGGCATTACTGGATCATTCACCATACAGCCCTGACTTAGCTCCATCAGACTTTTATTTGTTTCCAAAACTTAAGGAATTTCTTGGTGAAAAGCGCTTGGAAAATGATGACATGTTGAAAGAAACTGTTACAGACTGATTTAACGGTCCGGTGGCAGAGTTCTTTGATGATGGGATGCAAGAGTCGGTGACACGACTTGACAAATGTTTAGATGTTAATGGTGACTATGTTGAAAAGTGAAAAAAGTTTCATATTTTCGTTTGTGATGAAATTTACGGTCATAACTAAAGTTTCTCTTACCCCATTGCAAAACGTTTCTTACTTAAAAAATGACCCTCGTATATATGTATATATATATATATATCAACTTCATGCTGACACTACAACCAGATGGCGGCACCTGACTGTGCTAGTTAATCTAATCTCAACTGTGACTGTTTTAAAACAATGCGCCAAGAAAGACAGCAGATAACGTTCGGACAGGAAGTGACCAGGTCACTACGACGTGTGTTCTTAAAAGCAATTATGACCCGGCGGTAACGCTTTAATTATTTGTAATAAGACTATTCAATGTAAAATATACAACGACGAATGTCAATTTATGTTATTTATGTTTTTTTTTTTTTGTTTTCGTCTTCAATTAAATGTTTGTGATCTGTTAGCCTTTGGGCTTTATCCGCTAACTTAACACACCCACCTCGCCATTACATATATATATATATATATATATATATATATATATATATAGAAAGAGAGAGAGAGAGAGAGAGAGAGAGAGAGAGAGAGAGAGAGTGAGAGAGATGTCTTAAACCTAATTTCACTTAAACAACACAAAAGGGAAGAATTAGTTTCTTTATTCTGCATGCATGCCATGAAACAATGATTGTAGTATGTACGATTAATGTTTCTTCTCACTGGGGAAATGCCTAACATGTTTCATTCTTCAATTTTTAAACCACCCCTGACTCACTCCTGATAAGACTTAGTCAGTACCCGCTAACGTATGAATATATATATATATATATATATATGTCTGCAGCCGGTGCTTAAAGCTAAACATTTACTCCCATATTTGTACGTATGCACGGGAGCGAAAACTAGGTTTATTGAAGCGTTCATTCTTTTCATGCTGGCCCAGATTCCGGGGCTTCATTCACTCCCGTTGAGCTGAGATACCTTTTGATCCCGGGAGCAAGGATCACCTACTTGAAGTTCATTTGGGTTCTGAATCTTCCCGAGGTAACATTTATGTTAGAAGTTAGGAAAGTACAAGAGGCATTTGTGTGTGAGAGAGGAGGTGGAAGTCGGTGCTGTGTATTTATATATTTTTTTCCCTGGGATCTGGAACTCATTTCGTTAAAAGCAATCTGAAAAATAATTTTAAGTCTGTGTGTGTTATGTCGGCCAGAGAATGTTAAGCAAGGAGGCTTATTTCCTCTGCAATGCATGGTGAATAGTTAGCACTTTTGAGTCAGATTAAATTTGAGAGAAAAAAGTTTATTTTTATACGGGTGTATAGTTTTAATTAACAACTTCGTGTCATTTTATGTAACTTTTTTGCTACAAGTAATCGGAAAAATAATATTAAGTCTCTGTGTTATGTTCGTTATAGAATCTGATGTAAAGTGGTTTATTTCTTCTGCAATGTATAATGAATAGTTAACACTTTTGAGTGAGATAAAATTTGAGAAAATTACAAAATTATTTTGTATGGAGGAATAGTTTTAATTATCAATGTGATTTATGGTATTTTTTACTAAAAGCAATCGGAAAAATAATTTCAAGTTTCTATGCGTTATGTAAGGGATAGATCCTCAAGTACAGAGCACTCCTTCAACGTTTAGTGAATAGTTAACACTTTCGAGTAAGATAAAATAAATAAAAAACAAGTTTATATCTAAATGGGTAAATAGCCTTAATTAATAATGTTGTTTAATCTCGTAATATCTTTTGCTAACAGCAATCTAAAAAAGAATTTCTAGTTTCTATGTGTTAATGGCAGGGAGAGATTCTGAAGTAAAGAATCTGATTTCTCCTGCAATTTATAGCCAATTGTGGACACTTTCTAGTGAGATACATAAAAAACGTGTTAATTTTCGTATGGGTAAATAGTTTTAATTACCAATTTGGTTTAATTTTATGTGATTTTTTGCTACAAGCAATCGGAAAAATAATATTAAATCTCTATGTGTTATGTCCGGGATGAAATCTGAAGTAAAGAGTCTTATTTCCATTGCAATGTTTAGTGCATAATTAACACTTTTGAGTGAGATAAAATTTAAGAAAAAAGAAGTTTATTTTTTACGGGTGAATGGTTTTAAGTACCAATGTGATTTATGGGATTTTTTGCTAAAAACAATTGTAAAAGTAATTTTTAAGTCTGTATGTGTTTTGTAGGGGGATAGATTCTGAAGTACAGAGACTCCTGCAACATTTAATGAATAGTTAACACGTTCGAGTGAGATAAAATAAATGAAAAACTAGATTATATCTAAATGGGTAAATTAGTTTTAATTAACAATGTGGTTTAAACTCATAATATTTTTTTCTAACAGCAATCCGAAAAATAGCTTTTAATCTTTATGAGTTAATGTCAGGGAGGGATTCTGAAGTAAAGAAGAGGATTTTTCTTGCAATTTATAGCCAATGGTGAACACTTTCTAGTGAGATACTGAAAAAATAAATTTTGATAAGGGTAAATAGTTTTAATCAACAATGTGGTTTAATTGTCAGAGATTTTTTTTTTTTGCTAAAAGCAATCGGAAACAGAATATTTAGTCTTTATGTGTTATGTTGATAGAATTTGAAGTAAAGAGGCTTATTTCCGCTGCAATGTATAGTGAATACTTTACACATTTGAATGAGATAAAAAATTTTAAAGAAGGTTTATTTTTATATGGGTGAATAGTCTTAAAAATGAACGGGATTTATGGGATTTTTTGCTAAAAGCAATCGGAAAAATTATTTTAAGTCTCTGTGCGTTACGTAGGGGATTGATTCTGAAGTTCCGACACTCCTGCAACGTATAATGAACAGTTAACACTTTCGAGTGAGATAAAATTAATTAAAAAAAAGTTTTATATCTAAATGAGTAAATAGTTTTAATTAACAATGCGGTTTAATCTCTCAATATATTTTACTAAAAGCAATCAGTAAAATAATTTTTAGTCTCTATGTGTTAACGTTAGGGAGAGACTCTGGAGTAAAGAGGCTGATTTCTCCTGCAATATATAGCAAAAATTGAACACTTTCGAATGAGATACATAAATTAAAAACACGTTCATTTTCATATCGGTAAATAGTTTCAACTAATAATTTGGTTTAATTTTACATTACTTTCTTCTAAAAGCAATCGGTAAAATAACATTAATGTTGTATTCCTTATGTACGGGATAGAGTCTGAAGTAAAGAGGTTTATTTCTTCTGCAATGTATAGTGAATAGCTAGTAACACTTTCAAGTGAGATAAAATAAAAAAAAACAAGTATTTTTTTATTAGGTTAAATAGATTTAATTAATAATGTAATTTGATTTTAAGTGATTGTTTTGTTAAGATCAGTACGAAAAATATCCTTAAGACTTTTTCTGAGGTATTGAGGGTGCATTTTGAAATAAAGAGGTTAATTTCTACTGCAATGTATAGTGAATAGTTAACGCTTTCAAGGGAAATAAAATGAATAAAACAAATTTATTTTTATAGGGTTAAATGGTTTCAGTTCACAATGGGGTTTAATTTTATGAAATTTTTTAGACTTCATAAACTGACTTCTTTTAAAAAAATTCAAGCAAGAGCTTCAAGTGATTGCTGATCATTGGTCTTTACTCGCCTCCTTGAAAAAAAAACGATATCAATTGACTGTGTTACTAGTCAATAGTTACAATACAGTTCAGATTTTATCCAATACTGTCTAAAAAAATCAAGAGTTTTATGTGATAACTGACCATTGGTTTTTACTCGCATCCTTAATAAAATACGATATCAATGGATTTTGTTCCTATTCAATAGTTAGAAAACAGTTCCCTTTTCTATACAGATTTTATCCAAAACTGTCTTTAAAAATTTAAGCAAGAGCTTTAAGAAATAGCTGATCATTGGTTTTTACTCACATCCTTCAAAAAGCGATATACATTTGTTTTGTTACTATTCAGTAGTTGCAATACAGTATAAAGGATTTATTCAATACTGTCCTCTTAAAAAAATCAAGCAATAGCTTTAAGCGATAGCTGATCATTGGTATTTACTCGCATCCTTAAAAAAATCATATGCATGTATTTTGTTACTATTCAATAGTTGCAAAACAGTTCACTGTTCAATTCAGATTATCTTCAATACTGTCTTCTAAAAGAAAATCAAGGAAGAGCTATAAGTGATAGCTGATCATTGATTTTTACTCTCATCCTTAAAAACAAAGATATCAATGTATATTACTACTATTCAATAGTTACAATACATTTCACTGTTCTACACAGATCTTTTTCCATACTGTATTCTTAAAAAAAATAATCCAAAAGCTTTAAGTGATAGCTGATCATTGGTATTTACTCCCATCCTTAAAAAAAAAACCATATACATGTATTTTGTTACTATTCAATAGTTGCAATAAAGTTCACTGTTCATTTCAGATTATATTCAATGCTGTCTTCTTAAAATAATAAAGCAAGACCTTTAAGTGATAACTAATCATTGGTTTTTACTCACATCCTGAAAAAGATACGATATCAATAGATTTTGTTACCATTCAATAGCTACAATACAGTTCCCTTTTCTATACAGATTTTATCAAAAACTGTCCTTAAAAAATCAAGCAACAACTAATTGATAGCTGATCATTCGTTTTTACTGGCATCCTTAAAAAACAACGTATTTTGTTACTATTTAATAGTTGCAATACAGTTCACTGTTTAATACAGATTTTATTCAATACTGCCTTCTTTTAAAAAAATCAAGCAAGAGCTTTTAGTGATAGCTGATCATTGGTATTTACTCGCATCCTTAAAAAAACCATATACATGTATTTTGTTACTATTAAATAGTTGCAATACAGATCACTGTTTAATTCATATTATATTGAATACTGTCTTCTTGGGGAAAAAATCAAGCAAGAGCTTTAAGTAAGGTGATCATTGGTATTTACTCGCATCCTTAAAAAAGCCATATACATGCATTTTGTTACTATTCAATAGTTGCAATAGAGTTCACTGTTCAATTCCGATTATATTCAGTACTGTCTTCTTAAAAAAATGAAGCATTAGCTTTAAGTGAGAACTAATGATTGGTTTATACTCGCATCCTTAAAAAATACGATAACAATGGATTTTGTTTCTATTCAATAGCTACAATACAGTTCCCTTTTCTATACAGATTTTATCCAAAACTGTCTTTAAAAAATCAAGCAACAACTAATTGATAGCTGATCATTCGTTTTTGCCCCCATCCTTAAAAAAACAACGTATTTTGTTACTATTCAATAGTTGCAATACAGTTCACTGTTTAATACAGATTTTATTCAATACTGTCTTCTTAAAAAATATCAAGCAAGAGTTTTAAGTGATAGCTGATCATTGGTATTTACTCGCATCCTTAAAAAATGTATATACATATATTTTGTTACTATTCAATAGTTGAAATACAGTTCACTGTTTAAATCAGATTATATTCAATACTGCCTTCTTAAAAAAAATCAAGCAAGAGCTTTAAGTAATAGCTGATCATTTGTATTTACTCGCATCTTTAAAATCCATATACATGTATTTTGTTACTTTTCAATAGTTGCAATACAGTTCACTGTTCAATTCAGGTTATATTGAATACTGTCTTCTTTAAAAAATCAAGCAAGAAATCAGCTTTAAGTGATACCAATGATCAACTTTAAGTGATAGCTGGTCATTGGTATTTACCCGCATCTTAAAAAAACATATATATAAATTTTGTTACTATTCAATAGTTGCAATATAGTCCACTGTTCAATTCAGATTATATTGAAAAATGTCTTCTTAAAAAAAATACAGCAAGAGCTTTAAGTAATAGCTAATCATTGGTTTTTACCCGCATTGTTAAAAAACATATACATATATATATATATATATTGTTCCTATTTAATAGTTACAATACAGATCACTTCTCTATAATGATTTTATCCAGTACTGTCTTCTTCAAAAATCAAGCAAGACCTTCGATAACTAATCCTTGGTTTTTACTCGCATCCTTAAAAAAAGAAGAAAAGAAAAAAATATATCAATAGGCTTTGTTACTATTCATTAGTTACAATACAGTGAACTGTTTTATACAGATTCTATTCAATACTGTTTTCTTAAAAAAATCAAGCAAGAGCTTTAAGTGATAGCCAATCATTGGTTTTTATTCGCATCCTTAAAAAAAATTATATCAATGAATTTTGTTACTATTCTATAGTTACAATACAGTTCTCTGCTCTATACAGATTTTATTCAATGCTGTCTTCTTTTTTAAAAAAATCAAGCAAGAGCTCTAAGAGTTGCTGAACATTGTTTTATTACACGCATCCCGACAAAAAAAAACACTATCAGTAGCACTCAGGCAGCGCCGGCACTTGATAAACCGTAGCAACCCTTCACTAGCTGCTGACTCATTCTGAATATACTTAATGGACTGACAGTTATAACTTCTTGTCAGTTCGGTTTCTCCCTGGCAGTATCTCACACCTCATTTGCGGCGGGCCGAAACATAGCCCCGCTAATGCTGGCTCGTTTGTTTCTTAAAGCCCTGCTGCTACCGACGCTTAAGTCCTCGGCTTTTCTTCTTTGTCGGATCGCTTTCATCATATCGCGGATATGGATTGAAATAAAGCATTTTAATAACAAGGAAAGAGTAGAAAACTCAGAACTACAGTGCTTATTAACATTTTTTTTAAACCTTCCCAATAATGCGTGCGGGGAATAGGAAATGCATACAATTTTCAACAGTTATTTCTTTGTCGCTAATGAGTAGGGATTTTCTATTTTTTTTCCCTACCTTTCCATTGCATATTTATCCCGAAATTGAAAAGAGTAAAAAAGAAATAGACTGCGAAGGTTATTATAGAAGATTATGTGATTTCCTGTTAAGTGCTGGTGATATCAAAGGGAATACTTCAAAATAATGAGAGAATATATCACGAACGTCATTTACCAAATCGCAAGTGGAAATTCGATTTTAATGATTATTTAGCATGCATTAAATGGAAGAAATAAGTTTTGATGTGTGTTGTTTCGGGAAAGTTTTTTTTTGGGGGGTATGTAAATGTCAATGGACATATAGTCTTAGTTGACAGCATAAATTAAAATAACTTGTTTCCCTGACAAGATATAAAAAAAAGTTAATAGCGAAATATGAAAGTTTAATTTCCCATAACATATCAAGTTCCATTTTAATAAAGTTTTTTTTCTTATTAACATGGCGAGAGAGTATATTAAAGAATGATTATAATGAGTTTCACAGAAAAAAATCCCAACATTTCATAAAACAGGGGAACTTAAGGGGCTTTTTATAAAACGACCGTGCTATACATTTTTTCAACATCATAAATACTAATTTTTCACGACATACAGTTGAAAGTTTGACTTCTTATTAAACCTTTTCTAATGTTTTAGCTTTCAAATGATTAAACTTGTTAGATATTTTTAAAATGACGTAGTATGACGTCTCAGCATTGCCACGAGAAAAAAATTTGGAAGCTAAACAGGTCTTTTATTTCCAATAAAATGCAGTCGGCAAAGATAAAAAACAAAACATACGTATTTTGATCGTGAATATATATATACAGTGGAATCTCTATCGATCGTTCCCCGAAGGATCGTTTTCCCGTATGCATCGTTTATTTCATCCAGTCCCGAATAGATTCTATAGAAAACAAGCAAAAACAGACCGCATGGATCGTTCCTCGATCCATCGTTTTCCCACAATATTCGTTCAGAATATCGCAGCTTTACATTAATTTATCGGATCGTTTTTTCATAATAACTGAACCTGAAATATAAATGTCTGGATTGAGCTAGAATGACGCTCTAATTAAACAATGAGCAGAACATTTGAGATGCACGGTCTCGTATTTTTATTCTTTTCTGTATAGCCTGGTTTCGCATAATCGTACCACTACCATTATTTGTTCGTCGTTGGTGTTCCTTAATTTTTTAGCCCCTGAAGTATCCTATTTTCGGAAACTCATTCCGAATTCTAAGACTATTCAACATTTCTGTTCTTATCAGCAATGGCTCATAGTCAGCCGACCTGAGCGGTTCCTGCAGTCCTCTGGCTTTTGTCTTGGCCTAGGGATGGAGGCGCCCTGGTGTTTGGTCTTGGGTGTGTAAAGGTTTTGATTGCTGCAGTTCTACACTGGCCGATGAGGGTTTCTCCCGGAAGCAGAATTTCCCGGTGGTCTTATGTCGGACCCCATCCAGTGCAACGGAATGGTTCTAGTTACAAACCATACACGGCTGACGCTTCTTTATACTCTCACACAATAACCAATACCGAAAGGAAAACACAGAAAAAATATTGTTTACTTGTGGAGAGAAAACCGCCAAAAAACAAACGAAGATTAAATTATTTTATTTGAATTAAAATTCCTGTGTACCTACGTGTATTTCTTTTTTTATTATTATTATCTTGGATTTCAGTACAACTTTGTAATTTTATCTACAATTACAATACAGGTATTTATGCATTTATGTATGTGAGAAAATATATTTTAGGGATATCAAACTTTAAGGAATGTTAATAACTTTTTGTATGTTCCCGCATCTACCGTTTTCCCGCATCCATCGTTTAGTTTAGTCAGTCCCTTCGAAAACGATAGATCGAGATACCACTGTATATATATATATATATATATATATATATATATATATATATATATATATATATATATATATATATATATATATTCCCCTAATAGTTGCCTTGTTCTGTGTATGGATCTATCATGTAACGTTTCCGGAACGATCGCTTCATAAATATATCAGCCTATGGAATCCATTTTGTTTTATGAGTTAGGCTTAACAAGTTAAAAATAAAGTTCAAAAAGATTATTTGCTATCTAAACCCAAATAACTTTAATTAAAGCAACGTAATATCGACACAAATCAACTATATTTCGATTTTTTAGACTGCTGTAATACAAGTATTCATTTTATATACTCATAACTTGAAAATGTAAACACGAGTGAGTCATTCATTTACCGGGATTCATTCATCGTCGTTAATTTAAGAAACATTGAATCGGGGAATCTTCTCCACAAAAAAACAGTTTTTCATTATATTATTATTTTAATATATATATATATATATATATTCATATTTTAACCATATAATATATATATATATATATATATATATATATATATATTAACCAGATATTACAATAATGTCAAATTTAGTATTTTCGGCAAGTATTGGATACTTCAGTTCCATGACGCTACAATTTGCATACGAAATTCAATTTTCACGTTGAATTACAATTTACACGCTGAAGTGTTGCTGTTCCGATGAAGAGTATAAGAATTGGTAATATTTAACTATCATTCATGTATCTCATTTCCAATGGGGCCTCTCAAATATTCATATTTTTTTGCAGTCACAATCAAGTGTACAGGTAAGCAATGCTATTGAAGTACCATTGACGAATATTATTTTGAAGGAGAACTCTCAATTATACACATTTCTAATTCGCACGCCTGTTTTGGTGTTATCATCCCAACCAAGCATACGGGAAAAGAGCATTATTTAACTGTCATGAAAATTTTCAATTTGAACCTTTCTTTACTTTTTTCCTATTGAATTAGCTCTTTGTAAAATGAATAATATTTTCACCACTTTCTCATCTCCTACTGCGCTATAGAAACCCCCAGACTTTACGAATGTACTGCTTATCATTTCTTTCCCATTCCGTACCTTTACACAATATATATATATAACAAAAGTATTCCAAATCATAACTAACAATTCAAGTTTATTTTACGTAAAGAGCAACACATCTTAATCGTTTCGAGTCAGCCCAGCATCTGCCACGTAGAGCTAGAAAATAGAATTAGGTCAAAGAGGTTGCCAGGAATTGGCGTAGAGTGTTAGTATTGGCAAAGCCGGAGCATCTCGCCAAGGTGTCGAAAAGGTTACCAGATGAGAAAGAAAGTTCAGAAAGGACGGTTAAAGGTTATTAATAATATTATTACATATATATATATATATATATATATATATATATATATATATATATATATATATATATATATATATATATATATATATATATATATATATAAAGGAAATTACCAATAGAAGTTAAACAGCTGATTAGTAACAAAAAAATGACGTCTACCGGGCAGAGCCTTTCCTGACGTTTTTGCAGAAGTATTTAGAAGTTTTTGCAGAAGTTTTTGCAGAAGTATTTAGTTAGTAGATAGAAACCCCCAGACTTTACGAATGTACTGCTTATCATTTCTTTCCCATTCCGTACCTTTACACAATATATATATATATATATATATATATATATATATATATATATATATATATATATATATATATATATATATATATATATATAACAAAAGTATTCCAAATCATAACTAACAATTCAAGTTTATTTTACGTAAAGAGCAACACATCTTAATCGTTTCGAGTCAGCCCAGCATCTGCCACGTAGAGCTAGAAAATAGAATTAGGTCAAAGAGGTTGCCAGGAATTGGCGTAGAGTGTTAGTATTGGCAAAGCCGGAGCATCTCGCCAAGGTGTCGGAAAGGTTACCAGATGAGAAAGAAAGTTCAGAAAGGACGGTTAAAGGTTATTAATAATATTATTACATATATATATATATATATATATATAAAGGAAATTACCAATAGAAGTTAAACAGCTGATTAGTAACAAAAAAATGACGTCTACCGGGCAGAGCCTTTCCTGACGTTTTTGCAGAAGTATTTTAATAATAAAGAAACACACCCCCGTTTCGTTGACAGTAGTTCTTAAGGAGATATTCCAGTAAATTAATAAGTTAGCACATGTCCATTTTCTTTCTTAATTTTTTTCTATTGCTTTCACGAGTCCGTAACAAATTTCGTAACTACTCTAGTCGGAGATGGACCTAATCACTTATGAACATTAGGCTATTTTTTACGAACAGCAGATTTGAAATTTAATCATGTTTTTCGCAAACAGAGGAAATACATATTTTAACCTTCATCTATTTTGAAATATATTCTGGATTTGACTCTATTCAGTTACCTCTTATTTATCATATTTTTCCCCAAATTGCTGTCTTAATATGACACACATACACAGATGTTTGGACAGAAGAATAAAACGGCGTAAATTTATCTTGAAAGAATCGCTAATGCGTTCCTACATATCTTTACGTCCAGAAATGGTTATTCATTGCTAATATTTCACCCTTCATTAGTGACCTGCGGAATCACAACACAGCTAATGCTTCCTCATTTATTTCCTCAAGGTTTCCGATGGAAAAATATAGCCCCTTTCTCCTAGGCCCTTGTCGCCGGCACTTTGCGGAGATAATGTATAAGAGGCAGATCAGTCTGAAGTGCGATACATAATCTCGTTTCCAGCAACTTTCTCCGAGATAGTGTGCGGCGGACGTGTCGTGAGCGTAGTGTTTATAGATTGTAAATATTTCCCAGGAAAATAAATATCATGCCTTGAAATGGAAATTTTTTTTAATTTCATTCTGTTACTGAAGGAGATATTTACTCATTGTTCATGCAGAATATTGCAGTTTAAAATCATACTGAATCAAAAGATAACTATCAGTAATCTTGCATATTTAACGCTACGGAGTTATTAGACAAGAAAATTAAATTAGATGATGAAAATAAAATAGATATCAATTAAAATGGAAGCTAGAATACCTATATTTAACTTAACTTTAATAAATTTTCAAAATGGCTACCTTGTGTGTGTGTGTGTGTGTGAAAATCGTTATATTCAAATTGATATAAAATCCGGCAGATAGGATCACTGCTTTGAAATCGTAGGCGCTCTCACATTTAGCATTTTTCAAAGGCACGCATGTCAAATTATTAAAAGACCCGATGCTTAGTTTCTGACTGACAGCCAAGTGAGTCAGTTAAGACCTGTTACTGTTCACACAATGGAGAAAAACGGATTTCGCATGTTCATAAGACATTACTTTTTAAGCGGGAACACCATATCAGAAACTGAATTGATTAATATTATGGAAAATTTACACCTTTGCTCAGAATGATTTACAAGGAATTTGTTTTCACTGTATTCGAGTGCGTAACATACGCCCACCGGAAAAAAGGGGAGTGGGAACCCAAATAAAAATAAAAAAAATAAATATAAATATATAGTATTATAATAAATAAAAAAGTATTATAATATAATTATAGTATTATAATAAATAAAAAAGTATATTCTCTATATAATAAATATAGAGAATTTACAGACTTGGTCGAGAATCTCTAGAACTACTGTACCGATTTTAATGAAATTTGATATGTACATACATTGAAACAATACAAAACAAATGACCATTCAATAATTGTAATACACACGCGTGATCGTGCGTAACACTCGTTGGAGTCGGAAGGTATGAAACAGCGGTTGCAGAATAAACAAAAAAATGGATTAATAGATGGTGTTATTTTGCAGCAATCGGTTAATTTCAAATTGTAACAGTAAAAATGAGTAACCACCAACGTTTAGATGATGGAATGAGGTGGCGAATTGTGGGGAGGCTAGAAGCAGGCCAATCTGAAGTCCAAATTTGTAGAGAGTTCAATTTAACGCCCAGCGACGTGTGCAACTTATGGAAACAGTTCCAGGATACCGGATCCATCGAGAGAAAGCCTGGGCAAGGTCGTCCAAGAGCCACGACGACCAGAGAAGATCGCCATTTGTCGATTATAGCAAGGCGTAACAGGAGTGCTACAGCTTCTCAGCTCTCTCGTGACTTGTATGCAGGTACAGGAAACCGTGTATCAAGGGTGACTGTTTCAAAAAGATTTCATGAGAGAGGGTTGTTTACAAGAAAACCTGCTGTTTGCGTCCCGCTCACTTTTACGAACCGGATAATCCGTTTATCATGGTGCAGAGAGCATAGAGATTGGAGTATGGATCAATGGGCGACCGTTCCCTTCACTGATGAGTTCAGCCTAAACACCGATTCTCGCCGTAGGTTCATATGGAGAGAATCAGGGACTCGCTACCTACCCTCCAATGTCTGCGAAATCGACCATTATGGCGGAGGAGGTTTAATGGTCTGGGCAGGCATCATTTTGGATGGCCACACATCTTTCCATGTCTTTGAAAGAGGCACTGTGACTTGTGTGAGGTATAGGGAGGTGGTCTTGGAGCCCTATGTTCGCCTTTTCAGGGGTGCAGTTGGCCCTGACTTCATTTTAATGGATGATAACGTGAGGCCACATAGAACTCTTCTGGTCGACGAATTTCTAGAGAGTGAGGATATTCTCCGGATGGATTGGCCAGCCGGATCTCCAGACCTTAACCCTATAGAGCATGTCTGGGACGCTCTGGGGAGGGCAATTGCAAATCGCAACCCCCCTCCGAGAACCATCCAGGGAATGCCAACAGCGTTGCTGAACGAGTGGGACCAATTGCCCCAGGAAATGATAAACTGCCTTATTTCAAGTATGAAATCATGCTGCGAGACCTGTATATCTGTAAGAGGGTACCATACCCCCTATGAACCCATCTATTAACCTATTTTTTTGTTTATTCTGCAACCGCTGTTTCATACCTTCTGACTCCAACGAGTGTTACGCACGATCACGATGTGTATTACAATTATTGAATGGTTATTTGTTTTGTATTGTATCAATGTATGTACATATCAAATTTCATTAAAATCGGTACAGTAGTTCTAGAGATAATCGACCAAGTCTGCAAATTCTCTTAATTTCTTACACCAGTGTATATACAGTGGTACCTCAACTGACGAGTGTATCGACTTACGAGTTTTTCGAGATTCCGAGCATTCTCTCGGAAGATTTTTTGCTTGGAGTTACGACCTAAAATTCGGTTTACGAGCAAGCTTCAGATATCCCACCGTTAGTTCGAGCAGCGAATGCCATGTTACGTGCTCATCAAATGAGAACACAAGAAGCATATAATATTTAAACCTTTATGTACAATAATTATACAATTGAATAATATTATTCTGAGACTACTATCTAGTCTTAAACCAAGAGATTGGATTCTGAGAAAACGTTCTTCGGATTCTGAGAAAGAAGAATTTGGACATTGCAGCCACAGTGAACGATGCAACAATCGCCCAGCTTCCGTGTCTCACTCGTTCAGTTTAAGAGAGTAGCAGGTAATAAAAGCGAAATTGAGGAAAGCGGGGCGAAAAGGTAAAAAATCAACGAATAAGATTTAATTTTTTAATTCAACCTTTCTCCTCCTCTTCCATCAGCATCTTCAAGTCTCATCTCCAAGGTAAATGTTGTACATTGCACTTAATAAAACAAATTTATTGCAGTATATTCTATTGTATTGCATTTTTATACAATGTTCATCGTTTATAAGCTTGTTTTTCTTATTTAAAAACATGTAACAAAAAAATTGCGGTGTTGTGGGGGAGCACGAAACGAATTAACGGCATTTCCATTCATTTTAATGGGGAAAATTGATTCAAGATACGAGTGTTTCGAGTTACGAGTTAATTCATGGAACGAATTAAACTCGTAAGTCAAGGTACCACTGTATATATATATATATATATATATTAGGGTGAAGCGCTCGCATAGAGAATTTTTTTTTTAAATTTTCATTTCTAATAGTGATAAAAGTTTGACATACCTATAGAGGAACAAAAAATGTATTACAATTTTTTTATTAATATTTTCCTTTTACCGCCGCATTTGCTTTGAAAATTTGAATTTTTGCTGGCATACAGATGAAACTTGAACGAGGATATTATTCTAAATTCTATATAAACTATTAGTTATTAAGAATAAAACGACAAACAAGGAACAAAAGATTTCTAATTTAATAAAAAAAACTTCACTTAAAACATAAAACATATATAAAACTTGTCAAAGGATACTTTAAAATCATGTTTGATGTCGAATTTAGGCATAAATTTTCTTAACTCAATTTTGGAATTCATGAGACCTTCTCTGGACTTTTTCTCACATACCTGCATAGAAACCTCCGTTAGTGTCTTTACTGAACGTTCTACGGTTTGGGTATTACATGGAAATCTTAGAAAAGGTATCTTTTCACTTCCTTTTGTTTCCACCATCGAGAGCAAATCTTCATCCTTGACGTCTCTAAGAATGGGAGGTTGGAAATACTTTTGTTGCCAATCTATAAGGTCTGTGTAAGATTTGGCATTAAGATTTATTTTAGGAACCTCAAAAACAGGAGGAAACAGTCCATGATGAATCACGTGTCTTGCTTTTAAGATTCTTCTAGCAGCAAGTTCACGAACGTGTTTTTCAGGATCTGAGAACATCGATAATAGAACATTCTTAGGATGTGCAAAGAAGCTGTTCCGCTGAATGACAGGATCGACTGCTTCTTTTAGTTGAGGTGGAGGGTATCGAAAATCTGAAACCAATTTCCAAAAATGTCTAGCCCCATCTTTGCCTGACGGATGCATTTTAATTTGGAACCAAACGGTAAACTCTAACAACAAACGTGGCAAGATGTTATTTAAGACGGTTTTCTAGTCGAAATATATAGCCTTAATATCCTGTTGCCTTTTATTAACCATCGAGCATGCGACATTTTTCCTGGAGCTCTGTCTGCTAGATCGGAAGAACACTCGCCACTAATTACATCTGATGCAATATCATACAAATAACTTTGATCCGAACTTAGATCTCTGATGATATCCGACTGAATATGCGGCAACATGCTTTCTATCTTTTCATAATGTATAACCTGATTTTTTCCCCATTTTTCTTTTAACCTTCCAATAGCACCAGAATAGAAAGTAGGCCCAGTAGTTTCGCCATCTTAGTATGAAAACAGATGTCTTAAAGGCAATTCATTCGTGTTTAAAAGGCATATGATCCATTTTAAAGGCTGATTCATGCTTTTTTCTTAACAACCGTTTAACACCAATTTTATTTCCTGTATTTGTAACTGTTCCATCACATCCGACCGCTACAGTTTCTCTCCTTGAAATGTTTTTAGAAGAAAGCAAGTCACATATAGCAAGTTCTATGCTATTAGCTGTCCCAGTACTGGGGACAGTGTAGCCGACATAAACTTTCTGGTTCCTTGATAACTGAAATGTGTTCTTCTACCATCACTTGGCGGTATTTTTTGACACCATTTTTCACTATCGTTAAAACTTTATTCTTTTTGCCGTCAAAGAATAAAGCTGGAACACTGAAAACTCGATGTTTAGCTAATATTTCTGTGCGTTCTTTTGCTCTCTCACGGCGCAATTTTGATCTGCCTATTATTTCGACATGTGATTTGTCATGAAGAACTGCAGACGCTATTGCTGCATCAGATCTATCAGATAGGCCATATCGATCACATGTTTTTGACAAAGACGGCAAGCAGAGATTTGATTTTTTCTGGGGCACTCGGAGCTTTGAAGAACACGGTTCTAAATTATCGCCTATATCAATTGTATCTTCTGACTCGTCCGATATAACAGAGCTTCGTGGAGAAAGTTCTGTATTCTTGCGTTTCTCTGTATTTGTCACAGAAGCATAATATAGTTCTAACTATTTCTACCATTTCGTTTTTGTATTTTTTTCGTTTGTGAAAAGTCTATACCACCAAGAATCATTTTTCTTTCAGTCCTCTGATCAGTCAAAAAAGTTTGTTCTTCTTTCTCTACTTTTGTTCCTTTTGGACACTTACATTGTAGAAAATCTTTGCACTTACAAGAACAGATATCAAATACTTTGTTACTACGGGTATGGAAATCGTTTTTATCGTCAGTCAATCGTTTCCAAGATTTTATTAATTTTTTATATTTCGAATGGTAAGCTTTTATCAACTGTATAATGCGGGAGTGGGATACGATAGGAATTGAAGCTTTTTGCTATATAGTTTTGATTCTCACCACAACAATTTCCGCAATATGTAAAACAGCTGGCTCCCTTTGAGTATCCGATTTAAGCTTTAGCTGAAATCTTTCAAAATTATAAAATTGTATGGCCTCTTTATACGTAGGTAACATATTACCTTTCACCTCTTCAATGTTGCCCAAAATACAAGAACTAGAAGCTTTTCTTGTTTTATCCTTATTCAACTCTGTAACAATTAGCAAACGAAACTCTAGTTACGACCGATCTGTGAATAATAATCGTTGAAAATTACTGATTGTGACCAAAGAAGTGTGTATGGCACGTGTGCTTGCACATGCGCACGGACAGAGGAGTAATGACCGCCTAAGGACATTGACCCGAACACACATATATGATTGCAAAAAAACCGCTCTTTGGCTTCTTAATTGATTTTTGCTTTCTGGCTCTTTCGCGGTTACAAATGGTATTGCAATGAGAAATTGGATCAGATTTGGAGAAATTCAAATCAAATGCGCCGGTAGATAGACTCAAAATAAATTTAAAATATTTTAGGATACGCTTTTTGAACGGTTGGGTCAAATTATTTTCGCTATTAGGAAAGAATTTGGCAAAATTGCATGCATTTTTCTCTCCACCCTCTCTCTCTCTCTATATATATATATATATATATATATATTGTGCCATAACTAGCCATTCCTGCTCCCTGGGCAAGAATTTGCATTTGGGTCCCTTAATTAATTGGGTTTTGGAAAATAAAAAAAAGAAATACAGCATTTTAGGCCAGCCTTACAGGTGGGCCCTGGGCAGGTGCCCTTGTTGCCCCTAACTAGTTACGGACTAGTGTGTATATATATATATATATATATATATATATATATATATATATATATATATATATATATGAATGATATATGTAGATACTATATCAAGATACTGTGTGAACAAGAGATCATTAGACTCAAACTTCCTCCACTCGCAGTAGAATTTCTATTTATCTATCACAACATCAAATGGGTGTGTGATAAATGCACCCTGAATTCTAAGCAAGCTCTGCGACTATCACATGACAGACATGTTGTTAAATTGGGGAAACGAGTCATGAAATATACGTGGTAGCTACTGCGTTTATCTTGGGAGATTATCTTAATGAACACATTGTACTCTGATCTCAGAGCATGTCACCGTTGCGGTTTGTGTTGAATTTCTGAATCAGTTATTTTCAATGTAAAATTCAACTTCCGGGAATGAAACACTGGAGTGGAATAATTTTAACTGTTAGAGAATTAAAACAAAAGTAAATAAATAAAGTGAGTTACGGAAATATTTAAGAACTATTTTAGTAGAGCAATGAAGTTTTGTATTCTTCATTCGAATCTCAAAAGGCAACTTTTGCCAGCTATATTAAATCTGTATGTAAAAACAGTTTTTTTTTTTGTTCCACCCTACAACACAGAAGCGTATAACCTCTCTGACTGACCACGTCACAACATGATATCAATTATTGGGGAGGGAGGGAAGGGGTCTGAAAGGTTTGAGAAAGAGCAGTTCCCAAAGTGACTGTGCTACGGACCAGCACAATTTCGCACACTTTAAGAGAATTTCCACACTTTCGTTCCAAATATATAAATTAAGGGGAAATATGTTATTTCAAAGGGTAATTTGTATAACAGGAGTGGTATATGGAATATAAAAAGTCAATTAAGGTTTCTTTTGCCATAACATATAAATAACCTGTTTGATCCTCTTTGTGAGACACGGACAATTTCCAGTGGGGGAGATTTACCGATAAGGGAAATTCTTGGGGAAATTCACCGATAAAGTGCCTCCAATGTCAAATGCTTTCACCGCAAGATTAGTGAAAAAGTTTTTGAAGGATTCATAACTGTTTACATCGCATCTTTGACATCTCCTATAGTTTTAATATATCTGTCATTACACACGTGACTATGTGTAGACTGGAGAAATTCAAACAGCTTAAAAAAGTGGGAAATTAAGTGCTACCATTTCAGTCGCGAAGTTTTTAAAGCAATATTTTTTTTTCAACAGTTGATTCAAAGATCCACATTTAGGCACCACTACTTTTTAAGGTGGAAGCAATTGTAACATATTAATAAGAAACGACTCTCTAAAAAAATACCGAATTCACGCAATGAAATGTTTATTAAAAACATTTTAGAAAGGATTGAGAGGATTAGAATCCGAATAAAAAAGTTCCTCTCTTCTGTCGTTATAGGATCGTTCTAAGTTGGAACAAAAAAAATGACTCCTAGAAAGCGACTGACAAATAATCAGGGCAAAAAAAAAAAAAAAAAATTCAGCATCGTTGATAAAAAAGATAACGAGTACAACATAATGACCATGTAAAACCATCCTGTGTTGTAGGAATAAAATTGGATAGGAAAATATATGAGGAATAGAAATTTAAAAAATCGAACCTCAAATCAAACGGCTAGTTTATTTTATAAGTGGAGTTACTACCGCTGGAGTTTATTTCAATCTCCCAGAAGCCAGATCTTCTGAAAAAAGAAGTTGCTTCTTCGACTTGTTTCTTCTTTTTATAACCTACTTTATCACGAGGACAGTGACCCAGCTATACCCCGAATTTGTTAGCTACTTTATTATGGGAGCACCCTATAGATCAGGGGCTCCCAACATTTTTCCCACATCGTCCCCTTTTAAAAGAATGATTTTCTTTATCGAACCCCTCACATTTTTGCCATGTTTTTATTAACTCGCTTTCTTGTTTGTTTGTGTGTTTGTGTGTATTTCCAGTACAAATCTTGCAATCGATTTTTAACTAACTTCCTGACTAGCTAGACATTTGAAACTTTTAAAATAGCTCAGAACACGATGACAATGCATTCTTTTAGCCCCCAAAAAACCGCAAGGGGGCGCTTCGATCGAATTCAATGCTTGCACTTTTGCGTCTCTGCGTTTGACGATTTTGAAAACAGAATACATGTGAATTTAATTTGTTTACATAAATATTGTGGGAAAATTTTAAAAAATATAAAAATCAAAGTTCATAAAGTCTGTGGATAGTGGAAACGACTAAAAAGTGATTAAAATTAAATAAATGAAAGTGAAAAAGAATAATTAAGTGAAGGTTTGTGCAATTTAGAGAGAATTGTCAAGTTTATATGATTCAACAGAAAATTTAAAAACGTGGTATATAAAAAGTTCTTTTTATCTTGTAATTATTCTCTATAATATACAACGTGCAACATAATTATAATACTAATAATTGCACATAAAACACTTAAATATAACAATTTCACTAAGAATATGAACAAAAAATTAGAAAAAGTGGTTCATTAGGTTCATGTTTTATTATTTTTTCACTATTTTTAATTTTACCTTCACAAATATAAACAAGATTTCAGAAGCACAGATTGTAATTGGTGGTTGTGCTCGATGCATTGATAAATTTTTTTTAATGTTTGGCCTGAAATTTCTTATCATTGTATAGTCACAATAGCAAACATAGCAAATATAAAGATATATTTATACATATTAAAACAAATATTATCTAATAATTACATTCCTTAAAAATTAAATTATATTTTAAAACAGAAAAATTTATCATCGACGTCCAATAGACCCCTCGATTACTATAGACCCTTTTTAAACTTCCATCGACCCCAATGGGTCCACCTGAATCCCGTTGGGAATCCCTGCTATAGGGGAATGAACACTGTTCCCTAGAAGAGGAAACAGCCAACTTATTATTACCATGTTTTTATTAACTCGCTTTCTTGTTTGTGTGTTTGTCCAGTACAAATCTTGCAATCGATTTTTACCTGACTTCCCGACTAGCTAGACATTTGAAACTTTTAGAATAGCTCAGAACACGATGACAATGCATTCTTTTAATACTTTTAGCCATCTTTAAGCAGGATTGAATTCATTTTCAGTTAATTTTGTTGCTTGAAAATTTCTTATAATTGCTCTCTTTATTACGCATTTGATCATTTTCTTTTAAGTCGATGGGATAATTCCTCAAAAAAATTTTTTTTAAGTATTTATTATTACATAAAATTGTCAAGTTTATATGATTCAACAGAAAATTTAAAAACCTTGGTATATAAAAAGTTCTTTTTATCTTGTAATTATATTACCTTAAGCAGGGTTCGATCTTCTATTACCTTAAACAGGTTTCGAGCTCGAGGTCATTATGTGTAAGCTTTAGACAGTAACCACTATACGATGTGGACTGCAGAAAAATAAAGAAATGCCAAGGGTGGATTTTCATAACCCTTCCCCACCCTATAGATAAAAAAATTTTCCTCGGGTACAGAAAGGTATACAGGATGCACCACACAGTCAGCAGAGCTTTGGGCTAAGAAACCAGGGTTCGATTCCAGTCTTTGCAGACGGAAGTTACAGACAGAAAAATTCTTTCGTGTACTCTTTTTAACTGATAAGGATTATTGTTACATTATAACAATTGTTTAATTATTATAAATAAATAATTCTTATTTATACCATAATTTAAAATTGGTATCATTACAGGTAAATTAGTTGTAACACTATATCTAAATATAATGCTTATCTGTTTATACAATAAAATTTAAAAACATTTATAACTAAGAATAAAATTTATTTATTATTGTTGAGAGTATTTGTTACTGCATAAACAGAAAAATATTACTCTTAAGTTATAAGCATAATTTAATTCAGTTTGCAAAAAATTATAAAAGCAATATTATTTTCAATTTACTGATTTTTTTTAATAAACCTAAAGCTATGTCCATAGCTCTCCAGTAATGCAACTTTGCAAATCATGTACAGTTAGTAGATACATAACTTCAGTTTCTTTATTTTTAAAACATTATCTGAGTTTTTAATATCTTTAAATCTTCATACTGTAAAATTCACCATAAAAAAATATGGCAAGGACTGTATGGTGCCAACAAATATATAATTTTTACTTATATTTAATGGAAAATAGTTATGATTATGAATGTAAATTTGGTTACTCTTCATTTATTATGCTTTAAGTGCTAATTATCCTTACATTCATGGAACAAAACTGAGAACATTTATGTTTTAAATTATATAATAAGATTATTTTCTTAATGTGATTCCTGACGGAATTTCTTTATCTGAATATTTTCTTAATTTTAAAATACTGCATTTTCAAGTTAACTAGAAATCATATCTTAAATAAATTAATTCGTTATTAGTTAATGAGAAATTTGTACGATTTTATTATAATGAACTTATTGTAATGCAAATTGTAATGAACATAATGCATACTTTTCGAACCGGAGTCATTTAATTATTATATGCTTTCGCCTTCTAACTAAGACAAAGCAAAAGAAACATATATATTTTAGTTGTTCCATATTAGTTGGATGTAAATTAGCTAGAATTAACTAAAATTAACTAAAAGTGAATTAACTAAAAGTGTTTTTTTTTTAACAGAAAATTTAAGCATAGAATAGTATTCAAAACACGACTGAGTTAAAAACTTTAAAAGCTGTATCAAATGAGGTATAATACAAAATAAATTAGTTTAATATAAAGCTGTAGGACTGAACAACGGATTTAAATACACGGCAAAAATGTGAGTTTTTATTTTTTTATATAACAGAAACTTTGAGCATAAAATGTGCAAAACTCGACCCCAGTTAAAAACTTTATAAGCTGTATCAAATTAGGTATATTACGAGCTATAATTTAGTTTAATAAAACGCTGTATGACTGAACAATTGATTTAAATACACGGCATAAAAAGTGTGTGTTTGTGAGAGAGAATGTTTTTCGAACAGAAAATTCAAGCATAAAATATACAAAACGCGACTCAGTTATCAACTTTATAAGCTGCATCAAATTAGGCACATTAGAAGCTATAAATAAGTTTAATTAAAAGCTTTATAACTGAACAACTGATTGAAATACACGGCAAACAATGTGAGTTTATTTATTTCATTTCGAATAGAAAATTTAAACATAAAATGTGCAAAACGTGACTCAATTATAATCTTCATAAGCTGTGTCAAATAAGGTATATTACAAGCTATAAATTAGTTTAATAAAAAGCTTTATGACTGAACAACTGATTTAAATACATGGCATAAAATGTGTGGGATTTTTTTTTTTAACAGAAAATGTAAGCATAAAATCTGGAAAACGCGACTCAGTTATAAACTTTATAAGCTGTGTCAAATTAGAGAAATTACAATCTATAAATTAGTTTAATAAAAAACTGTATGACTGAACAACTGATTTAAATACACGGCATAAAATGTGCGGTATTTTCCATGGAATATTTATCCTTTATTAACATCAGTATAAAATAAATCTTTCATTTGTTTATTCCCATATACATTCACGCTCTCAAAAGTTCCACACGATTATCCGCATTCTAAAACCCAATTCAACCGTATTTTTCTTTCAATAATTTCTTCTCCCTTTCAGACGAAAGGGTGGAAAAGATTTACTACGTTTCAACAGCGCTTTTCATATCGCATCTATCCTTTAATTTTTCTTTTTCAATATTCTTTCGCCGATTTGTTGACTTTTTATTATTTTTTTATCAGTGGTCACGTCTAAAAAAACAAAATTAATAACCTCCAAATTCTCTCCTTATTCTTTTCTAAACGTAGATGGAAGAAAAATCTTGGGGTGTGTGACGCATCAAACTTTCCCCTCGAACACAATGACGGAGGAATGCTAATAGCGAACGTGAATGGACCACCCCTGCTGCGGCTGCCCCATCATTAGAGGAAAGCAGTCCCGACTACACCCTAAATGAATGGACGCGTCACGCTTCATCGGCTGATATTCCTACTGCCATCTGGTAGAAATAGGCGGAACGCTGATTTACAGTCTCTTCAGTGGACTTGAAGCGCCATCTGTTGTTATTTATTATTATTTTTTAAGTAATAAAGCATAAAAGTTAGTTTACATTCAGATATTAGCTGACAGAACTACTGCTGCCATCTATGATCGGATATAATGATCAATAATATTTGAAATTAATAATTTACGGGAATATATAAAATGATTTTTAAAAAAATGCATAAGCATTTTAACTTGCAAATAAATTAGTAGTTTACTCTTGGGGAGTATCGTAAGCTCAATCATAACTCATACAGTTGCTAATAATTAATCATTTAAATTTAAAGACTCTAGAAAAACAAATGTTAGTAATTTTGAAATTTAAACATCAGATGTTTTATGTTTACATAATTTCGGAAAGAAAACTAATTTGGTAGCTTAAAATTAGTGGAAATGTATGTTTTTATAGCTTATTTCAAAACGAATCATTTTAAAAGTGTCCTATGCATCAAATTATTTGCGATTAGTTTTGAAGGTTCTTTTCCATGTTAAAATAATTTCGTTAGCTTCATATTTTTCAATATGAAATTTCATAAAACGAAACTGAAAGACAAACTATTTAGTCAAATATATTTTATATTTCTGTAAGTTTAACTTGTTTTGTGATATGCTGCAAAACACTCGAGTTTTAAAGATAATAATAATTTAAAAACACTTTATTTATTTAAACTCATTTTAACAAGGGACAAACTGGGTTTAAAAGATTTTAAAACAATTCGTTTCGAAAAAAAATATAAAAGCATAAATTTCCAATAATTTTCAAGCTATCAAATTTGTTTTCTTTTCGAAATTATGTAAATATATTATATTTAAATTTAAAAAAATTTAACATTTGTTTTTTTAAAGGTTTTAGATTTGAAAGATCAATTATTAGAAATTCGAGCTATAGCTATTGTCAAGAACCATGGCTATTAGATAGAAGTAAACCACCGCAAAAAATACTGCATTTATACATAAAACTTAACTATCAAAATCGTATATATATATATATATATATATATATATATAATATATATATATATATATAATATATATGTGTGTGTGTGTGTGCGCGCGCGCGTGTGTGTGTGTATGTGTGTGCGTGTGTGTGCGTGTGTGTGTGTGAATGTATGAGCGTTAAAAACACACTATACTAGATTTTTTCCCGAAATAATTTACATTTTAAAATATTATTTGCATTTTTAAAAAAACGAAAAATATCCCAAGGTGTAAAATTTGTTTCTCTATTACAGAGTACAGTTTAAAAAAAAATCTTTAAATTCAAGTCTATAATATTTGGGCAAATTTTCTCCGTAGTTTAACATTGAAATGAGCGTATTCAATGAGTGTTAGTACAAAGCAGTCTTAACATCTCTATACGTTGTTAATCGGCATTTGCCTATCCTTCGAAAAATCACCTTAAAGGCATTGAAGCTACGCTATTAATTATAAAGAAAACATCATTCATTATTTTTATTCCCGAGAAAAATTTCCTGAAAAAAGAAGAAAACCTTTTATTTGATTAAAAGCTAGAAAAGATATACGGCAGTTTCAAAACTTAAAAATGCAGTAATTTAGAATAATACAACAACCAAAAAAAAAACCTGACACAAAATGTTTAAAAGAATTAGAAATTGCCTTTAACGGGGAAGAAAAAAAGAACCCAGAAATAAATTCCCGAAACCATTGAAGTGGATATTTAAAAATATTTTTATTTCCTCAGTGGAATTTGGGTAAACATGCTATCATTTCAAAGGTTACGTTTTCTTTTTGTGCTACAAATCAGGTAATTTGTAAGTTCCTTCCTCATTTACCCTTTTTTCGTAAATTCATACTTTTTGTAGAGTTATACTTTTTAAACTCTGAGACTCATTAGAAATGGCGAGTTTGTGACAAAAAATCAAAAACAACAAGAAAAAAAATGAAGTGCTTTAAGAATATTTCTTTTCAAGATACTTCTGTAACTGAAATGTAAACGGTGTTTAATATGTTAGTTACTTTTTGGGAAATTTTATTTGGGAACAGAGCATTTTCAGGAATTAAAGATTATTATTTTTGTAAAATTAGCAACTCCTGAAACGAAAAAAAGTACATATCACTAATAAAATAAGATGCAATTTGTTGTTAAAGGAAAAAGTTCATAATTCTTAAAAGGTGAAAAAAAAATTAATTGCAGCTATTTATTCTTCAAGAGATTTTAGCCGTTATGATGATCATTATGCTCAATAAATTTAAATTTCAGAAAATTCTTCTAAGCTGCAATGAAAAATCTGAAAAAAACAGGCATAGAACAATTGTAATTTTATTCTCTAATGTAAAGAATGCATTAGGCAAAATAACACTTTTTCAGTTTTCTGACGCAATATCCTACTTAATTTTTCGTTTTTTTTAAAATTTATCTCCATTTTTTGGCTTGGAAGGAATGTAGGTTCTAAAAGCTTCGTTCATTTTCTTAAACAAATTATGTACAGATTCAGATTATTAAATTTAAATACAATTTTTCGATAATATCTTTAGGATACGGGTCTTGAAACATCGAGGATTGAGACTACATCTAAAATTTCTCAAGTTTTCAAGGGTCACGATACAACACTTCCGTTTTTTTACTACTCACTGATTAACAAATACTTATTTTTGAATTCTGGTTTTTTTATTTTGAAATATGTGTGTCAAAAGAAAAAAAAAAGTTATATTTTGATGTAAATAGCTTGTTACTATAAATAATTTTCGTAGGCGTTAAGTTTCTTTACGTATATTGCTACAAATTTAAAATTGTATTTGGAAAAATATAAACTTAAAAGATTTCAAGGGTCACGATGTCTTAATACGACATTTCTGATTTTTTACTACTCACTGATTAACAAATGCATATTTTTGAATTCTGGTTTTTGATTTTGGAGTCTGCGCGTCTAAAAAAATAGCTATCTTTTAAAATTTAAAATATTGCTGTAAATAATTTTTGCAGGCGTTAAGTTTTTCTATGTATATGTCTACACATTTAAAATTTGATACAAATTTAGGATACAGGTCTTCAAACATCGAGAATCGAGACTACATCAATAATTTCTCAAGCATTCGAGGGTCACAAGTCTTAATACGACACTTCCGATTTTTTACTACTCACTGATTAACAAATGCATTTTTTTAATTCTGATTTTTTTTTTATTTTGAAGTCTGCGCGTCTAAAAAAAAATAGCTATCTTTTGGAATTTAAAATGTTGCTGTAAATAATTTTTGCAGGCGTTTCTTTATGTATATCGCTACAAATTTAAAATTTGATACAAAGTTAGGATACGTGTCTTCAAACATCGAGGATCGAGACTACATCGATAATTTCTCAAGCTTTCAAGGGCCACATGTCTTAATACGACACTTCCGAATTTTTACTACTCACTGATTAACAAAGCCCTATTTTTGAATTCTGGTGTTTGATTTTGAAGTTTGCGCGTCTAAAAAAATAGCTATCTTTTGAAATTTAAAATGTTGCTGTAAATAATTTTTGCAGGAGTTAAGTTTATTTATGCATATCGCTACAAATTTAAAATTTGATACAAAGTTAGGATACGGTTCTTCTAACATCAAAGATCGAGACTACATCAATAATTTCTCAAGCTTTAAAGGACCGCATGTCTTAATACGACACTTCTGATTTAGTACTAATCACTGATTAACACATGCATATTTTTGAATTCTGGTTTTTTGATTTTGAAGTCTGCTCGTCTAAATAATTTTTGCAGGCGTTAAGTTTCTTTACGTATATCGCTACAAATTTAAAATTGTATTTTGAAAAATCTAAACTTAAAATAAAAAATAAAAAATTCTGGAGACCTCACGATCGTAATTAGAAATTAATTTTTTTAATGCAGAAAATATTATTCAAAAATGTGCATCAACTAATCTGCGATTATAAAAATTCTGACAGCCAAGCTCCCTTTAGTTTAACATGGGGATTGAAAGTCTACGAGGTTCACCATCGACTGAAATCATGTTCAGTAGCAATGTACTTACAACTGTTAGAAAATACTGTATTTCCCCAGCTGTATAACAAAGATCACGTGAATAGGCTAATTACGTTGCAGCATGTATGCATCGTATCATGTTTTAGTCATCACGAGATTTGAAGTTCTATCTTTTTTAATTACACGTACGCACAAAATCCAGGACTTTAAAAGTGTTCTACAGGTGGCTTTCTGCCAGACACATAATCTTCTTTTATGTTCTTCAGGAAAACTCTGTATATTTATTATCAATTCTACTTGAAGATTTCTCTTTTCATTTACGTGAATCGATTTCTAATGATTGTGACAATGAATAGTGTAGAAACGGGTTGCATTTGATCTAAGAAACACTAAATATTACGAATCCATTTTATTCACTCTCGCTCCCAGAAATAAGAACTAGCACCTTATAATAAATAGTTTAGAGACACGTTGCATTTGATCGTAAAAGCAATATTCATGTATTATTCATTGGAGTTTGATATTTAATATTTCATTCTCGATTCCATTATGTGAATTAACAGCTAAAAAAATAAATAGTTTAAAGACGCCTCATATTTGTTCGTATTCATCTATTATCCATTGTAGTTTGGCATTTAATGTTTCATTTTCGATTCCCGAAAGTGAATTAACAGCTATGACAATAAATAGATTAAAGACGCCTTGCATTTAGCCGAAAAAGAAATATTCATCTATTATCCATTGTAGTTTGGTATTTAATCTTTCATTTTCAATTCTAGAAAGGGAATTAATAGATATGACAATAAATAGTTTAGCCTTGCATTTCATCGTAACAGCAATATTTATCTATTATCCATTGTAGTTTGGTGTTTAACCTTTCATTTTGGAATCCAGAAGGTGAATTAACCGCTATGACAATAAATAGTTTAGAGACGACTTATATTTGATCGTAAAAGCAATATTCATCTATTATCCATTGTAGTTTGGTATTTAAATTTTCATTTTCAATTCAAGGTAAGAAATTAACAGCTATGATAATAAATAGTTTGCAGACGCCTTGCACTTGATCGTAAAAGCAATATTCAACTTTTTATTATCTCTTGTAGTTTTCATTTTCAATTCCAGAAGGTGTATTAACAAATAGACAATAAATATTTTAGTGACGCTTTGCATTTGATCTTAAAAGCTATATTCATCTATAATCCATTGCAGTTTGGTATTTAAACTTTCCTTTTAAATTTTAGAAAGTGGATTAACAGCTATGACAACAAATAGTTTAGATACGCTTTACATTTGATCGTAAAAGCAATTTCATCTATTAACCATTGTAGTTTGGTATTTTATCTTTTATTTTCAATATCAGAAGGTGAATTAACAGATTTGACAATAAATAGTTTAGAGACGCCTTGAATTTGATCTAAAAAATAACATTATATATTTATAATTTGTTTTAGCTTGGTATTTTAATCTTTCATTTTCATTCTCAGAAAGGGAACTAACGGGTACGACAATAAATAGTCTAGAGATGTCTTGGATTTCATAGTAAAAATAATATATATTTACTCACAGTTCTAGCTTGTAATTTTTTTTATTCGTTCTCGTTTGCCGAAATAAGAACAAATGCCCAAATAATAAATAGTTTAGAGACCCATTGCATTTCATGGTAAAAACACTATATATTTACTTTCCATTCTAATATGTAATTTCTTCTCTCATTTCTACCCCCCCCCCCCCCAAAAAAAAAAAAAAAAAAAAAAAAGCAAACTAACAGCTTTAACAATAAATAGTCTAGAGATACCTTGTATTTAATCGTAAAAAAACAATATATATTTACCGTCAATTCTATTTTGGAATTCTTGTTTATGTCCGCTTCTGGATAAAAAGAACTAAAACCTAAACTAGTAAAATTAATTTGAGGTTTGCTGCATTTGGAAGAAGCTTCCAAAACTTAGTTTTTAGGAACAAAATTTGATCGACTGTGGTCAGAAAATAATCTATTTAGGATTCTATCAACTAATTGGTTAATTTCCACAGTCGATTCCGATGTTTAACTCTTCTACCTAAGGAACTTTTAATCACCTACGCAACCGATCTTCTCTACAATTTACGGTCAAGGAACATTCACCCACTCGATCTCATGCTTATACAATTCTTTTTTAAAGCGTATGTGAACAGTTAGAAAACATTAGTCAGAAAAAAATTAGCTCTAGCTGAAAACTTTCTTTAGAGAAAACATTAGAAGAAGCTTCCTAAAAGTGGAAAACTTAACGTAAGTGAGCAAAGCTTGATCGACTGTCCACTTTTTCTCTAGCCTTCGCTTGCAACGGCAACGGAAGGGAAGCGTTTAAACAAACCCTTAGCTGGGTCTAAACAATCTATATCTGCTCTACTTATGTAATCTCATCCTAATGTCAATTATGATCCTTATTTATGAATTATCTGCAGATGCGTCGGCATGGGTACTGAAATGGAATTTGGAACCGAATTTATTCAATCTTTTTCCTCTCAATAGGGCTTCAGACCTATTTTTTTTTTCCTTTGCCTGTTTTGATCTTCACACATGTTCGCGACGGATTATTTCGTCTTCTTTTTATTTCTTTCTTTATTTTTAAGTCAAAGTCATGCAAGACAGTATTTTCTCAGACGCTCTCTTTCCCAAAACTAGTGGTAGGAATTATCTGTCTCAAGCACGTTTCAAACTGAAAGCAGATAATGAAAAATGCATCAAATATGCATAATGCAATAATGATAATGCTTATATAGATGCAGTACACTCATATAAGCAAAGCAAATGATGATAACACTTATATTTGTGGCCAAATCAGTTAAAAACCAAATCAGTTAGAAATATAGATTAAATTTTTACTAGCTTTCTAGTTATTAATTATGTTTCGTAACATTTGTTATTTATCCTGTGATGTATCGCCTTAATTTTTCTATTACTACTGAACAAGTTCTGACTAACAAAAATTACTTTTCAGGAATCTTGTCGCTTATTTTACCGTAGAAAAGTATCAGTTGGGATAGAAAATAGAGCTTGTTTTGTTTTAACTAAAAATAACATAATTACAAGATAAAAAGAACTTTTTATATACCACGTTTTTAAATTTTCTGTTGAATCATATAAACTTGACAATTCTCTCTCAAATGCACAAACCTTCACTTAATTACTCTTTTTCACTTTCTTTTATTTAATTTTAATCACTTTTTAGTAGTTTCCACTATCCACAGACTTTATAAACTTTAATTTATATATTTTTTGAAATTTTTCGTACAATATTTTTGTAAACAAACTAAATTCACATGTATTATGTTTTCAAAATCCTCAAACGCCGTTACGCAAAAGTGCAAGCATTGAATTTGATCAAGGCACCACCTTGAGGGTTTTTTCGGCAAAAAGTATTAAAAGAATGCATTGTCATAGAGCTATTCTAAAAGTTTCAAATGTCTAGATAGTCGGGAAGTTAGTTAAAAATCGATTGTAAGATTTGTACTGGACAAACACACAAACAAACAAACAAACAAGAAAGCGAGTTAATAAAAACATGGTAATAAAAAGGATACATCACAGATGTTCCTTTATTTCAAATAAAATGCCTCTGAATTACTTACTTACAAAATTATGGTAAATTTAATCCGTATTTTCTACAACCAGTCCTTTAAGAGACATGTGGCTGCTTTCCTCTCATGCTTAACAGTTTTTCCTAAATTCTATTCATCTCTCTTGTGATATACGGCGACAAAACCAAACTGGTAGCAAAAGTCATTTTTATGAACACTTTACCATAGTTTGTCGATCGACTTTCAATCGCGAATGTGTTTCAAGGAACCATAACAAAGGCATTGATTGATGGCTAGCAGCACCTTCTGACAGTTTTTCCATACCTGCAGTGAGATAAGTTTCTTGACGAAACAAATGAGCTACGGGAAACAAAAGATTTATCTTAGGCTCGGGTATAATATAAATGCTATAAACGGCAACAAGTATCAGTTGATAAATTTGGTGATTACGATGCTAAGTTTTCTCTCACAGTTTTCGCTTAGTCAAATCTATGTGAGAAGTTCTGCTCGGGCTTTTTTATAAGAAAAATCACGATAGGTATTTCTGCATCGGAAGTTAAAGTTATATATTTTGAATGAAGTGGCTATGCAACTCTCTACAGGGATTCCCAACAGGGTCCAGGTGGACACCTTGGGGGTCGATGGAAGTTTAAAAAGGGTCTATTGGGGTTCTATGATAAATTTTTCTGTTTTAAAATTTAATTGAATTTTTTAGGAATGTAATTATTAGATAAAATCCTTTTTAATTTGTATAAATACACATTTGCATAAGGATGCGGAGGGATCCATGCATCTAAAGTCATGGCGCTTTTGTATATGCCTCGAATGTTGCCGTCGCTTTTATTTGTGCACCAACACTAGGCAGAACTGGGGAAGTCAAGTGGACCTTAAGCAGCACATGGGTCCTCCCGATGCAACCAGAAGTAGTTTCATTTTTTCTCTTGGCTATGTTTGTGCAATTACAATCTGTGTTTCTGAAATCTTGTTTATACTTGTGAAATTAAGAATGAAAATAGTACAAAAATTATAAAACAAAAACCCAATGGACCACTTTTTCTAATTTTTTTGTTTATATTCATAATCAAACTGTTATCTTTAAATTTTTTATGTGCAATTATTAGTATTATAATTATGTTGTATGCTGTATATTATAGAAAAAATGTGGGGTGGTCGACGAAGAAAATTATTCTTTTAAAAGGTGTCGATGCAGGAAAAAGGTTGGGAACCCCTGCTCCAATACATCACTAAAACTCCGAATTTCTCTGTAATTAGGTAGAAAAAGAATAGCGTTCAACAGAACCATATTTGTAAGAATAAAATATTCCTGAAAGAATTAGAAACAAAATAAAAATCTACTATAGTACTTAAACCATGTTTCTTTATCTATAATTTAATACAGATACAATGGAAAGCAATAGGGCCTTGTCTGTAAGAATGCTGTACCACTGAAAGAAATAGAAGCAAAATAACGAAATTCTGCAAAATCTGGACCCGGGGCTGACGTTAAAATGAGAAAAAAGAAGAAAATATTGCAACAACTTAGTGGAAAATATATGTCTAAGACCGACCATTTGGAAAGCTTTATGCCTTTTGCCATCGTCTTGAGCTCTAAATTTTGCACCACAATTCATGTTAGATGAGGGTTCTTTCAGAAATGGGATGGATGACTAAAAGTTTAGAGAATTCCCTAAGTAGGAATTCCTTTCCCTACTGTATACGCATAGACTATGTCTTGCTGAGAAGATCATAGCTAGGGTGAAGCCTGGGTTCAAGACTATCTGTACGCTGGAAATGCATATTTTTGCTTAAAGCACTACCCATTTGGCAGTCATTAGAGAATTTCCTCATTAGGATTTAGACAATTCCCTCCTTTGGTATTCATTTCCCAACAGCATACTCATCGGTTATGTCTCGCTGAGGAGCCCATAGAAAAGCCAAAACCTAGGTCCAAGGGTACCTGTAAGCTGGAAATGCATATTTTTGCTTAAGACACCACCCATTTAGCAGTCAGAGAATTTCCTCATTAGGATTTAAAGAATTCCCTCCTTTGGCATTGACTTCCCAACAGCATACTCATCGGTTATGTCTCGCTGAGGAGCCCATAGAAAAGCCAAAACCTAGGTCCAAGGGTACCTGTAAGTTGGAAATGCATATTTTTGCTTAAGACACCACCCATTTAGCAGTCAGAGAATTTCCTCATTAGGATTTAAAGAATTTCCTCCTTTGGCATTGATTTCCCAACAGCATACTCATCGGTTATGTCTCGCTGAGGAGCCCATAGAAAAGCCAAAACATAGGTCCAAGGGTACCTGTAAGCTGGAAATGCATATTTTTGCTTAAGACACCACCCATTTAGCAGTCAGAGAATTTCCTCATTAGGATTTAAAGAATTCCCTCCTTTGGCATTGATTTCCCAACAGCATACTCATCGGTTATGTCTCGCTGAGAAGCCCATAGAAAAGCCAAAACCTAGATCCAAGGGTACCTGTAAGCTGGAAATGCATATTTTTGCTTAAGACACCACCCATTTAGCAGTCAGAGAATTTCCTCATTAGGATTTAAAGAATTCCCTCCTTTGGCATTGATTTCCCAACAGCATACTCATCGGTTATGTCTCGCTGAGGAGCCCATAGAAAAGCCAAAACCTAGGTCCATGGGTACCTGTAAGCTGGAAATGCATATTTTTGCTTAAGACACCACCCATTTAGCAGTCAGAGAATTTCCTCATTAGGATTTAAAGAATTCCCTCCTTTGGCATTGAATTCCCAACAGCATACTTATCGGTTATGTCTCGCTGAGGAGCCCATAGAAAAGCCAAAACCTAGGTCCAAGGGTACCTGTAAGCTGGAAATGCATATTTTTGCTTAAGACACCACCCATTTAGCAGTCAGAGAATTTCCTCATTAGGATTTAAAGAATTTCCTTCTTTGGCATTGATTTCCCAACAGCATACTCATCGGTTATGTCTCGCTGAGGAGTCCATAGAAAAGCCAAAACCTTGGTCCAAGGTTACCTGTACACTGGAAGTGCATATTTTTGCTTAAGGCACCACCCATTTAGCAGTGAGATAATTTCCTCATTAGGATTTAGAGAATTTCCTCCTTTGGAATTAATTTCCCTCCAGCATACTCATCGGTTTTGTTTTGTTGGGGAGCCCATAGAAAGACCAAAACCTAGGTCCAAGGCTACCTGTACGCTGGAAATGCATATTTTTGCTTAAGGCACCACCCATTTGGAGGGCTTTATGCATTTTGTCGTAAAAGCAATTTTTTTCTGGGATTATAAATGTGCAAGTGCAGTTTAATATTTTAAGCATCACATTAGCTCTAATTACATCTTCTGCCGCCCACATGGTGTATTGGTTAACGTTCTGAGCTGGGACGTTGTGGGCTTGGGTTCAAATCCCGGATATAGCTTAGTTGTTTCCGAGTCTTCCCTCTCATAGGGAGCAATTTTGGCTGACCTATATGGTGCTCCCGTAATAAAGTAGCCAGTAAACAAGCTGGGAACAACAGAAAATAAATGTCTATCGAGAAGTGCCTCCGCATTAAACAAAAAAAAATCATAATTATATCTTCTTGATAAGGATTGGATTACAATTTTCTCTAAAGTTTGTCTCTATTCATAACTATAATGAACTACTTTTATTTAGATTGTTATACTATATTGTCATTTTTTACTGAATGCAGGCAGGTATATTTAAAATATGTAGTTGCAGCATTACGTGCAAAGCCAACAAAAGTCTAACAGTTTAATTTTGAATAATTTAAAATTAATTAAACAAAATGGTGCTTACTGTTGTGGGTTAAATTAACGGTTTTATTTAACCAACAACATTATATCAGAGCGAACAAATATCTCTGAAAATTTTAATCGCGAGAATGACAAAAGTTATGATTCAAAAACAGCAAATCTGGCAACAGATGCTTCAAATGCACTATGCCGTCACATAAATATTTGATGGACACAAATCCTTTCAATATAGATTATCTATCACTATATATATACCTCTCTCAAAAGCGTGTACTAGGCCTAAATTTTCAGTATAATTAAGTACATCGGGTGCGAAAGTTTGCGACGCTTTCCCATATTAAGTAATTACAGGGCTCGATAAAGTCAAATCCAGAGTAGTTTCACCCAAGATGAGATATAGAGATCTAAATTGGGCTGTGGGATATTCCCAGACTTTCTGACAACACCCATCTCATAAAACAAAAGTATAGGGAATTTCCAGGATAATAAGTGAAAATTTCCGAACGCTAAAGCATGGAGAAGAAACGCAATGATTCATTTTAACTGATAACATAATTTATCATTTGAATCTTCCACGTATCGTTTTTTTCCCCCGGATATCCCGAATGACTGATTGAGGGAAAAACAAATGGAGATGATCTGATATGGAATTTTCATTTTCTGTTTAACGGAAAACCAAGATTAAAACAGCTATGTATTAATGTTATGGGACTTGCTTATTAAATCTCGAAGTTCGAAGCTATGAATCATTGAGAATTGTTGTTTCTGAAACATTTTGAATCGTGGGAAATCCAAGTTTTTGAATTGAATGACAATCAGATAAAAAATTTAGAAAATTTCTAAACGTAATTAATAAAGTTCTACATGCAAATGGATTTACATCTTAAATAAAGAGTAAGTAAATTGAAAAATATCTTTTCTTCATTATTTCACAAGAAGAGCTCCTTTTTCTATTTCCAGAGGAATGCAACACGATTTCTTTTTTAACTTGAATTAAGTGAAAAAATATTAATAATGAACCAGTACGAATTAGCAGTCCTATTAATGGATTTTATTTACTTTTCTAATAAATGCAAGCCTGTGCTGATATTTTGTTCGTGAACTGAATTAAGGCTGCTGTGAACTAACCTTAAGTGGGTTATTAGTGATTTTATGCGAAAACCACTTCAGCTAATGAGTAAAATCGAAGTGTTTATTGTAGATTTATATATCATGTTACTAAAAATGTTCTTTTTTATTTTCTAAGAATATTTTCAGCAGTAAAATGCCACTGTTATTACTTTGACATACCTGCGTTTCTGCCCTTTTTAAGTTTGCCAAAAGTTGCAAAATAACTAGTAACATCGGAATGCCTTGGCGATATTTAACAGAGAGATAAAACTTATTGAATGTAATCAATAACATTTTATTTGCGTATTTTAAGTCTGGAACCGAAGTTCGATTTACAGTTTTTTTTTTATATCATTTAAAAGTTTTAAGGGGAGGGTGCACTTTCAAATTACCAAAAATCGAACAAAAATTAGAATTTTTTTGGTGTATTAATATTTAAAAATATGTAAATATTAGAATAAAATGCATTTAAAAGATGTTGTGAAAAGGAAAATGAAAACTTGGCGGCTTTAGAAATGTAAGAATTAAAGGTAGGTGAAAAAATTTTTAAATGTTTTTTTTTTCTCAAAATGAGTAATTTCCAGATTTGCAAATTTTTTTTTAAATGCTCCTTGTGTAATGATTTTTGACGAAATTTTATAAAATTTATAATAAAGACTCCTATAATACATCAAAATAAAGTTATGTATCCATTTTAGGTTTGACATCATTCAGATAATCAAAGTTCAATTTAAGTGTAGAAAAGTACAAAAATTTCCTGTAAATTTAGAGTACAAGCATAAAAATATTTCCTAAAAAATAAACATTCAAAGAAAGTACAAAGTAATACATAACTCTGTTCAAAATGCATTTGTAAGCAATATGAATGCAAAATTAAGGAAGTTAAAAATTGGATTGCAAGGATCATTTTAAAGAAAAAAAATTTATTTCAATTCTTAAAATATAATTTTTTTAAATGTTTATAAAATTTTATAAGGTGTTTAATATAGTTATACTTTAATGAATATCTATGCAAAATGTCATATTTCTGAGGTAAAAATTTCAAAAATCGCTTTGTAATGTCTAAAATCCGTTTAAAATCGCTTAGAAGTGTACCGAAAATAGAATCAATGAAGTCCATTAAGAAGCTGTAAATGTTAAAGTCCCTGTTAGTATGGCAATCCTAATTTTTCAGAATTTGGTACAAATTTTAGACCATATGCAGGGTGTCCATAATTAAACGTCCTTACTTTAAAATTGTCTACAGTCGAAACTATTGTTCAGAAGGTTATGAAATTTTGTGTAGGACATGTTGAAGGGGTGGGAATTTGTTTGAGCGAATAAAAAAATTAGTTCAAAATATCACCACTAGAGGGCGTTTTGATGATTTTTTTTAACTATAAATTTTTTTAACTATAGTAAATGTTGGCTAAATGTGTATGCATTCGTCCAGTAACGCCCTCTAGTGGTGAAATTTTGAACTAATTTTTTTATTTGCTAAAACAAATTCCCATCCCTTCAACATGTCCTACACAAAATTTCATAACTTTCTGAACAATAGTTTCGACCGTAGACAACTTTAAAGGAGGGAAGTTTAATTATGGACACACTGTATGTATAAGGTCGATAATTTGGGAATACTTCCCGATACAACGAAATACGTAAAATTGAAAAAATAACTCAATTATTTAATCAGATTTGCAAAAAAAAATATCAGCCGTTTGGAAGTACAAAAAACAAATCTGTAATCACCTTGTTCATATGCTTCCGTTATGAGTTATGGTCCTTGTTAAAGTTTATCGCTTTGTAAAATTGGAACGCCGGTTGCATTTAACTCATCAATGATTTTCGTTTCCTCTCAAACGGATTACGTTGCTTAAATTCCTTTTCCTCGCTAAAAATATGTCTGCGGGCGGATCCGTGTTCTAACTGCCAAGAGGGGGAGCTTTGTTTTGCCAAGTAAATTATGGACGAGATTAGAACGTCAGACGTTCGGCGTAAGTTATTCCCCCAGTTTATTACTTGGGTACTCTTCGCGTTGGTAAAGACATCTAGAAATGAAAAGGGGGGCAGAGTATAAATTAAATCCCGGGAACTAAAATTCTGCAAATGTAATTTTCGGGAACAATCAGATTGGAGACCAATATTGGTATCTTTATACTTTAGCCGCACATTTTCATATTGTTCTGACATTTTAAGGGGATGGTGGACTTTCAAATTACCAAAAATCGAGCAAAAATTAGAATTATTTTTATTTATTTATTTATTTATTCTTTTTTTTTGGGGGGGGGGTGTATTAATATTTTAAAACATGTAAATATTGGAATGAAATGCATTTAAAATATGTAGTGAAGAGTAAAATTAAAACTTGGTGGTTTTAGAAAAGTAAGTATCAAAGGTAGGTGAAAAAACATCTTTATAATGACTTTTTCTCAAAATGAGAAATTTCCAGATTTGAAAGCCTTTGAAATGCTCCTCACGTCATAATTTTTGACGAAATTTTATGAAATTTATAATAAAGACTCCTGTAATGCATGAAAATAAAATTATGCATCCATTTTAGGATTCGAGGTCATTCAGGTTATCAAAGTTTAACTTAAGTGTAGAAAAGTACAAAAAATTCACGAAAATTCAGAGTGCAAGCATAAAAATATTTCCTAAAAATTAACTATTCTCTGTAAATGCAAAAAAAAAACATATAAATTTGTTCAAAATGTATTTATAAGCAATATAAATGCAAAATTAATGGAGAAAGTTAAATACTGAGTCGAAAGGAGCATTTTTTTTAAAAAAAGCTAATTTAATTTAAATTTTTTATTGTAATTTTTTTAAAAATATTTAAAAATTTTATAAGGGGTTTAATATTGTTATACTTTAATGAATGTATATCCAAACTTTCATAACTCTGAGGTAAAAATTTCAAAAATCGCTTTGAAAGTTCCACCATCCCCTTAAAATTAGAACTTCAGTCTTATTTACTACGGACAATTTCAATGCAGTATTCTAAAATTGATGTGTTTGGTGCAAATAATTTGGTGACCAATTAAGGCTGCTTCATATTTTCTAAGTTTAATGTAAAAATAGTGAGATTCCAGGATTCAAATCATTTGTATAATTCACGGTATAACAATTTTCGTGGTGTTTGTTTTCTACATTTTTCTCTGACAGTAAAATGTTCTGTTCATTCTTTCTCTTATTTTCTTTTTTGTCACGATGTAAGGAGGTCCAAGACACAAAATTCTTCAAATTTTCGAAAAAATTGTTACTACATTAAAACATTTTTTATTCAATTCCGCTTAAAATGACGTTTAAACCATGTTTCTATATTAATTACTACAACAGGAGATATTAATTTTTTGATTGCAACATTCTAAATAGCAGCCAATCTTTGTTTAAACCTGTAAATGCGTTTTCTGCATGATGGGTTTTTTCACCATTTCTCGTCTTTAAATTGTCATAAGTCAAGAACCGTTAAAGATAAATTATTTAAACTTGAAACATGTCTTTATCAATTATTTTATTTTGATTTTGATGAAGCAAATTTGAAAAAAATATTTACTTTTGAAATTATGATTTTTTAAATATATGTTACATCAATCTTTTTTTAAAATTTTTTCTCTAAATATTTTAAATTTTTTAAAAAATAATACTTTTAAAAATGCTGAGTCAAAATTAAAACTTCTAGTTTCCTGTTTAATTAAATGAAAAAAAATTTTGAAATTCGACAAATAAAATTCGGAGTTATAACGATTTTAAATTACCCCACTTTTTAAAAAAATTTTAATTAAAATTTTTTTTTAAACTTTATGAGAAGTTTTATGATGTGATTTTATTTACAAATTATATGGTTCACCATCACAAAAAATTGAAAAATTTAACTCAATAGATAAAAAAAAATTTAAATGCCTCCCGGATCCACTTAAGACGTATGGCGTCACTTAGAAGGAGTATATAATTACAAAGAGACAATACGTGTGAATGAAATGGCGAGCTGGATATTGAAATTTAATTATTAAAACTCCTATTAATTATTTATCTGAATTATAAATTATCAAAGATCCGTTAAAGTGACGTCACATGCATTGGATAAGATAATACCATTATGTTATATCAAATGATTTGAAAATTGAACAATTAGATTTGTTAGTAGCGTATCCTGTAATGTATGCCTCTTTCAAAGATGTAAGTTGCAGTAATATGAGGGAAACGGTAATGTGTCGTTGTTTTTGTTGCCAATTCTTCGTGATCTAGCGCCAGCTAGATCAAATCCATGAGTCCGTGCACCCTAGCAAAATCAAACACCAAAAGTGGACTCGAGAAATGGTCATCAAGTGCAAAGCCCATACAATCGAGAATATGTCCAGGAGAAGCCGTATTCTCCTTACACTTAATAGAAGTTTGGAAGACCCTGCTGCAATATTCAAAAGTCATACAATTTAAATGTCCGATAAGACGTGAAGCGGCCGTTTGGTCAGATCTGTCTCAAAATGTATAGAGCTTAGGATATATCGTTTAGGACTCTGCATGTAAGGTTTACCTGGTGTGAACTCTGATTGGGCGATGTTTGTAAGCTTTCTGCTCTAAATATTTCTATGGTTATGTTTCACTGGTGGGCTGAAGTTGAAAAAATAAACGTTCATGAACATTTTTATTTCTTCTTTATAATGAAGTCTGGTCATCTAGAAATCAGTACAGCTGAAATAACGAACTGTTAGCTATCCTCCATTAGACAAAATTATCATAGCTGCAATAACACACTGTTGTCAATTAAAAAAATGTTTCTAAGGCCTAAAATCAGATAAGTAGCATTGGCCTCTTGATTTCAGCTTGATGGCTGTTGCCTACAAAGGTTTGAAAAATTAAAGTGATTTGAAATTACACTAACGTACAAATATTGGTGGAAGTATAGGAGAAATACATATCAATTCTTCATGAAATCATTTCAGGATATTTAGATGTGAAAGAAAGAAGAAAGCAATAAGTCAAATCACATATTTTTTTCTGAAAATTGTCGTCGAGTGGCATCCACTCTCTTGACATTATTTGTATTCTACATACAGAATAAAATGTCTGATTTTACACATTTGAAGTATTTATTTAGATTTATTTATATTACATACCTTCTCTTTATTACATGTCCAAAGTGTGATTCTTTTTTCTAATATCAAAACATTTTGCCAATATCATATCATTGAAATAGCAAAATGATAATACTATCTAAGAAAGCTATAATAATCATATACAACTATAATTTAATTTTTTTCTCATGTGACAGAAATGATATAATTCCAAATACCAATATCAAAACAAACACACACACACACACATATATATATATATATATATATATATATATATATATATATATATATATATATATATATATATATATATATATATATATATATATGTATATATATATATATATATGTATATATATATATATATATATATATATATATATATATATATATATATATATATATATATATATATATATATATATATATATATATATATATATATATATATATATATATATATACATATATATATATATATATATATATATATATATATATATATATATATATATATATATATATATATATATATATATATATATAGGGTGTCCATAATTAAAGTCCCACTTTCAAAAGGTTGCAATAAAAAGAACCAATGGTCAGAATGACTTCAAATTTGAACTGAATATACTGGAAGAAGGGGGAAACGATTTGGCATAATAAAAAAAGTTCCAAAATGTATCAATAGATGGCGATGTAAGCGGTTGGAAACTTTTTTTTATTATGCCAAATCGTTTCCCCCTTCTTCCAGTATATTCACTTCAAATTTGAAGTCATTCTGACTAGTGGTTCTTTTTTTGCAGCCTCTTGAAAATTGGAATTTAATTATGGACACCCTTTATATATATATATATATATATATATATATATGTACGTATATGTTTTTGTTTTCCATGCACGCTGAAAGGAGAGATGGCACAACACAATCGAGCAAAAATTGTTTCGAGTGACGTTCAAAAGACAACTAGGCGTTATTATGCGAAACCGAACGATAATTTTGGCCAACCCAAAATTAATTCTTTCTTAACTGATAGAAATAATGTATTATTATTCATGGCAATGAATGCTAATTAATAAATTATTAACCTTAAATTAATTCTCAGTATATATATATATATATATATATATATACATTCACATGGCGGAGGGCAATGTTCTTTTCCTTGGAATAATGTAAAGAAAAAAATAAAAACAATTGTTGTAAATAATCATCTGGCGCTTGACGACACAAAGACAAGTTACTTTATTCACACGTATAGACAGAAATCAGAACAGCATCGCAATACTGTTCTTATCACGAAGCTACACAGAACACAACTGTCTTATTTCGAATCCGAACTAATTCTACAGAAACAAAAACACTACTAGGAGTTGATATTCTAAGAATACAAAACTATCAAAATTACGATTCCATTGGACTGACATCTAGGGGCGAAAGAGTAAACTATAAGTAGTGTCAAATATATATATATATATATATATATATATATATATATATATATTATAAATAAATATATATATATATATATATATATATATATATATATATATATATATATATATATATATATATATATATATATATATATATATATATATATTATTTTCTTGCACAAAAACTTTTTAAGCCCAATTTATACTTCTTTAACTGATAGATATTTTATAATATATTATTGTGCATAAAAAGGGCTTGTGGTGGCCCAATGGTACAGCGCGCTGGTTTTCGGTGCTGAGGGTGCTCAGATCGAATCCTGGCGTCGCGCCACGAAATATACCTCCGTTCGTGTCGTCCCTTCATAGGGGGTAATGCTGTCCGCCTATATGGTGTCCCCACAATAAAATGGGCAGTAAAATTGCGGCGTGGTACAGGCGAATGTCTTCCGACTAGTGCCTCCGCATTGGAAAAAAATTGTGCATAAAAATATGTATAAAAACATAATCCATTGATATTGTTTTTATGAAAGTTAAATTACTGGATTTTAAATAAATTGTTTGAATTATTAGATCTGAACTAGAAGGGCTCTGTTTGGACTATTTTCAGCATTTCCACATAATATTTTCCCGAAGGCCTATCCCACGAGCGGTGTCTTGTTTTCTCAAATGCCTTACACCACTATTGACCTAAAAGATAATATCTCGCGTAAGGCTCTTATGCAGCGATCACGAGCTTGTGGATAAAAATATTCCATCCCTCGAAATGGACACAGGATGGAATTACTGGAAATCAGATAATAACTCGTCCTTTTCCAAGAGTTTTATTCTCTCTGCGCCAATAATCTTCTAGTGGCCCCTTGATATCTATCGTGAACTCTTAAGCCGGCAATCTCGGATATTAGAGGGAGAATGTCAATAAAGTTATAAAAATAGAAGTTTAAAAATAAGTTTTTTTAGAAGTCCCTGAAGCATATTTACTTAAATCCAAAAGGTTATTTCGTTTCGAGTTATTTTAAGGAAGGATTATTGCTATGTTATTTCGAAGACATATGTGACCTGATAATCCAGTTTTAGTGTTTTAAAATGTTATGTAATGTATTTTAAAACACTAAGATACATTATATTTTGTTTAAAGCGATATATATTATTGCTTTATTATGTACATAAAGCAATATATATCGCTTTATTATATATATATATACACACATATATATATATATATATATATATATATATATATATATATATTGATAGATAGATAGATAGATAGATATAAAGCAATATATTTTACATAAAGCAATATGTATTGATTTGTGGATATTTAAACGGAAAGTTCTGTGTCTGTACTAAAAACATTGTATTTTGTATAAAGTGATATATATATTACTTTATATTATAGAGTACGTTATATTTTATATAAAGCAATAATTTTACATAAAGCAAAAGCTATTGATTTGTGTATATTTAAACGGAAAATCTCTATGTTCAGACTAAGATACATTACATTTTGTAGAAAGTGATATATATATATATATATATATATATATAATTACTTTATATGCTTAAATCAATATATACTGCAACCCTGTAAGTAAAATCATTCATAAAAATGTGAAGTTAGAAATGATGTTTAAACCTAAAGTTCATCTACTTTTGTCAAAGAATATTGCTGAAAGAAAAACAAAGTGTAGAAAATTATATGAAAAACACCTAGCTGTTGAAAAATGGAAATTTTTAGTAACACTCGATGAAGCATGGGTGTATTTAAGTGACTGTAAAAAAAAAAGATAAATTTTCTATTGCTCAACTGACGGGAATGACCGCACGAAATGGCTTCGTCAGTGTACAGAAAAGTTCCCAAAGGAATTCATGACAGTTGCAGGATTGTGTTACAACGGCAAATTAAAAATTAAAAAAGTCTCAAGTAAAGCCGAAATTAATTCACTCTACTATGAGCAGATTATTTTAGAACCAATTATTGAAGAAGAAATTCCATCCTTATACGGAAAGGACATTGATGAAGTTGAGCTTCATATGGACAAAGCCTCTAGTCACATGTCTACATCAAATGCCGCTTATTTAGCAAAGAAAGAACAGAAACAGGAATAAAGTGTATCGCATTTAATGAAATACCTGTAAAATCACCTGGCGCTTCTATAATGGATTTTTGCGCTTTCGGTTTATTAAAACGAGCCATAGGAAAATGGCATCCAAGAACAATGAACGGACTTTGGAAAATGGTCCAAAAGGAATGGGGTAAAATTGGCATGATAGTACTAAGAAAAAGTTCACTTTTCATGGAAAATTCGAGGTGGAGCTATTGTCAACAACCATGACTATCAGACACAAGCAAATCAGAAAAAATACGGCATTTATACATAAAACTTAACTATCAAAATCGTTTCCATAAAGTGGGAACGACATTAATATATATATATATATATATATATATATATATATATATATATATATAGCAAAATAAGCAATTTATCAGCACGGTAACCGAGGGATTTATTCCAGGATATTAAAAAAATTGTTATAAAATTTAATGTATTTTCACAATTAATAAAATCATAGTGCCCATGTGTTTTATTATTTAAATGGATTAGCAAGATTCAAGCTTAGTTACAATTTTACTTCTTCATTAAAACATAGTTTCTCCCTTGTCTCGGAATCGAATCCAAAGCTGTATGATTCATATAAGGACAATTGTTCTTTGACACCTCTATGCATTGAATTATTTTCCCTTTGTTGACTTTACAATAATTGCAATCACACTGCATTAATTTCAAGGTATGAATGATGATACACATAATAGTTTAACAAATAACAAGAGAAAAAAATAATTACCAAATGTAATTAAACTAAAAAAATTCCATTCCAGAGTAGCAAAAAATTTCGTGGTTTCTCTTAGACGCTAGGAATAAACTGGGACTTTTGATATCATAAAATAAGCCGCTAAAAAAATTTCACTTTGATCTCTTGCGAAACTTTTTAATCCTCGTTTCCGGCAGCAGAAGTTTTCCTCGCTTTTTTAACTGCTTATGCTGGATATTAGATCCTGAAAGATAAAGGAAGTGATAAGACGTAAAAAGTATGAGACCGGTAGATACAGATCTCAAATTCTTGTAATAAAACGTAGAAATCTTTTATTAGATGGGAGAGTTTAAAAAAACTTGGTTTTAATTTAAAATATCTCATCTGCTATTTAATGTGTTAGAAGGATCAGTAAGAGAGCAAAAACAGATAAATTTATGTTATAGTACTTCAGAGTAATTCAGTAATCTGACTAACTTCTTAAATAGGGCTTAATTTATAAAGTTGAAATATAAACATGTTTGCTTGTTTTGCTGTTCAGGTTACACATTTCAGAGTAATGCAATAATTTGATTATCTTCTTCCTGAAGTAGATTTTTTTATTAAAGTCATAATATAAACAGGTTTGCTTCTGTTTTATTTAGGTTTTGTAAAATTCAGAGTACTTCAATAATTTCATTAACTTTTTCCTAACAGAGGATATTTCATTAAAGTTAAACCATAAACATTTTTGATTTCTTTTTGTTTAGGTTAAATATTTCAGAGTAATTCAATAATTTGATTAACTTCTGAAGTAAGACTTGATTTTTAAAAAGTTAAACTATAAACGTGTTTGCTTTGACTTTGTTTAGTTTACAAATAACTAAAAAATAAATATATTGAAGTAATTGACGCTCATAGACATGCCCACTGAACATATAAATATTTGCTACTGTGAAAGCCTGAGCAGATGTAAGCGAAATTTTTGTGAGGCCCCAGAATTCCAGACAAGTTTCTAAAAATATAGAAATATAGATTATAAATTTCCTCTTATATTGTATACAGATCCGGTGAAATTTAAAATAATCGGAATGTTAGAACAAAAAGTATTTAAGTTTAAACTGAGAATTGATCTATATACATTCCAAAATAAATATTTTTACTTGGGGCTTCAGAATCTCTGACAAGGTTCTAAAATTATAGAGCTGTACGTTGTAAACTTAATTTTAAATTTTATATAGCTCCAGTAGAATTGAAAACAATCATAATGGGAACACCAAAAAGGTTTTTCTTAGTCAGTATAAATTACAAACTGATCTACATGCATTTCAATTTTTTTTCATGGGGCCTCAGAATCTCAGACACGGATTTTTCAATTTAGAACTATAGATTAAAACCATCATTTTGAATTTTATAAAGCTCCAGTAAAATTGAAAATAATCAGAATGTGAGCGTAAAAATGTACGTAAGTTTAAAAATGCAAATTGATATATGTATATTGCAGTATATATTTTCTTTTTTGAAGGGGAAGGGAGGACTCAGAAACCATGACCAGGTTTTAAAAATTATAGGACTATAACTTGTAAACTTTATTTTAAATTTTATATAGCTCCGGTAGAATTAAAAACAATTCAAATTTGCGAGGAAAATATGTCATTTTAAAATGAAAATTCATATTTGTACATTTCAACTTAAAATTACTTTCATGTCAGTGACTGAATAAAGAGACGAGATGAGTAGATTACATTTAAAAAATATATAGTAATAAAATCCCTTATGCTTAGTTTTATATTTCACGTAGAAAAATTCAAAACTTGAATATGTAAAGAACGAATAATATCTAATTAAAAATAACACTTTACAAAATGTGTATTTTAAATTTATTTTAAAAGCTCATATTGTGTTCTGCACATTTTTCTTGAGTATGTAATTTAGATTGCATGCGTACACTTTAATATGAAATTCAAGATGAAATTTCATATGGACACATATGTAAGTTACTTACACTTTTGAAATTATTGAGATAAAACAATTTTTTTTGTGTGTAGGCAGCAAAAAAATTCACAGTGTATGAAATAATGTAATTATTAACAAATTGTATTTAAAATACATAGAGTAAAAACGAATAAAATGGAACTATTTTCAAGAAGTGTAAAAAAAGATTAAAATCACTTCAGTTTGTTTGATGTCATTCATGACATATACAACTATGTGATATATGTTTCATTTCACTTGACTAGAGTACTGCAACGCGAGGCTCTATTTTGATAAGTGCAAAAAAAAAAAATTAAATAATTAAATAAAGTTAGTAATTAAATACAGTTAAATAATTAATTAGAAACAAACACACACACACACATATATATATATATATATATATATATAATATATATATATATATATATATATATATATATATATATATATATATATATACCGTAAAGTCTTAACTATAATACGCACACGTGTATAATACGCATGCTTAATTTTACATGAAATTTTCGGAAGAAATTTAAATTCCACTAAAATACGCACCCATAACTTTTCAATATTTTATTTAAAAATTTCACGGATATTTATTAACAGAAATAAAATGTTTAATAAAAAGAAACGAAAACGCCAAATTTGGTCGAAAAAAACGTAAATTTTTAAATTAAAAAAACAATACTGTCGAATTATCAGTCTTAATCACTTTCACTAGATTACAGCTCATCTATTGTTGTTGCGTCCATGTCATAAGTATTGGTGCCATCGTAATATATATCGCCATCGTCATCCTCATTTGATGACGCTTGCCCATCCTCTTATAATATGTCGTTCTCCCTGCCGTCTCCCGTTCAACAATTGATAATTTTTCTACTGCTGTATAGGACCTTCTTGAAGACATTTAGAGGGAAATAACGAAAATAAAATAATAAATTTTTGTACTTGCAACAACCGGGAACTATTACTATTTCAAGCGACCTGTTATTAAACGAACGCGTGTGCGATACGAACTGTGAGTTCCGCTTGATTAAAAGCTACACCTGCTTAGTAAACGGGTTAATGAATCATGGAATGAAGATGCGCGCGCACCCGTGTTGCGACAATGTCTTACAGCTGCTGTACGTTTATTCAATGTCTAATACAACGTTTATTTGTACACGAGTATTATACACACACCTTATTTTTGCGGACTAAAATCGGAAAAAATGTGCAAATTATACTCAAGATTTTACGGTGTATATATATATATATATATATATATATATATATATATATATATATAATTGTAACAAGCCATAGCGATACATTGTGATAAACTTCTACCGACCTTATTTCACTTTTCCTTTAACAGAATAATATCTGTAGTGAAAATATGTTGACTTAATACAAACACATATATAGAGATCAAGTGCCGAAAATCATATTTTTACGGTTTTTCTTGAATGTAGACATATATTACTCCCTGAATCTACGGAAGATTTTCAAAGATGAAGGGATTTAACTGCTGTTAGGAAATGATGGTTAAAATGTATTCTGCATTTAATACAAATAAAATATTTACTCGCAAAATCGAACGTGATATACAAAATCAAATTTTCGTTATTTTATTTCATAATTTTGAATGTAAAAATATATAAAAATATATATTATATCTAACAATGTAAAAGTCCGTTGCCTTATGGAAATGAGCATGCATTTTTTAAATATAAAAATTGCGTGTTTTTATGTGTAATGTAATTATGTTCCATGGCTGAAAAGTATGTACTAAGTACTTATACTCCTACATGCATACTAAAAGCACTAAAAATCCTCTCCACTGTATCTGTTTTATTTACATAAGGTCGACATAAGCTGAATAAAATAAAATAGATATATTTTCTCTGTCTTCGATCGAACTTGAACTTTAACAAGTATTTTGTAATATTTTCCTTAACCAGCTCAGGAAAAACGTAGGAATCCCCCCTAATATGTGATTAAATTTTAAGTATTACAGTTTTCTTTATAATGGTTTATGATAACAAAAATTATATAGAAGTGGGCTCGGCAACATGACTTGTTTGTTTAAAATCATGGTTTAGTATTTTATACCAATAATGATGACATTTATACAGGGTGCAGCACAATGGACTCCTACATTTTTGAAGGTCACCGGTAAGGGAAATACCTTAGTCGGTTGTCCCGGGAGGTGGTGAGAGTTCTATCGGACTTTTTAGTTGTAAGTTGACACCCCAGATTGGTCCGGTGATCATCGACGTTTAGTTTTCGAGTCGTTATTTAATAACAAAGGTTCTATAACCTCGTCAGAGAGGGTGTTTAGGACGCGGTTCAGGCTCTGTATAATTGATTCTATTTTTTATCGAAAACTAAATCATACGATGCACTTGAAACGCGAGAGCAAGTATTCTCACGTTATACACGCACGTATATATAAATATAAATATAAATAAATAAATAACTATATATATATATATATATATATATATATATATACATATAAATATATATATATATATATATATATATATATATATATATATATATATATATATATATATATATATATATATATATATATATATATATATATAGTGGTACTTCCCTTAACGGACACTCCCGAATAGCGGACACCTCTAATTTTTCATTGATTCGAATTCATTGATTCGACATTTTTCCCCAGTCCGTTTATATAAGTCCCAGTCCTTTTATATAGGACAATCCATGTTATTCCCTCTGGATAGTGGACACTCCAAATAGCGGACAGGTATTTTAAGAAACTTTCAATTATTTTGGCAAACATTTTAAATTTATTCTAACAAGCAAGCTAAAAATATATGCTTATGAATCTTTACAAACCCCAGATGTGTCCTTAGAAGCCTGGATGTTTCAAGACCATTGATGTACGAAAACTTAGAATTTCGTGGAAGTCAAATAAGAAAGCGTGTATGAACGCTGAGTTAATGAGAGATTGGCTAGTGGAGTTAGACAACAAAATGAAACAAAAGAGAAAAATCATCCTGTTCATGGACAATGCTACTTCCCATCCTGATGATTTAAAGCTCAAAATTGTCAATTTAGTTTTCTTAATTTTGTCAATTTTGTCAATTTAATCTCCTAACACCACTTCGATACTACAGCCACTTGATCTGGGAATTATCCGCAGCTTTAAAGTACCATACAGAAAGGTGCTTCTGACACTTGTGCTTTCACGGATTATCTCCTGCAAATCCAGCGAAGAGTTGGCAAAATCGGTATTTGTTTTGCAATTTCCTGGACTTCGCCAGTCCTTAAAAATATGGAACTTTGAAGCATCCTAAAATGTTTTAAGAAGGCGGGATTTTTGAGTACAAGCAAAGTGGCAACTGACAGAAAAAAGCGAAAAAAACTTGCGGATCTAGTAGTCAATTTGGATTCAAATGTCAACGTTGAAGAGTATGTCAAGATCGACGACGAGTTATCCATTGAGGAAGAAAACCTGCATATTTAAAATTTCATTCATCGGGACATCACTGAAGCACTGGCCCTTTCTGAGGAAGATGATGAGGAATCGCTAATGGAAGACTGCAAAATCAAACTGTATTCGGAAGCACAGCGAACAATTAAAACAGTTCTTTCTGAACAATGAAGATTCGGAGGGACGAGCAAAGCTAAATTTTATGAAGATTCACTTTGAAAAACAGGTTTACTGTGTAAAAAAGAGAAATCGAACTTTGTTAACAGATTTTTTCAGTAGTAATTAAAATAGTTTAGCTCCAATACATTGTATTTTGGGATTATTTAATGCCAGATAAAAGGATTAGCCACAGTTAAAAGGTAAAGTAGTAAATAATTAATCTTTCCTTACCTAATTAATTTTTCCTTTTTAATTAAAATTCCAGCCGTAATTTTCAATCAAATGTCAGACAGAACAAAAACTTTTTTTGTAAAAAGGTTATCATCCCCAATAGCGGACACCGCCTAATAACGGACAAAACTTTTGGTCCCGTGACTGTCCTCTTTTCGGAGGTATCACTGTATATATATATATATATATATATATATATATATATATATATATATATATATATATATATGTATATATACTTAATTTTATATTTTAATTATTTATTCAATCTTCATCTTGGTTGTATCTATTTAATAGTTTGAATTAATAAATTAAATTAAAACTAGCATTATTTATTTTGTATTCATTCTTTTATACTTAAAATGTATACTATAATTAACTCGCAGAATTATTTTTATGTCGAATAATTTTCTATTATTAATTTTCATTACATTATTCCTACTTAATTAATTTTGTCTAATATGTGTCTTTCTTAAACTTTTATCATTAAGAAACTAAACACTGGTAGCAACAAACAGAAATTTAATCATGTCCTGAGGTACAAAAAAACTAAAATCTAATATCCAAAGTAAAAGCAGAAATTTTATAAAACTTGACATAATGTATGCTTGAGTTTATATTTTACCAAATATTCTAATCAATTTAACATTTCTTCAAAAGTTATTGCTTCATAGTTTCATGATATTATATATTTTATCATTTTTTTTATAAAATTTAAATTATTTCTTTATTTTACATCTTGCCTCTCTTTAATATCTCTTTAATATTTTGAATTAAATTAAATTAAAATTATTTTTTTACATCATTTTTTATACCTACATCTTTTACCATAATAAACACGCAGAACGGTTTATATGCCGAATTATTTTCTATTATTAATTTTTAGTATATTTCCCTTGTGTGTTAATTTTAGCTAATAAGTGTCTTTCTCGATAATAAACTACCCAACAAACACAGGACTGACGGCAGCTTATCGGGCCAGTGCTGGAGGCACCGGTTGAACGACAAGTACGGGAGAATTTTGTCGGGCCACTGGCGGGTTGTTTACGAACCTCCGAAGGGGAAACGCTTTCCGTTTACGTGTTTCAGGGCCTGTTATGGGTTGATATGAATCGCACCGAAATCGTTTACCCTGCATCGTCCCGGAACTGTACCTCCGATTCGTAACCACAAGTAACAGATATCTGCATCAGAATTATGGATTTGAAAGGGAAGGCGAAGATTAAATTTAACAGACTTTTCAAAAATATTTATTTCATTGTTGTGAAACTTCTTTTACGCGGAAAATTCCCATAATTTTCCTTGTATGTAAAGATTGTATTATGTGAAAAGTATTATGTGAAATTGTATAATTGTATTATGTGAAAATTCACATAATTTTCCTTGTATGTAAAGATTGTATTCTGTGTGTATGTTTTTAACTCCCTAGAAGCTTATAAAAACAGATGAAAATTAGTTTCAATTTTATATATTACTGGAGAAATTAAATATCTACTTAAAAATGGGTCCTTGTTTCACCACTCTTTATTTATAAGAGAGGAAATAGTGATAAAATTTGTATTTTTTTAAATTTCTTCTATAGTATATTAAAATAATAATATATATTTTTGTAGATAAAATATTCAAAATATATTTTTCAGGAAATTTACATATTCTAAGTATTTCTAATTGTTAGATGCCATTATAAAACAACTGATTTTGTAGAATTTTTTCTCGAATTTCATCGTATTAATTTTACAGTAACATATTCTTATAATACAAATTTGAATGAAAGAAAAAGAATTTTAAATTTACAGACCTTAGTTAAAATAAACAAATCACACATATTTAGAAAAATATTAATGTAATGTAATGTCAGAGACATAGACAGTAGATGTCATGAGACACCAAAAAATATCAAAAAATAAGACCCTTTATCCTCAGTACGTACATTGAAGAATATATATTACATTGTTTTTTTTTTGTAATTGAATCAGGATACGAGAAATAATATTTACAATAAGAAAAAAAAAGGCAAAAAAATTAGTTTAAATAAATGTTAGAAATAAAAAATAAGGCAATTAAGTTTAAAATAATAAGTAAGTTATATTTAATAAATTAAATTGGCAGGTTTGAACATCCGTGAGTACAGATAACAGAACTGCACTTTGCAGGATCGAACCGAGGACTGAAGCATGGGAAGCAAAAACGAACGCCCCACACCAGCATTCCCTGATAGGGTATCAAGTGTGTAACTTCAATAAGAGGAAACTGCCTCGCATGGAACAGAAAAATAAAGGAAAAATGTTAAACACTATCAGAAACCACACTATCAGAATAACACTATCAGAATTAACCTGTGAACAATTAATGGACTGGGTAAGATTTGAAATATTAAGATCGGAACATAAATTTTTAATTTTTAAGTGGCCGTTCGGTTTTGGGATTTTTTTTTCCAAAAAAATTCAATGCGTAAGTAAATTAAGTAATTTTGAAAGGTCCGATATTAATCCAATTGCAGTAATGTTTTCAGATAAGATTTTGAGAAAGTTTCATGAAATTGATTTGGGATATTGAATTTTGACTAGGTTGTACATTTTGTTGAGGGTATCTTTGTACCCTTCCGCCATTAAAAAAAAAAACATGGCTCAGGTTTGGTTTCCCGCCTAACAGGAAATTCATCATTAGCAGCGGGAATTTCTTTCCTCCGGATTATGACAGTTTCCTAGGATAGAAAATTGGTTTGAGAGATTGATTCGATCATTAATGCTAGTTAAGTTCGAGAGCAATTCGCTTTAGACCAACCCAAATTTAAAAAATCACATTATGTTCGATTTCGTTCAAAATTACCACATCACATTGCATACCAAGATTATAATATTTTATACATTACATATACAATGTATTTTTCATTTTCATAATAAAACTAAACTTTTGAATGTAGTTGACTTTTTTATGCGGCCCGCCTGCCTTGAAAAAATTTACCATGTGGCCCAGATGCTGCAAAAGGTTAAACACCCTGCTTTAAGCTCATCAGCCTGATTCAGAGGTTTAACTTTTTCAGATTTAGGAATATAATCAAAAGTGGGTGTAGAAGAAAATTTAAACGCACACTTACTGTGCATAAGATTAAAAAGTTCTTTGAGATTGGGGATGTTAAACGTTATTTTGAAAAAAAAGAAATTCATGTTTTTCAAAAGTCCATAGTAATCACACATGGTTTCCATTACTTATTTCACTGACACATTGAATTGTGTTTTGTTTTGTTTTTTATTATTAAATTTTGGCATTATCTTTTGAGAATGTATTTTCGTTTTTATCAATGCAACTCTTGCAGAAGTGCCACGGACGGGTAAGGGTGACTCGGTAACGAATTTAACAATCCTTTCTACTGCTTGTGTGTGACATGGAAAATTGCTGAAGTCAGTACGTTGACTCTCCTGATCAGATTATTTTGCTTCCTAGTTTATAATCAGAAATATGCCTCGTTCTGTTACTTTAACATCTTTACGTACAATCATATCAATATAATCCTTGGCATCAAAGTTTATACGTTGAACTTAAAACTTTCCAATGCCCCCTTCATTTTTCAGTCCTTGCTTTTAGAATCCGGCGTAATCCAAGCTGTCTTACGTGGCTGCGATCAACTGATATCATACATAAGAGGAGATTTTCAGAAGCAGCGAAGTACGAATTTCTTTGAATGACTGGGTCAATTACATTTTTAAGAGTCTGATGGAGGTAACGTGAATAGCTTACAAGTTTCCACAAGTGCTTCGATCCATGGATATAAGATAGTTTCCGCTTTATGTGAAACGAAACAGATGCATATACTTACAAAATGTACTCAGTCAGTATTCGGAGATTTTTTTTGCAGTACATTCTGTTCCCACATACAAGTGAAGTATTTGGTTTGCTAATGTAAGCTATCATGAATAACAAAGTTTTCCTGGTTTTCTCATAGACAAATCAGAAGAGCACCTTCCAACAGAGATTGCATTAGACATTTCTAACAAATATTTTGGGTCCACACTTAAATCATCCTTAATTTCTAGTAATGGAATGCCATTTTCAATAGGTGATAATTCAATTACTGGAAGTTCATAGCAGTTTTCTAGTTGTTTACCTATTTCTCCTCCAAATTAGGACGTAGGCGCAGTTCATTTCCATGAAATAGACAAATCTACCACTGCAGTGGCCTTCTTAATTCCTTTTCAAATAAACGAACCACATCATTATTCAATCCAGTGTTCACGGCAGTTCCACCCATTCCAATTACAGTAATGTTTAAATTCTGGTTGTTGTCATTGAAAAATGCTATTATGCTATCTTATATACATTTTCCAGTGCCAGAAATCTGCTTCTGAAAATCTCGTCCTTTGTATGATATCAGATGATCGCAGTCATGTAAGAGAGAGCTTGGATTACCCCGGAATCTAAAAGCAAGGGCTGAAAATGAAGGTGGCATCAAAAAGTTTTTATTTCAACGTATAAACTTTGATGCCAAGGATTATATTGATATGATTGAATGGAATGATGTTAAAGTAACAGGACTTCCTATGAAGAGGCATATTTCTGATGACAAACAGAAAGCAATTCAATGTGTCAGTGAAATAAGTAAAGCAAACCATGTATGATTACTATGGACTTTTGAAAAATATGAATGTTTATTTCAAAATAACACTTTGCCTTTAAAGACATTACATTAATATTTTTCTAAATAAATGTGATTTGTTTATTTTAACTAAGGTCCGTTAATTAAAAATTGTTTTTTTCATTCCAATGTGTATTATAAGAATATACTACTGTAAAATTAAGATGATGAAAATTGCGAAATTCTACAAAATCAGTTGTTCTGTAATGACATCTAAAAATTAGAAATACTTAGAAATACCTAAGTTTCTTGTAAAAATATTTTGAATATTTTATTTACAAAAAATATATATTATTAATTTAATATACCATAAAATAAACAGAAAAAAAGAATTTTATCTCTTTTCACAAAAATATCTATTTTGAAGCACCTGAAAAATATTTCAGTAGAGCAATAAAATTTTATATTCAATACCAAAAGGCAGCTTTTGAAAGCTATAGCATAATGAAATTTCAAACCATCTTTTTTTTCGCCTCGTCATACTACAATGCACTAGTGTCATCTGATTGGACATTCAGTTGCACGTGATTGAAAAGGCGCCATTAAAGATTGATTACAAGTTCGTTGAAATTAATCCACAAGTAAGTTTCATTCGTTAGTCTTAAATTATTGCCTTTAGATTTTATTTAACACCCTTACATAGTGAACATTATTCTATTTCTGTTATAAGATAGTGTTTTAATCCAAGTTATATATGAATTGACCATATTTCAGATCAAACTCTACTGAACTGAGTGTATTGAATTAGCAATACTTATGGCACTTACGAGCACTTTCGTATGTATAAATAAAAACATTTTGTTTCGGAATAATTTAAGATTCGTGTTTCAGTTAATATTTTAGATGGACAAAGGAAGTAAATGGACTCTTGTGAAAGTCTTAAGTATTTGCTAATTAAATTAATATTTAGAATTGTAATTTGTACGCACTATTTAGATTTTTATATCCTTTAGAAAGTATAAAATACATGACACAAATATCAATTCCAAATCTACATAGTTGAAAAATAAAAATGTATTTTCATTTCCAGTATAATATTTTCCATTTTATTTCTTTAAAGAAATTTGAAAGAAAATTATAATGAAATTTTTTTTAATATGTTAATCCAAATTAAACATTTTTTTACTACTGGATTGATAAATCAGTTACACATGATTCCTCCATAGTAAATTCATGCATAGTATTCAATGGTGGAAAAATTGTCCATTTTCCTATTAAATATATTTTACAATGTTCTTATTGCCAGGTATCAATAGGCAACAAATTATCCATGTCTAAATGTTAAAAGATGGATTCAAAAACGTTCCACATTATAAAAGATTCTAAAAATGAACTTGTAAATCATACAAAAGGATCTATTGAATTCCTTATCAAATTGTGTTTTGAGTAAACTTTATAAAATACACTGCATTTTATACATTATAAAGAAATAAAGAACAAATATTCTTAAAATTTTTGTGTTCATAATTTAAAAGAATGTATTTAGTATAATTATATATTTTAATTTAAATGCTAAACACTAATAGGTATTTTTCATGTATAATCTTAATAGCCTTAAAATATAATTTTTTTAAAATTCTATTTATAATGTTCTATGTGTACACTCAATTGCTATATATTTATATGTTATTCCTACTGGGTGAAATTTCTTTATGTCTATCGAGAGCAAAGATATATTCAAAATTTCAAAACCAGATCAAAATATTGTTTAATCAGTATCCACATGTCAAGTAAATATTGAAACAATAGCAAATATTGGAGCATTTTTTTATTTTGAATATCTCATTAAATAAAAAGCTTATTTAAGGAACATTTTGAATTTCAATTGCTATTAATCAATATTTTGAACTGGCTTTGATATTTAGATTATATTTCTACTCTCTCTGAAGATATAAAATAAAACAATTTCACTCTTTAGGAATAACATAATGGTGCATACTTTTTGCAACTGAGTGTATATATTCTTGCAATTGAGTGTATATATATTTTCAAGAATTATTAATTTTTGTATGTATGTGAACTCCATTGTATTCCTGAATTCATTCAAAGAACCTCTGGAGTAATGAGAAGTTTAGAGTTTTAAATTTGTGTCAATATAGATGCCACGTGCATTTAATTTTCTAATTTGTATCGTGTTTGAAATCACTTTTATCAGTGTTATTAGAGATGATGGCAGTGAAAATTATTCCAAAATAGACTATTTAGATACATAAATTGTTTCTTAACTTATTAATTTGCATTCCATGTTTTTAAATTATATATTTATAAGTATATAGATTTGTAGATTATCAGAATGTGTACATACAAAAAATTGCTTTATTGTAATAGATATTGTACGATAAGAGTTTTTATAAATCTGAGAATGTTCTCAATAACTATCTATAAGCTGTTCATCTCTAAAGGTCTTTTGGAAATTATTTTGTTGTCATGCTGTGCAAAATAAATGTGAACTTATTGGCTTAATATATATATATAAAGGGTAAAATTAGTTTCTTTTCCCCTTTTTATATTAGTGATAAGCAAGTTTATAAAGAACTCTACTTTTCAATACTTCTTGGTTTGATAAAACATTAAATTTTTATTATGGCATTATAAGAAAATATTGGTTTCTTTACAGAATTTTGAAACTGGAATCTAACTTCGGGCTTGAAAGACAAATACCACTTGGATCTCATAACTCATGTAAGGTTTTTGTTTAACGTCACTGAGCCTACCTTTTTTTATTCTCGAGCTATACTTTTATTTTCAGCAGTGGACTTGTGGCCAAAATCACTGTTTTTAATATTTTTTTAGATTTATTTTTAACTAATTAAATTTTTCTATGAAAAAACTATAAAAATATTTATTAAACAACTAAAAATTTCAAATTAGTTTTTTTAACTTAGACGCTAATCTGAACTTTCTCATAAACTTTGGTCTCAATAATTTGTGGATAGAATATTGATTTTCTTTATTTATTCTTTTTTAACTGTGAAGCTTGTTGTTAAGGTTTTAGATGAGTGAGAAAGTGCAATCCAGGGATTTCAGTTAACATGACTCCCTGGTCATGTTAACTCTTGTGAAAAAACTTGAAAGTCTTTAACTCTTGCCAAAAAAAGAGATTTATATTATAAAAGTATAAAATGCCAAGGTTTATTTAGAAAATATAAAATCTGTTCATGGACAAAGTTTGTTTATAAAACTGTAGATAAGACATTCATTGTGAGTTGTGGTTTATTATATCAAAATGTGTGTTTGATAAGTGAATGAAATAACCCTTTCTTAATAATGGAATAGAACTCCTGTATAATCAATGAATTCACGGATACAAGATACAGTTCCAAAAAGCAAAACGCCTGGTTTACAGAGTCTTTTATAATAACAGAAAAATGATATTTATATTATGAAAATGTGAAGTGCCAAGCTTTATTTATTCTTAATGGTTAACATTAAAATTTTAAAAATATTTTTAGAATTTCCTGATAAGTTGTTAGAGGTTCGTTGATAATTCATTACAGAAGTAGTAAAAAGGAAATTGCTTTTGGATGTATTAGATCATTAATTAATGGGCTAAGTAATTTTAAATTTTGGTAAAATTTAATTTTATGCATGCCATAAATTTTTCTCTCTGTTAAACATGTTTATTCCATTTTAAGTCTTAATACTTATATAAAGAATTTGGATTAAATGAAAACAGTAATGAGTGATGGTGAAAATGTATTAAATGTGGTAATTGAATTGCTTGATGTTCTAAGACATAAAATTTCTCATCATCAAAATACAATAATTGACTTCTTGACTGAACAACTGACTTTATTATTAAACAATATCCTATTTTGCTACCCCCCTTGTTTAAGTATATTATATAATCATCCTTCAAATCCTAATAGACCATTATTTTATATTTTTGATCCTGTACACATTCTGAAGTGTGTCAGAAATAATTGGCTGAATCAGAAGAATTATGGTCAGTGTATGCATTTTATTGATTTTAATGATCATAACTTAACTAAAACTGCCTCTTTTAGAACCATTAAAAGTATCCATTCTTTAGAGGATGGACAGATAGTGTTATCATAATGTGTTTGGATAATTATATCCAAACACATATTTAAACATAATATGTGTTTGGATTAACTTTTAAAAACTCCATCTTCTATGGAGAGACAAAATGTAAAACTATGCCTTAAAATTTTCAATGACTATTTTGTTGAAGGGTTGAAAGTGCTTTCTACACATACTGATGAACCTTTTTGTTTAGAAACATCTGAATATATTGCAATCATTATTAAATGGTGGAAGATAATGAATGTGTAAAGTAAGTTAAAAGGGGGTCATAAACGAGATGTGTATTGTGAGTCTTTGTCATCTAATTCATCCAATGAAAAGGTTATGTACCTACAAAAATTCTTAGTTTGGCTTGATACTTGGAATTCTCTTAAATATACTTCTGGCTTTTTAACTAAAACATATACCACACTTTCTCACACTACACATGCTGTACTTGAAATGTGAACATATTGTTGCAATGAATTGGGGATGGCATATTTCTTAACAGGAAAAATTCAAACCGACATTATTGAAAATAGGTTTGGAAAGTTTCGCCAATTGTCTGGGTCACAATACAACATCTCGTTGACACAGGTTTTCGAAAATGAATCGAAGCTTAGACTTCAAACCCTAGCCCCTTAATTTTATAATTTGTATCGTGTTTGAAATCACTTTTATCTGTGTTATTAGAGATGAAGGCAGTAAAAAAAATATCTTTAATATTTTATCCTAAATATATCTATTATGTGCTTTCTTACGTGCACATGCACACATTAGCCAGTTAAGACATAACTATGTTTTACTATCCTAAAATTAAGAGTTAGAAACTCATTAAATCTAAACTTTAGTTAAGTGTATGTCTGGGAACTAGTACCTCATCTCGTATATGGTATGTCAACTGGAATTTTTTCAAAAATTCTGATTAGTACTTTTTTTTCTCCCCATTGATTCTGAACTCTTCAAGTTAAGCATGAGCTTTGGGTTAATGAAAAAAATCATAGACAGCATCTGTTTTATGTTGTTCTTTAAATTGTTGCATTATGCTTAGAATTTCTTTTATTGCCTTGTCAAATATTTGATTGTACTAAATTTTTTAAAATTCCACTGAGCATCTTGTTTAGCTGTTTAAAAAAATGGGGGGAAATGCATTGTAAATTGTCTTTACTTTCTCAAAGTTTCATAATTAAATATGTTGATAAAGTTGTGCCTGAAAAATAACTCAACTGATTCTAAACATCAGTTGGAGTTTTATGGAAAGTTGAAATTGTTTCTTGGAAGTTTTGTGAGGTAGTAATCTAGTTCATGTATATTAAAGTCTTATTTAAATATTGTGCTAAACATATTCAGCACATTGAAAGTCTGATTACTTCTCAACTTTTAATCACCAGGCAATTTTTGGTATTAAATTATATGCTCAGTGCATATTCCATTATGAGTAATTTTCACTCAATCTGATTTGAAAATTCATGTGAGGAGAAATTTTTCTGATTATAATTTAACAGCTTGCCTTGTGTTATTATATATTTATTTTTATTCATTTCAGAAAGTCTGTTGGACAGTGTCTAATATTGCTGCTGGTAATACACAAGATTCAATGAGGTATTTAAAAAAGTCATGTATTTAATACCTTTTGGTTAATGTAATGTTACTTTTTAAAAAATAGTAAATTTACTGCTAAAAAAGTAAATTTACTGCTAAAACTTAATTTTATTCTCTAGTTGAGTGCAGTGGCATAGATTATTTTACAAAGTGCAATAAAATACTTTTAACTTTTCAAACCGAACTTCTAACCAGAAATTTAAAAAAAATTTAATAAAACTTTTAAAATTGAAAATATTTTCATGGATCTAAAGAATCGAACATAACACCTGTATGGTCAACTAAGTCATGGATAAAAGATGCAGCCCTAAAAGCAAAAGGCCTGGTTTCTGTATACTTTTATAATAATCATGTTACAACAGTATACAGAAACCAGGATTTTTGCTTTTAGAACTGAATCGTTTATCCATGAATTTGTTGACTATACAGGTTTTCTATTCCATTGTTAAGATCTGTGAAAATACTCTCATTAGCAAAATATTTTTTAAAAAACTTAAATTTGGGTTAGAAGCTTGGTTCAAAAAGTCTAAGTGTTTTTTCACGCTTTATAATATAATCTATGCCATTTCACTCAACATTGACAGCTAGTCAATATTACCCACCTCATTTTTCAAATTAACCTAGACTAATCAAACAATATATCATAACAATTGTTTAGTAATTACTGAATCTAAATAGTATATTTTGAATATTTTTTTACTGTGGTTATCCCTAATAACAGCTGCTCGCAAATAAAAAATACTTTATACACAGATCTCCACCATAATTTGACAATTTAGTAACAAAAGATATGCTCTATTAAAATACTATGCAGAATTTAGTATCCCAAATTACTTTCAACCACAATTTTTGTAAAACCAATTACTGTGAAAGCTACATCATATAATAAATGTTTACTTTATTCATTATAGTAATAGATTAGTTAAAGAGTATTCACTCTTTTCACTAAATTTCTGAGTACAGTACGACATTCAATCCTGTCAATTAAATGATTAGTTATTACAGATATAAATAAAATAGATTAGAATGCCTTGATAGAGTACAATAATTGAAAGCTGACTGAGAGACTTGTTTAGAATGACAACAAAATTTTCTCTTCACTATCGAGAATCACTCTCACATTGAAAGTAAAGAAACACAAGAATGAAGATTGAATACTATATAAAATCTTTAATTTCTAAATCTGACCCAGCATCTGTATTAATGCTCTGTATGGCATGTTGTAATCAAATTTAGAAGTTTTAAGATTTTGTATGCTAATGTTTTACTTAGCATTCAATCTTTATTCTTGTGTTTCTCTACTTTCAACAGCATTATTGTCAATAGTGAAGAGGAAATTTTGGTGTCATTCTAGACAAGTCTCTGATTCAGCTTTCAATGTTGAGCTGAAATTATGCTCAACATTAAAAACTGATTATTGTACTCTTATCAAGGCAATCTACCCTATTTTATTTATATATATAATAACAAATTAATCGACATGGTTGGATTTTCTACTGTACAGAGAGAAATTTAGTGAAAAGGGGAATACTCTTTACAAATATTTTATAACTATTTTCTATTAGTATATTTATTTAATCAAGTAAATATTTTTTACATGATGTAGTTTTCACAGTATGTAATTGGTTTTACAAAAAAAAATGTGGTAGGAATTTACTTCTCGGAAGTAGTTATCAATAAAATGACAACAGATTTAAAACTGCACTCATGTGTTGGGTGCTGTTTTATATCAAGTTTTTTTAAACCCCTGTCTCAGAATTTATATTTCCTAATTGGATTTATTTAATTCTACTTTATCAACAATGAATTTTTTCAACTACTTTCAACAATCAACTATTTTTACAACAATAAATTACCCTTTAATGTACAAAACTATGCAAAAAATAATTTTCTTATCTGCAGAGCATTTACTAACTCTACATCAAAAAATAATTTAAATAAATTCTTTTGATTCATAAATTATATCTGGGGATGGGAGTCATTTTCCTTTCACATAAATTTATGAACTGATTTTCTCTTTCATTTTTTTCCCTAGATGCTGTAAAGATGGAGCCAGAGGTACAGCAAAAGGATCCTGTTTTGTAGAAAATATAGAAAAAAATTGTGTAAATGTGCTATGTACTTTCTAAATAAACTATTTTTACTTTAAACCAGCTCTTTTCTGTATTTAAAAACATGTGTGTCTGTATTTATTAACTCTACACCAAAAAATAATTTAAATAAATTCTGAGCAAGTTTTCACAAGCTCACAAAGATGGGTTTCATCATACACACTACACATTACTCAGGTTTGAAAGATAAATATATCAAATTATGTTAATAAATTTTATACTGGGGAAGTACAAATTTTTTGGGTTAATTATTAAAGTAGTACTGTTTTACATACTATAATCTCATTCTAAATTAAAAAAAAACAAACTGGAACCTTAGATCGAATGGAAAGATGATTTAGCTTTAATGGTTGGTATTAATGTTATCTTAAATTTCAAATTTGGGTAAATGTATCTTAATACGAAATGAGGTTTTGTTCTAACAAGTAAACTAATGATTCATATGCAAATTTTTAGGTAATAACAAAGATCAGTATTTGGCAATACCTAAAAATACATAAGGCAAAACTGAATACTAGAAATATGAAGGCAAAAAAATAATAATAAAAAAAGTGAAAGGGTTGATATCAGAGGTTAATCGTCAATGAAATAAATAAGCATATAAACGAAAGGGTCCTACGAAAAACTTTGAAAAACTGCCGGCGGTCCGATTCTGGTAGAATGCTGGCATGATACCCGGACCTACGGCACATTGCTGTTTACGAGATGGGTAGATGACGGTATGTCGACACCAATTATTGCTCCCGTAACCGGCCCGTCAACCTCCGGTTACGCTCCGGCTATCTGTCCGCATCGATGGCTTAATCGCGGCTGCCTAACGGTTCGCAGTCGGATGAACGATGGCTCGATTCCTACCGGAAGCGGCCCAGAAGTCGACGGGGTAGTCGCGGGCGAGAGGACACAGCCGTGACGGAAACGATACTGACCTAATGCGCCGGCCCGGCAGTGGTGAAATCGGCTGGCCGGAACCTTCCGACCCCGGCCCGATGACTTTGTGTTTGTTGGGTATACACTGATAAGAAACTATATACAGCAAGCAGAAGTTTTATTATATTCTCAGGTAAGAAACTAAAATCATGTACTCAATGCAAAAGCAGAAATGTTATGGAAATTGACATAAGGAAAACTTCAATATATAATACCATGAATATTTACTATTAGTATAACACTTCTTCAAAAGTATTTGTTTAATAATATCCCGCAAAACAACGGAATAGGCAAAACGGTTGACTAAAAATGTCAAAAATAGGATCCCACATAACAGATATATTTTCTATAGTAACTTTATTACGATTAAAGAGTAACTAATGCATTACGGAACAGAAGTTCTATTTCTTCTTATTGTTTGAACTTTTATCAAAAATTCTTTTTGTAGGTCACATATCAGTTGAAATTGTACCTTACAAGAACTTCCTTTTAACATTTGCCAAAAATCAGACTAAATCACGAAAATTACATCGTCTTTGATCTCATCTAAAAATGGAAAAATTTTGATGATTTCGGTGAAAGGAAAAAATTAGCTCAATTGAACAAATCTTGATCTGAAAATTCTGTAATAGTTATAGAGATAGACGTAGGTAATTTGAATATTTCAGCAAATCCTTTTCACACTGAAAAATGTCAAGGTGACAATTCTTGCCTTACTTAAGTTGTCCGTTTAACTTTGGAGGTGATATTTTGAATTTTGTTCTTAAAATTTGTCTTCTTTAAATTCTTTTTATAAGGAATTGTAGGTTCAAACTTGGAAAAATGTATAAAAAATTGGGCATTTTAATATATATATATATATATATATATATATATATATATATATATACTCGTATATATATATATATATATATATATATATACATATATATATACTCGTATATATATATATATATATATATATATATATATGTGTGTGTGTGTGTGTATCTTACATTAAAATTTTTTTTTCAGGTGGGAAAACTGGAAAAAATGGATGATAATATGACAGTTCCGCAACACATGGTAACTCAAAAACAACCAAATATATTACCATTTTATAAATTGAAGAATGAAGAATATAACTTTCTCTGGAGAAAAGAGTTTTCTAAAGATTATACTCTGTTTATCTCAGTGTCTGTAGCAGTACTAATGTTCAGAAAAATCACTTGAAAATTCATTGTCACTAGCAATTCATACCTATGTAAACAAAAAAAAATTAAACTGCAATCATTCCCATTAAAAACATTTATAGAAAATGTATGCTAAATTGAAATGCATTTTAAGCGTCACTTTTTTCTATACGAAGTATTGCTTCAAGAGAAACGATAAAAAATTTTATTTTGAGAAAATTCTAAAATTGACTTTACAACACATTTCTTACTTTAAAAATAACTATTTTCGTATTAAAAACCCCCAGATTTATAAATTCAAACAGAATTAGAAAAATAAAAGAATAGGCTTTAATGCTATTGAAAAAAATATTTATACAGGGTGTCCGGTATAAAGGTATCCAAAAGTCATGACTTATTTTTACGGAACTACCTATTAGAATTTTAAAAAAATGCATTTAAATGGAAATAACATGTTACAAAGTTTTAATATCAATCATATATTTCTATCATAGTATCATATATGTCGATGTGTGCACCTTTTGTAGCACGATTAACGTCTAAATGGTAATCCAGTTCTCTCGAAATGTTTCGTAGCATATCAGGTGTTATTAAACTTTTTTGCATGGGGATTCGTTAAACCCGTTGTGCATAAAAAAATTAAACTTTGGATGAGTTGAAGAAGGGTATCATTCAAGGAATTCAGTAATAACTCCAGGAAACACTTGGAGAGACTGGATTACCATTACTAACTGGATTACCATTTAGACGTTAGTTGTGCTACAAAAGGTTAACAGTTCGAAATATATGATTCTATGATCGCAGTCTATGATTGATATTAAAACATGGTGAGATGTTCTTTCTATTTTAATATATTTTTCTTAATTCTAATGTGTAGTTCCGTAAAAATACGTCATGACCTTTTGGATACCTCTAGCCCAGACACCCTGTATTTTGTCCAAAAATTCCGTTTTAAAGGTGTGCGGATGCCTTAATATTCCTGTTAAAATGGTAATCAGTCCTCAAAATTTATATTTGAATAGACAGTAACTTTGACTATTGCCTTAATTTAGTCTATTTTTAAGAGGCTAATATTATGCAACCTGTGCTATAATATTAGCCTTAGTGAATTGATGAAAAAAATGCATTTTTAATCCATTCAACTGAAAACATTTATATACGGGTAAATTTGATGAAATCGAATGTAAAAAATAGTTCTCTCTAGTTTCCGAAATATAAATTAAAACACTCTGAACACATAATGGACATTTTTAGGTATATGATTCAAACAATTGTGAATATTTAAGAAAAAATGCTATACAGATTGAAATAGTTTACTTATACTTTCAAAACTGAACTCAGAGCGGAATACTTCGCTGCTATTAAAGACTACAATTCCTAAAAAAAGTAAATAGTCATTCCGAAATTTGGTGCAAATTTAATTACTTTCTTTCAGTTTTGTTTTTACATTGTTATTATTATTAAACAAATACACAAACCTACCCAAAATCCTCAACGAAAATCCAGAAGTGAATATTTTTATTGGGATATTTTGGATTTACAACAATTGGATGATATAGTTAAATTTTGATAAGATGATGTCGCTCGTTACATAAAATTTAAAGAGCAAGCCGCTAAAAATATAATAAAATAATAATGTTATTAATGTATAAACCAACAAGACGAGACATTCGCTTTTAATAACTAATTATATATATATATATATATATATATATATATATATATATATATATATATATATATATATATATATATATATATATATATATATATATATACATGCCGCCCACATGGTACAGTGGATAACGTCCTACTCTTCCATTCTGTGGGCTTGGATTCGAATCCCGAATGAGGATTGGTCGTTATCGTGCTGTCTCCTCATAGGGAGCAAAGCTGGCTCATCTTAAATTGTGATCCCGTAGTAAAGAAGTAGTCTGCAAGACTTCGCGGATATTCATGGGCCAAGAAGTACCGACCATCAGAAGACAAGCGCATCTGCATTGGAATATATATATATATATATATATATATATATATATATATATATATATATATATATATATGTGTGTGTGTGTGTGTGTGTGTGTGTGTGTGTGTGTGTGCCTAATGTACATCAATACTTTGTAACGTAAAGTTCTCCATTAAGCTGACGTAGAAATTAATGACAGTAGACTGACGTACAATACGACATTTGTTGTATTATACGTAAGGTAACACATTTGTTGTCTTCACTCAGTACTTTACGTAATTTGCTTTATATAATTAAACGTGATACATTTGTTGTATTTGGCCGGAAGGTGGCAGAATGGCTAAGGTGCTGGCATTCGGTTTCAGAGTCTGTGGGTTGGACCACTACCTTTGGCATTTATGTTTGTAGCCATTAGGAATCGGCTTTAAGCAGTGGGTCCTGGTCTAATTAACCCTCGTGTAGCAAAAAATGACCGTAACGCCCAAAAACAAATCAAACATTTGTTAAGAAAAGATGATATTAATGCATGAATATGATTGCAAAAAGTTTTAAGTTGAATTAAAGTTTAAATAATCTGTATAACTAAATCATTACATCACAATATGAACTCAAATACCACTAAATTTATCGCTAATAACCTAGCTTTTAAAGGAAAAATTGTATTCCTTAATATGGTTGCATATCTGCAGCTCTCAAGTTCTTCTCTTTTCCTCAACCCTCCTTTAGCGTGGATGTCAGCACCAATAAATACGAGGATAAATCAAATTGGGCACCAGTCGCCATAATCCCTTCAATATTTCACTTTCAAGTCTCCGAAGACAGTAAAAGCTGGAACTGAACCACGAACATATTCTCGTCGGCAGGATAACGGAGTTAAAGTAATCTCATCAGTGTTATGAGGGGGAGACAGAAGGGCATTCCTTACGATTCTCTCCAGTTTTATGTATACGGGGAGTCAGCTATATATAAGGAAAGCTTAGAAGAGAGCTTAGAAAACATTCTCTCTTCGAAGAAAAAAAATTCTCTACTGATTTCTAGAAAAGTTCGTTTTACTGTTTTTCTGCCACGATTAATTTACTTTTACACCTACATATGTTTTCTTACACACACACATACATGCATACGATATATATATATATATATATGTGTGTGTGTGTGTGTGTGTGTGTGTGTGTATGTATAATTATGGAAAATTTAAGGCATATTTTGAATTAAATAATTCATTGTGATATAAATTTCTTTCAAACTGTCCATGACCCTTACAATTTCTTTTTGCTACACACACACACACACACACATATTTATATTTTTATAGGTATATGCGTGAGTGTGTGTGTTTGTTTGAGAAGCTAACCCCGTATTCCCAATATATATATAAGTTAAAACTTTTCTATTTAAGAGTGACTGACCGACTTACGCCCCTTTCTCCTAAAGCGAGATGTGTGTGTAACTCGCCATGCTCATTTTTTGAAGTAGGGATTATGAATCATATAAAATATGGTTCCGGTCATATTTACGCGGAATTTCGCAGCGGCCAGCCCGTAATAGCCGTGGTCAGGGTTTAAGCAGTGGAAGTGAATTCCGATTGCTTTTTTATGGATTACTCTCTATAACTTCTGAACAGAGTCTAATCCGATTATAGAAGAGCAAAGAAATAAACATGTTTGGAAATATCGGCTTATTCGCTGAAAATATTCCAAAATGTTTTTGAACGGCTTCCTGAAAAGTTTATTAATCCTAGCAAAAAAATATAATATTAAAGAATCACATACGCCCTGCTATAAATAAAAACGAGTTATGAGTGAATAATTTTTATAAGGAATAAAATAAAAATCCCCAGTAAATTTATTAATGATTTATAGAATTTCAACAAGACCTGAAAGAGAAATACTTTGCAAAAGCAGAAATACGTTTCCATTTAATATTTAATACCTGACTTTAGCATTTAAAGAGATAAAAACGTACTAAATAAAGCCTAGCAGGAATTTCATAAACATGCTTCTTTAATATGTTTCTGTATAAGGTAGTTTCAACACAAAATGTTTATTTTAGATATTTTGCTAATCAATGTTGACAAACTGTGTGTTAAAGTCCATTGGAAGTTATTTAAGTTTATTCTCAAACAAACAGTACTTATACGTAGTAAAATTCGGAATAGCATCTAAATAACAATTATTAAAACTTTTTTGTTTATTTGCGTGAAGTAAATAATATAGCACCTCTGATGTAACGCGAAGATACCAGAGGATATAACAGTGTTACATCTCAAAATATCCATATTTTCAGGAAGAGCTAAAGAAGATATATTTCGAAATTTCATGTCTTGTTTTATGAATGCCTATGATAATTTTGGAAAACGATTATTCGAATCACTTCAGAAGACAAAACTATTAAAGTTGTTTCAAATTTTTAAAGCATGATTTTGAATTTTAATAACAAGATATATCACTCTTCTAGTAACCTTTGGTAACCTTCTAGTAACATGGACTGAATAGCTTGAGGGAATACTGTCATATCTCTATGCTAATGCACAATCTATCTAAACTTTTCACAATACAAAGGAAAAAACCTTGATAACATGAACAGCAGGTTAGAAAAAAATGCAAATTTATTTTCCAAATAAAAACATTTATTTTCCAAATAAAATGTAATGAACATTTTTATTACAGGATCATTTTAATACAACAACATTAGGCACTGACAAAAATCTTATTTTCATTCTTCGCGCATGAGCAAGTTCCCCCTTCTAGTTGTGAAAGACAGTAATAAGTGCCATCTATGAGATTCCGTTGGCACTAGACTTATAACATTACTAGAGAATGAGAAGCACTACTTACAGAGAATTGTGGTGCAATTATCTGAAAATTGAAAATTTTGGAGATGTAACACTCTTCCAGCAGAGGGGCGATATAACTCATTAAATCAACTTAAACAAATGGTATTTGAAAACAGTGTAAAAGTTCAAAATTATCAGGAAAATGCTATTTTTAAAGCAATGACACATTTTAGAATTATTTAAAGGCTTTTGTAAAACTTATTTATATATGAAGCATTAAATTCATTATTTCTATCAATAATATTCACTTTTTAAAATTGCGAATATAAAAACAAAATCTATTTAAATATTTACCATCGATTTAATGTAAGATGGAACTTTAAAAAACAAGTACTTAGGCTTAGCCAAGACGTACGTATGCCAGATTAATCCACCCCACAGGAAAATTATCATTATTTTTCTCTTCAAAAATTCAACTTTAATTTAAAAAGAATCATATCAATGAAATCTTTAGACACTTTGTTTAAAAAATTTGAAAGCAAAGACAGCTTTGAAGTGGAAGTGCGCATGCAACGAAACATGTGTCTGCAGCTTTCGCATATTTTTAAACCTTTCAATGTATGTTTATACTGGAATATGATACAGATGAAATCAGCTAATTTAGATTTGAGCGATAAACTTGGTGATAAAAATGATGGACAACGTGATAAAAATCTTGGCTTCAACTCCAGCTAGGAAATATTTCGGCAGTGCTCCAAGATAAGTATCACAGTTAGAAGATTAAAACCACAAAAAAATCAAAATTGAAATGCAAGAAATAGGCCGAAAAAGTTCATTAAAGTTCTAGTAAAAAATCCTTACGATTTAAAATAATAAGATAAGAAGTTTTTCATTCCTGACCTAATTCCCTATCACAAGATAATTACGAGAATTACGTTTTTTTAAATTTGGTCCGAAAAGGGCCAAAACTTGACACTGTCAGCTAGTTTATTTTTCTGCTGTGTGATAATTTCAGGCTACTTAATAGATTGAAATAAAATTAAAGTAATACTTCGCACCTACACTCATTAGCAACTAAGTAAGAAAAAATTAAGGGGAAACAATCAAATGAAAACCATTCACACTACCCAATTAATGTAGTTTTCAAGTATTACACAGTTTCTAAATATTATAAATCTCTGTCCATCAATAATACTCCTGTGAAATAACCTCCTATAACTTTTACAGCTTTACCTTTACATTGATTGTTATAAAATACATTGTATATGCAATGCCAGCAATTTAAAGAAAATCATAATTGCATTGATATTAGATGACAAAACAACTCCCATCTAAGAGAAGCGCATAGATTTCAAAAGAGAAAAAATTAAGTTCAAGATTTATCTTTTAATTTTTTAAAATTGAGATTCTAATCTGGAATGATATAGAAGAATAAAAGAGTTTCGAAAATTTTCGTTCGCTTAAAAATCTGAGGAAAATTAATTTAGATTATAATATTTTCCCACAGACATGTCAGTGACTAATACAGAGCAATAAGTATTGTTAGTATATGTAGTAGAGGTTCAGTTTGTATAGTGATATCAATATTCACAACAGAAAGTTTAAACTTATGACCGCATTTCTATGATTGTTTGGCTACCATAGATTAAGGCAATTCTTGTTAGCGGGATAATTCTTCTTTTTGGATTGAGGGCATAAATTTAAATTTTTCTCCGAGAAAGCAGTTCAATATACCTATTACGAATCTGAACAAAATTTTCTAGAACACTGTACTATTTTTACTAATTCCTCGGTTTTAAAACAAGTGAATGTCTTTTCATTTTCTAATGTAAAATTTTTTTTCCCTATCTTGTATTATTATTTCTTTATTTATCAATTCCATATCATTATTTTGTCTGTTTTCCCATCCTGCTCACAAATACCTATTTTATATGTTTGCTTCGTTAACGGGGATGTCCCTTCTTTGTGTTGGTGGTTATACAATTTCTCTCCCTCACTCTCTATCTAGCTTTTCCACTTCCATGTATCTGCTTCTGCCACAGCGTCTCACGACTTTCTTCTGGAATACTCTGTCTTTTCTCATATTTATATAAAATAGTTGGATTATTCATATGGGATTTGCTCACAGTGACATTCATTCTCCTCGGCCTGATGCTGATTTTTTTTTTATTTCTTTACTAGTTGCCTTCTTTTTCTGTTTTACAACGTATATTTATAAAGGTGTGTGTTCCTGCTATGCGTTTCCAAAGAGTTCTATACTAGGTTATTGCAAATAACAATAAACACACACTTAAAGATCTATGGCCTAGAGGTAGCCTTGTGGTAGCGATCTGGCTATCGGTACTGATGGTGCTCGGATCAAATTCCGACAAGCTCCATTAAATACATCCGTGTCCTGGCCGGATATGGGCACGTTAAATCTGTAGAGTGGAAAGTCCCTCTGTGAAGTTAGAGGGGGTGGAAGAGTGTCCGACCCCCCCCCCCCCAGATTTCGCCCCTGGGGTTGCTCAATCAAACTTGAGGTGCCAACTAGCTGAGACAGACTCTGACACTTATAATGCAATTATATACTGGAGCCTCACCTCGGCTCGCTAGCCTAGTCTGGAACTTCCAGTGAGAGGGCATTAGAAACAACAACAACAACAACATAAAGATCTACACCAGACAAAGTTTTCTTACGTAAACCAAAGCATGTAGATTGATTTCTGTGGTTAGCATACGTAAGCCATTTTACAGGCGTGGGGCGTTTACGGGAATTTTGTTAAACATTAAACAAGCGAAATTTCTCCACAGGACATTACAGTTTTTAAAAATTTAATGAAATAGTTGCTTAGTACAGATATACATTTTGACCTTATCTGTTGTGTATATATATAAATATATATATATATATATATATATATATATATATAAATAAATAAATATATATATATATATATGTGTGTGTGTGTGTGTGTGTGTGTGTGTGATAATATAATTAATAACCTATAATCGCCCTTTCTGAAACTTCCTTTCTCATCTGGTAACCTTTCCGACTCCTTTGCAAGATGCTTCGCCTTTCCATACTAAATTTCAACCAATTCTGGCAACCTCTCTCTCACCTAATTCTATTTTCGCGTGCTACAATTTAGATGCTGGGCTGACTCGAAGTAAATAAGATGTGTCACTGTGTTTCGTCAATAAACTTCAGTCTTTCGTTAGGATTTGGAATCTTTTTGTTACGGCCTCGATTGCAGTATTTTCAGGAGATGACCATTCGGGTCATTTCATATATATATATATATATATATATATATATATATATATATATATATATATATATATATATATATATATATATATATATATATATATATATATATATAATATATATATATATATATATATATATATATATATATAAATAATATATATATAATATATATATATATATAAAGTTTAGCAACTGAAATTATCCGTCCGAACCGAATATTCCGTCAATGACTTTATCTTCAAAAAAATTTAATGAAATGGTTGCTACAGACAGCCATTTTTCGGGTAGTTGATGTTTAGAGACATTTTACCAAGTAAAAGAATTTGCCTCACGAAATTTCAGCCAATACATCATTACCTTTCTAAAGACTTAATGAAACAGTTTGTATCCACAAGTCATTTTTCAAGTGTCTATTGTTTATAGACAATTTTATAATAATAATATTTTGACTAACGAAATCCGACATTACCGTTTTTAAAAATTTGATTAAATAGGAAAGCTGACGCCTTTAGTTGTCTAAAAATTAATTAATTCCCCCCTCTTTCAACTTCCTAGGCTTTCTGTAATACTTCCATTCTGCAGCAGAAACTAAGTCTTAAAACAATTAATTTTCACCGTACTCAATTGCTTTAAAATACAATCTCTTTCTCTGTCCTCAGTGTTCGAATCTTGAAATTCGGTTTGAAACTCGAAACGCATTTGTTAACCACTGTCAGAAAATTTTATTCGCTCATTTATTTTCTCTTTCAAACTATGATAAACGCTACCTGAAACTTTAATTAACAAAGTTCCTCGTTTTTCATTTGAAAGTAAAAAAATATGCCAGCATTTAATGTAATAATGTAACAATTGCGCTTACAAATAGAGTACCAGAATTTATTGGGATGAATTAAGATGTATAACCGAAATATATCTAGAAGTAAATTATCAAATATACTATTGAGCTGTTTATGAAATTGAAATAAGTATTTCATTCTAAATAAATTATCTAAAAGATGAGCATCATTTCGAAATTGATTAAATGGGAATTCATCCCACATAATCACTTATTTTGCTTTTCGATTAGTTATATGCTTCAACATTAAATGATAAAAAGATAATGCCTGTAGTTCAATTTTGTTATGTTAATAAATACAAGCAATTATGTTTAACGTATATGACAAGAAGGCAAATGTAAGTGTATTTAAAACTGAGAAATAAGATTACTGAAGCGCATTACAATAAAGTGCACACTTCGATGTAATGTATTAAATTACTCTGAAAGCTGCTGTTTATCACTTTTTACTTTCATTTTATAATTAGAATATACAAAATTTACAAATTTTCAACATAATTCATATCTGCATTTAAATTTAAAAATAAATCTTTCATTCATTATCACTACTTTGCTTGTTATTTAATCTACACATCATTATATTCCATTTTTGAATCCAGTATAAAAATATAATTAGAAGTGGCCAATGTTCCCAATTGGGAACACCATGAAATTTATATATAATTTTTGTCCCCATTTAAATGATTAATATCCCTTAACTAAAGCATAAAGAATGCAAAATATCCAAAAACTTAATTTGAAATACACCTGCATCGGAATTTGGCCTGTAAAAGGTGAAGGTGACTGCTTACGTTCGTAACAAAATTTTTGAAATAATTCAATTTCTTGCCCTCTTATACTCTTTTTGGTTAAACAATGAATTTTTAAGCATAAACAACTTAAAATTTTATTCATATGTATTGCATTTTGTCCATATGTATATTGCATTTTTCAATATGTATTGCATTTTTCCATTTTATCCATATGTATTGCAGACGTTGTATTACATATCCTGCTGAATTGTGTCATTGTTTCTAAATCTAATATTTTGCCAGTGTCAATTGAGATACAGCTGACGCAACCATTCAGTGATGAATAACCCCTCTTCTGCCATGTACCATCAACAGAGACCCCACAATTCACTACTGTTTTTTTAGTGCATTTCAAATCTTTAATTTCTTTTGCAGCATTACACATACTTTCTTCAACGGCTTTATATGCAGCCTGATGAATTTTGAGTTCTTCTTGTCTGAAAGTTCCTTTAGAAAGGAAAGGCATATCCAATACTGAGAACAATTTTTTTCCTGCTGTTTAGCCTTTTCCTATAAGTCTTAAGGCAAAAACAGCAAGAGTATTTCTACTATTAGACTTATCCAACTTTTTTGAAGATGCAAACCCTTTTGAGAAAGAACAGTTGTAGCATTTTAGCAAAAAATTGGAACACATACCAAACCGTGAATCTTCAGTCAGTGAGAATTTATTGTTGAAATAGACTGGACAGCATAATATTGCAAATACAGAAACTAAAATGTCAATATCCATTATTCTGCTTCCGCAAAGTTCAATGATCTTTGAACTTTCGTCCAAAGAAATACCTTTCTTGCTCTCAAGTTTCGAAGAACTTGCAGTATTTACATCACTACAATCAACTGCAACAGTTTCATTTCTCTTCGAAATGGTGTACTGATTTCCAGTAAATTTTCTCTTTTTAGAGCGATAATTTTTGAGTTGACCCATTTCTTATGATGTTTTCCGTAAAATTAAAAATGATCTTTAAACAAAAAACAGTATTTTATATTAGAAAATAGCGAAATCAAAGAGAGAGAAATATCAGCGTGACGATGTAAACAAACGAACACGTGCACTAATTTGTTGCCAGTTTTCCATTAATAAACAAATAATATAATTGGTAAAAACATTTAAGAATAATGTAAAAACATTAGAATAACTTAGAATTACAAAAAAAATATTAACTTTAAGGCTGAAAATGAGCAAAATACTGCAATTTTAGAACAACTTCCGGTTTGGAGCTACTACTTCCGGTTTCATTGTGCTGTAGACATCATGTATTATTGGTTATAACTTTTCTTCTGAATCATGTAAAGAAAAAAGAAAAAACAGTTTTGGAAAGAGAAAAGTATAAACTATAAGAAACACAAATAAAAAAAAAATTCGACCTAGAGGTCGAAAATCAGTGTTTTCAACGTAGTCGGTCACCTTAAGTCAAAAACACTAGTTTCTTTCATTTTAGGTTAGCCACTAATTAATAACTGTTTTCGTCCATATTTGTGTCCGATTTGAAAAAAAAAAAAGAAAAAGGAAAAAACTCGGAAGATATTATTTGCGTATTAACGATATCAGTGGATTAACCACTCTATGGATGATGGATATTTGCACTACATTTCTAATTTACTTTTGGCAATACTTGGTTGAATTCATATTGCTTAAGACTGCTGTGTACTAACTCCACTGGATTCGCTAACCTTAATGCTAACCTATGGAAAAAAAGTGTCCAACTATTGCCGACTTGGATTTAAATATTAAAAAAAAAATTTACTCCGTAAAAGAAAGAAATGTTACACCTTGGAGCATTTTTCTTTTCGTTGTTTTAAAAATGCACGTAATATTTGAAAATTAAAATTATTTTAGGAAAAATCCGGTATAGTATGTTTAAACGGTCCTAAATTCCTTTTGTGGACGAAATTTATAAAATGAATCCTATTACAAGGAGCAGAAAAGTTCATGCTATCTTAAAATACCATTTTCAGTGGATTATCAGCATTTATGTTGCTATAAATGGTAGACATATTTTCTCCAAAGGTTAACACTGAGGTGAGTGAATTCAATAGGGTTAGTACACAGAAGTGTTAACTCTAGAAAGACGAGAATTTTTTTCTTACTAAAAAGACTGAACGCCGTCATTTTGACGGTTAAAAATAAAATCAAGAATTAAAAAAATTTAATGGTTTTTTAAATCGTTAAATACTTCAAATTTTGAACTATTTTATTCTAACGTATATTCTATATATATAACACAGTTCCGTAACTGACTGACTGACATACAACGCACAGACCAAACCGCTGGACCTAAAGAGCTGAAATTTTGCATGGCGATTCTTCTTATGGTGTAGGGGTGCACTAAGAAAGATTTTTGAAAATTACTAAAATTTTTTTAAATTAAATTTTGAAGCTGTTTTTGTAACTTTTTTTAAGTTTGCATTTAAAATAATAATTTGAGGGTTATAAAATTTATATCACGAGAAAGATCATAAAAATTCCTTTAAAATGAAATCTTTTTTCGAATCTTTACTTCCATTTTCTGATATTTGGTGAATTTTGAAAGATTAATTTTTAGAATTTATTAAATGCTGATCACGTGATTTCTTTTCCTGGTACTTTAAATAAATTTATCGCCACATTCATAATAACGAAATAGACAAAAAAACTATTTTTTTTCTAGCGAATGTGGCAGACGATTGGACATTATCCGAAAAAAAATATTAAAATGCAGTAAAAGCTATGTTCTTCAACCTGTACTATATTAACTGTACTATATTCTTTAGTATGTCCTATTAGATTTAGTTCGAATATTTTCTTCTACATTATTTTGTCTATAAAAATATCCCTTACGATTTTTTTATAAATATACATATATATATATATCACATATTTATTTATTTATTTATTTATTTTGGCATTAATTGCATACATTGACCGTTGTATTTAATTTGAATGTACTCCGTAGAGAAGTGCGGGTTTACAGCTAGTAAATTAGCATATATTTAGATATATTTTTATGCAGGTATGCCGAGCTAACTATTTGGTATGGTTTATCCGTAAAAATATGTGCATGGTTTGTGCAGTCCTTATTTTTCAAAACCAATATTTCCGAAGAGCCAATATATTAGCTATTTGCAAAAGGGGAAGAGACGAAAAGTAACTAACACTTTTCCATTATTTTAGAGGGTTCTGCCTGTTTTCTATATTACCGTCAAATTGACGGCTTTCAGCCTTAGTAGTTGTGCACCACATTTTCTCCCCCTCTTTACTATCGAATATAATTTTGTAAATGTGTGGGCATGTTTCGCGTGAAATTAGAAAAAGTCATAAAGTTTCAGAAGCTTGAGGACATAAATACAGACATAGTGCTCAATAGTATGTTCGAAACCGTCAAAATGACGGCAGCCGTCTTTCTAGTGTTAATAGATAAGACATTTGAGTTTTGAAATTACTCCTATAATAATTTTAAATTCTCAAGATCGTGAGGTACATTTTTATTATCTTCTGTCAAGATAAGTTACTAAGACATAATAATATTCCTTAAAATGTCAGGAACGTTTTTGTATAAAATTTAATTATTACTTTATTAATGAACTGCTGTAGTGAATTTATAGACACAGGGATGTTATGACCCGGAATAATATATTGCACTAAATATAATTCATCTGACTTTGAAACAATCACGTCACAGTAGCGAGAGTTCATGCTTACTAGTATCATAATAAGATTAATATTTATTACAGCTGAATCATATCGGCAAATTTAACGCGAGTTATATTCATTAATAAAGTTACAGTTTAAACGCATTCGATACCGGGTAATTAATTACCCACGCTTGTAATGAATAGAATTATTGATACTACAATATCTCCTTTTGTGAACGAGTGTTGAAATTAAACATTAAACGATCTAATTCACATTTTTAGTTTTCGAGTGATAATAGTTGAAATATTACAAGCAGATGATTACAAGGTAATTAATTTTAACAGCCGAACCCCGCTTTACCGAAGCAATAAAACGAAATGGGTAGGAAAGGCAATAAAATGATATTCATTACAGCTATCATTTTCCATTTATACCTCCTTTAGGATTGTCGAGGAGAGTTATTGTGGAACATTAATAGCCTTCTACATATTATCACCGGGAATCGAAAAATTTCGTTCGTGAGTATGTGCTGACAAATAAAGCATCCTGCCTTGTTGTAATGCACGTGATCTAGCAGTTGTGTGTTAAGAAAATTTAACAGTCTGTGTAGACAACATATGTGTAGACGCATATACAATATATATATATATATATATATATATATATATATATATATATATATAATATTAAAAAACTAGTAATTTCTAAAGTCAACACTCTTAACTTTTAAAAACCATTAATTCCTCACTCTACTATTCAAAATTACTTACCCCTTTTTAATCTTTTTAAGTACTTAATTTTCCCTTGGGCATTCGTGTTAAATTTCATTGTTACAGTCTTTGACAATATCATCAAAGATGGCTGACTTTTTGACGAAACTGGACGCGACGCAGCGTGGGGTCTAAAAAATTCAGATTTGCACATAAACTCTAAACTTTTAACCAATCAGCTATTAAATCACGCCCTTTAACCACGTGATGGAATGAAGTTTATATAAGTTCCAGCATAAATCGAAGAGCAGATTTTGGCGTGGCAATGTAGCCTAGTAATCCGTCATCGATGTTAAGAAATGGATAATAAACGTATTGTTTAAATGAAAAGATTCCTAAATTCTTGGTCACGACTACAGATTCCTGAGGTGTGACATGTCGACTCCCGTCTCCGTTAACATGGGACTGTGTTGGCATTGTTACATATATATATATATATATATATATATATATATATATATATATATATATATATATATATGTGTGTGTGTGTGTGTGTCACGGCACTTTGCCGCGTACCCTTTTATCTACTAATTAATCTAAATGCCAGTCATCATCTTTAGATCTAGGACAATAACAATACCTCAGTTGCATTTAAACAAATTTATTTTTCAACATTATTAAGGAAAAACATCCACAATCCAGCTAAAACGCCACTTTCAATCATTTCTCAAGCTTCCCGACAGGCGCGCGTCCAATCTCTCCCAAAAATATCCCTAATCTAATGCTTTGTTCTTTCTTCGCGGGTTATGCAAAAGCGGGCGAAGCATCGTGAGTCAAGACGTCACGCGCCTCTAACTGTTCGAGATTACATAAGTCCGAGCTCGTGTGAGCAATTAATTATCGATAAATCATCAACTCTCCGCTGCGAAAATAACCTACTTCCTGAATGGAAAACACACTAGGTTCTTTAATAGAAAATTACTGTTTGACACTAATTAATATAGTTAAATATAGTTTATGCGTCTAAATACCACACACACACACACACACACACACACACACACACACACATATATATATATATATATATATATATATATATATATATATATATATATATATATATATATATATATATATATATATACATATATACATCTATACATCTATATATATATATATATATATATATATATATATATATATATATATATATATATATATATATATATACCCTGTCACAAAAAAATATATGCACCCAGAAGGAAACGAGATACTATCATAAAACTTAATATGTATGTAGTGTACGAGGAGATAAGCAAATGATTACAAATTCAGAATAACTAACCGTTCTATTAAGAAGATATGGCATGGAAAAGGTTATAAATCAGTAAGTAGTAAATTCACCTCTGGCAGCCATACAAGCCGAAATACGGAGTGGCATCGAATCAATGAGGTCACCTATGACCTCCTGCAGAAGATCATGACATATTCTTTGCAACTGGGCAGTTAAATCACCTGTATCCCGGGGCGACTGCAGTTGCCTTCCAAGCACATCCCAGACGTGCTCTATTGGCGAGAGGTGTGGTGACCTGGCAGGCCATGGGAGTATGTCATATCCTTGAAGACATTGTTGGGAGAGTCGCGCAGTATGTGGACGAACGTTGTCTTGCTGATAAATTGACACGTGGGCGACTTGATAGCATAGGTAGTACAACTGGCGTTAAAATCTCGTCCGCGTAACTGTGTCCCGTCAAAGTGCGTTGAAGGACGACTAGAGGTGATCGTGTGCCCCAACAAATCGCTCCCCACACTGTCACACCTTGTGTAATCGCCGTATGCCTCTCGGAAACAAATGCCGGACCGGTGGCCTGGCTGCCTCCACACGCGTATGCGCTGGTCATCAGCATTGAGACTGAATCGGGATTCATCGCTGAAGATCACACACTTCCAGTCGGTCACACTACACCTTACCCGAGGTCGTTAAAAATCCAATCAATACTGCCTATGATGTGGGGTCAGTGGTAGGCGTCTTAATAGACGTCGGCTCCTTATACCTGCGTCGGCCAGTCGTCTCCGAATGGTTTTCCTTTATACCACCGGATGTCTGGAAGGTGGTAAATGGCGTCGAACCGATTCTAACGACGTTGTTGGTGCGGACGTGGCCACTCTTATGATTGCGCAATCCTCGCGCGCATTTGTGTTCCTTGCACACCCTGATCCTCCGCGACGGTAGACTATCCCTTCCGTGATCCATTTCTGCCAACACCGAGCAAGTACCATATCGCTCCGACCGATGAGGCGGCAAATACGTCTGTTCGACCAACCTGCTTCTCTGAGGCCTACTATACGCCCCCTCTCAAAGTCCGACAATTGTTCTTACTGTCGACAGTTACGCCTCAGAGGGATCTCTATTCACAATACCGTCCATCCAAGTCGACAGATTTGTTTGAATAACCTTATGGCACGAGCAATCATGCTTTTAAACTTTCCCAGCTGCGCTTCTCATATGACCATAGCGCGCTTACCCTTGTCTCATTGGCGTCAAAATTTTAATCATTTGCATATCTTTTACCAGACTACATTCCTGCCAAGTTTCGTGATAGTAGCTCGATTTCTTCTGGGTGCATATATTTTTTTGTGACAGAGTGTATATATATACACACACACAATTATATCATATCTATGACATTTTTGTGTAATAATTTTGAAAAAGCTTTCCCTTTCAGTTTTTACATAAACTTAAATTTTCCTCATAAAATTCATCCAATTAGTTAAGAAAATAGAGAAAAACTAAACTAAATTACTATTTATGTTAAGAATTGAATTTTATTAATTTGTGTTAGATGGAAATCAGTTTCTAAGTAGCTTGATAAAATATTTACTCATAAAATTAATAATATTAACAATTAATAAAATGATAATTAATTTTGTAAGTAATCACCGTAAAAACTTACAAAATCTATAAAACATAATATGCATTCTTAAAAGTGATATGAAAATGAAAAACAAATTATATGTACATTACATTTCGGAAATGGTAGCTTGAATTTAATGAGAAGGATTTCTAACTTTCGAATAGGATGAATTATAAATATCCACGTTTTTTCGCTTTCCATATATACTCCTAAATTATAGAAAAAATGCGTATTTTTGCTTTTCCCAGGCTTCTTATAAAAATCAGTTAGCTGAAAAACAATAAACAATACACACACTTTGTAAAGATCGGGACATTATATTTAATTCTTGGAAGTGTGATTCCTATTAAGTTTTATCGAATTTAGTCAAGAGAATCTTCGCTAGAAATATTTTTTTACTTCACATAGGGATTAATTAATAACCTCATAAAACGCCGGAAAGGACAGTAAACTGAAAATTAATGAAACAACATGAGAAAAGGATTATTAAATATTTCTGTAGGATATTTTGTCTCAGCATTTGATTCAATAAAATTGTTATTAAGGAATGCAGCGTGACTAATTAGGCGCAAATATGTTGTGAAAGCAATTGTTACTTGCGGTATTAGCTCTTATACTATATGAAGTCAGTGTCTTAGTTTGGAGATATAATAGATGTCTTAATTCTTTTATTGAGTAACAATATTTATTAAGCATATTGAATATATCAATTTATTCAATTTTGATGATAACAAATTTATTCAAATTTAATACATGATAATTCATTCGAATCCAAGCTTCCAGCAGAAACATGCATTGTTGATGTAAATAACTAATAAATATTTTATTTTAATTTTTTCTATTTGTTTAAAATTTTTACAAAAGCAACAAAAACTTTTGCGTTGTTTGTTGAAATTTGATGCAACTGCCATTGTGAGAAATAAACTATGAGCAAATTAAATAAATTTTAAATTTTAAACACATAGAACTGGGTTTCATGGACTTGTTATTAGCAAATTTTGATTTTCGAAAATTATTTAAATATTGTTTTTCCTTTTACCGAGAGGACTGCTAAATTAAATTTCATTTAAAGCTGTAAAGTATGCGACTGAGTCGGGTATCAACCACTGATATTTTGAGTCTGGTGTTCTAGTAGTTTAAGGGGACTCACTACCCTTAAATGTTTATAACATTCGATTTTTTGAAAAAAAATATATGTTAAGGCCTGATCATTTCTGAACAAAATAAAGCAAACCGCTTGAACATATTCCTCTTAGTTCCGGAGATATTGATATTCTAAATATTTAATTACTGATCAAGTTTATGGTAAGAAAAATTTTAAACTCATTTTTCTCAAAATGTAATTTTGCATTATTCCGCAACTGATATCTCAAAAACTATGAAACATAATTCCGTGAAATTTTTATCACTGCATAATCATGTTATTTTATTGCGTCTGAACTAGAATTATTGCAATCACTGCACATTTTGTTATTTTTTCAGGGGTAAATTAATGCAAAAATTTAAGGAAATTTTAAGTATATTTCGAGCAGTTTTAAAAAAATTGAAAAAATATTTTAATGTTGAATGCTTTATGTTTAATTGTATTTTGAATTATTCATTTTAAATATAAATCAGGAATTATACGCTTAACTGTAAAATTAATTTCATAGTTCTGCGCGCAAGCCAGGATACAATAAAAATGCTTTAAAAACAAGGTATAGCTAAAGCATTTAAAAAAAAAAATTATTTAAAATTATTTTCAGAGTAGAAAATTTTTTTATTAAAATAAATATATCAATTTACCATATACATAAAATTTGGAAAAATTGGGAGTCAATTAAAATAGTTACAAGGAATCAAAAATTATGAAAATATGCCTTATTTCCTCGACTTAAGAGTCGTGAGTCCCCTTAACTACATAGGATGGATCTTTAATTGTGGCAACTAGGTATGTACAAACTATGCAGAAAAGATATGGGATTGAAACATTTATAGCCTTTCAAATTAGTAATCAACATTGTTTAGCACCCTTGCTAACGTTCTGGAAGCTGCAGGATGCTGCTTCTGGCAGCACCTGATCTGTTGATCCTACGAATGGAGCGGTATACAGCCTGCAGAATCTCTGGTGGAGTCTATGGAGGGGTTCCTTCATTTTGGGGATGAGACCAAAGTCACAGGGTCTTAAGGCGACAATGGACCGACAGATTGACAAAAATATGTCCCCAAAACATCTTCTTTTCTTTCAGAAAATGATTCTGCCACTCATCAGCTTTAAATTAAGGGGATGGTGGACCTTTCAAAACGATTTTTGAAATTTTTACCACAGAGATATGAAATTTTGTATATACATTCATTAAAGTATAACAATATTAAACACCTTATAAAATTTTATAAATATTTTTTAAAAAAGATTTTATAATTAAAAAATTTAAATTAAATTACCCTTCTTTAAAATGATCCTTGCGACTCAATTTTAAACTTTTCCCCTTAATTTTGCATTTATACTGCTTATAAATACTTTCTGAACAAAGTTATGTATTTTTTTGTACTTTCGTTGAATAGTTAATTTTTAGAAAATATTTTTATGCTTGTACTCTGAATTTTCGCGAAATTTTTGTACTTTTCTACACTAAAGTTAATCTTTTATAACCTAAATGACCTCGAATCCTAAAATGGATACATAACTTTATTTTGATGTATTACAGGAATCGTTATTATAAATTTCATAAAATTTCGTCAAAAATTATGACGCGAGGAGCATCTTAAAGACTTGCAAATCTGGAAATTTCTAATTTTGAGAAAAAGTCATTTAAAAGATAATTTTTTATCTACCTTTAATACTTACTACTCTAAAGCCACCGATTTTTCATTTTTCCTTTCACTACACATTTTAAATGCATTTCATTCGAATATTTACATGTTTTTAAAATATTAATACACCCTCAAAAAAAATTCCAATTTTTGCTCGATTTTTGGTAATTTGAAAGTCCACCATCCCCTTAAGAAAAAGTACGTTGTTCCGATCATTATTAACCGAGTTATAAGTATTTTTTTTCAAACGTAAACAATGGAAATGTTAGTCAAATTAAAACTTTAAATGCCATTTTCTCAAAACAAGTTTTCATGTCATTTCGGTAAGTTCAAAATGTTCCATGCGTCATATTTTTTCTTGAATTTTCATGAAATTTCATAAAATGATTATTTATATATGTTAGAATAAAACTTACTAATCAATTCATTATACTATTTTAAAACAACTTAAAATTTTGACAGTAAAAAATTTTTTTATAAAATTTTGCATAAAATAACCTATTTTTATCGATTTCTTTTCTAGTTTTTATAAATATGACTGTAAATCAAATATTGCTACTAACTTTTATTATAACTATATAAAGCTAGCTTAAGAGAGAATATTAGATATCTGAGACAAAAATTAATGCGCATGGAGCATTTTTAAATAGAATTATTAACAAACATATTTTAATTAATATCTTAATTAATTACATTCTGATTTTTTTTAAATATAGAATTTATGTCTCTAAACAACACTGTATAAGTATACAAAATGACATAGCAATTGGTTAATAAATTTTTAAAAAAGTTTTTCATGGTCCATTGTCACCTTAAGTCCGATGAATATGGGAGATGGTAGAATGTTTCTAAGCCCCAGCGAGCAAACACATCAGCCACAGTGTGCGCACAAGCACTATCCTTCCATCAGTACGATGCAACAAATTATTTCGTACGATAGACCGGTAACTAAAACATGGCTGTGTTCATTCTGTCACTTTGCAGGAGTGTGATGTTTGTGGGGAGAGCGCATTCGCTCTGAGGTAAGGCAGGTATGTGACGTACGTGCGGTGTAAGCTGATTTCCTGGGTTCTTCTGAGTGTGTGTGTGTGTGTGGGGGGGGGGGGGTTCTACAACAGTGTTGCCACTATTAAAGTTCCATCCCTCGTATTTCGGTGAACAATCAGTTGTAAATTCCATTTTTATACAAAACGCACAGGAGCAAATACATAGAATGTTGACCTGATTTTACTCTTTAATAATTTTTCAGTGCTGCTGAGTTTTTACTCTTTACCATTAATTATAATCTTTGTTTGACTTAACAATAGATAATGTCTGACACTCAATGAACATAAATTGAAACCCATCGAAACCAGTCTGTTGCTCTACCAATTAATCTTAACAGAACAAGGACATTTCATTCTGAAAAGCCTTTCCCCTGAATTTAATGTATTTAATTAAGTGACGATCAGTTCTCGGTTGTGTTTTGCAATTACTACTCATCAACCTGTTGATCTCTTCGAATCTTTTTTTTTTATCAATCTTGTTTAGCGAATCATTCAAGTTGAGTTCTATATTACTCTGATGAAGTTGTAACGAGACTGTTTACACCTCACAGCCGGTATGCCTCAAAGTGATTATTTCTGCAATGTGAGGAATTGCTCCCAAGTATGATATTCAAAAAATATATCGACGTTAAATGTGTGAAAATTGAATATTTTAAACTAATGAAAATTATAAACACAATAGAAACATATGAATGGTGTATGATCAAAACTTTGAACCTCTATTTTTTTCCAACATTGAAATTATAAATACAATAATAACATATGAATAATGTATGAACAAAACATGCGACCTCTATTTTTTTTTTCAAAATTGAAATTTTAAATACAATAAAAACATATGAATGGTGTATGGTCCAAAGATGCAACCTCTATTTTTTTCAAAATTGAAATTATAAATACAATAAAAACATACGAATGGTGTATGATCAAAACTTGCAACCTATATATTTTTTTTCAAAATTGAGTTACGGGTACTTTTCTATAGTATTTAAATAAGTTAAAAAGCAAAATTTTTGGAATATGAGCCACTGATAAAAAATAATATGGGGATTTTTCTAAGGTAATTTCAAATTTATATTTTCAAAAAGGCATGCGGTATAATTCTTTGTCCTTTACTGAAAAAAAAGAGTCTGATAGAGATTGCTATTTTTGGTGCTACATCACTCATATATAGTCTTATGTACTATATTCCTTTAGATTATTTTTAGAATGATACAGATATTGTAATAAGCAAATTGAGGAAGTCTACATCTGCTCTCGCCAGCCTCAGACTCCTTTTGCAAATACTTCTCTGCGACGAGAAAAACCGACAAAAGAAATTGCTGTTCAAAGACTGCGTTTATAAAGATTAACAAGATAAGAGCTGACATCTGATGAAATATCTCTTTGCAGCTGCAACAGAAAGAATAGGAGAGAACTATTTGGGGACCAGTTGCCGATTATGTGGTTTGGCTTTTTCAACTAATTATTTAAGTGAAGTGATATAGGTACTTAAACATTTATTCTGATAGCGATCTCTCTTGACTAGAACTTTTTAAGCCGTAATTATGCGATAATTAAAGATAACGATCTGTTGCTTTCCGTCCCAAATGGAGCACATGAAGGGATTTAAAAGAAAAGAGTAAATGTTATGTGCGTGAATCTATAGATAGAAGTACTCAATTTTTATATGGACAAAGAGTCTTTTGTGAGGTATTAACGTTTCAAAACTTACCTCCAAAGGGGTAACTAATTTTTTTATTTATTTATATATTCAGTTATTTATTTTCCTCTGGTTAATCTTATAAACATTCAAAGTTCTTTATATTAAATATTGGAAAGAATTTTATTCTTTTTTGGGTTGTTGACCAAATTTCCGTTAAGTTAGCTTTCCTATTATCATTTTATCCGGACCATGGCTTCGTAAACTTTACAAAAATGTTATTCGAGAAGCAAGACAATGCTTTCGTCGAAATGGAAAGTAGGACTCATGGCGTCGAATTGAAATAAGTGGTCTACAGAAGGAAAAGGTATTTAAATATTCCACCTCTCGCCTTAACATAAGATAGAGCGAAAGATGAAAGGTTTCTGGGTTAACGTTTTCCTCATTTGGTGGTGTGGACTCCGGTAAGAAGTACTATGTAATTTAAGTTTATGATATATATTTTTTTCCTCCAGTCTCTGAAATTACGGTTAAATAAAGGTGCAGTAAATTATTGTCCTTAGCTGTAAAATACTTCTTGCTGGAAATCCTCGTTTGCTTCAAAGAGTTGATCAGTAACATGCCCTTTTTAAACAATAACAAATCATTTATAGCAGTTAAATGGAGGGGATAACTAACTGCATGAACAGTCGAACATTGTGAATGTGTAACACTAAATATAACTTAAACTTTACAAGAGCCAAATTATTCAGTCAAAAGTATGTTACTATCCGTGTCAATGTGTTTCTACAACTCCCAATATCTTAGCATCGTCTCTAATTAAACCCCAAATTATATTTTATTAGACAGCAATGTTGTGTACTCTACCTAACACTGTGCTAGACCACTCATCCTAATTGTACGGAAAATGCGTGACCTTTGTACTTCCTAGATTGAGAGTGATTTAGAATATAGATTAGAATCGATTTAAAAGACAGAATATAGATTAGATCGATTTAAAAGACAGAATATAGATTAGATCGATTTAAAAGACGGAAAATGCCTGACCTTTGTACTTCCTAGATTGAGGGTGAATTAGAATATAGATTAGAATCTATTTAAAACACAGAATTCTTGTGTGGCCAATATCGTGGCGGAAATAAATTGTCATGAACTTTTATGTCCGTGATCACGATTAGGTATTTGATATCGTTGGTGTTCTTTTCGTTTTGCAAAGTGAGTTAGAGAGAATAATTACATGATAAAAAGACTTTTTATATACCATGTTTTTAAATTTCGCTATTAGTTATAGGTTCAATATTACGTTAATAGATGGCGCCTGTAGCGCAGTTACTTTTGGCTGCAGACGCTACTCGTATTTTTACGTAATGGATTTTAAAATATGGAATAAAGATGGTTAAAAGTATTAAAATAATGCATTGTCATCGTGTTCTGAGCTATTCTAAAAGTTTCAAATGTCTAGCCAGACGGGAAGTTAGTTAAATATCGATTGCAAGATTTGTACCAGACAAACACACACACAAACAAGAAAGCAAGTTAATAAAAACATGGTAAAAATGGAAAAATATTAATACCAAATTTAATGTTATATTAGCAGTCCTTAAAATTTTTATTAAGTTATAAGTTTGAAATTTGTACCATAGAAATTTGGCAACGCCATGTAACTAATTTGATATAAAGTGCAGAATTCATGTGTTTATAAACAACCCGCTCTAAAGAAAATAAACTAAAATAAGTCAGTCAATGAATCAGTAATGCTTGACTAATATAACGGAGGAATTAAATCGTGATAAACTGTTATGTTAGTGATTACGATTAGACATTACTTGTCGTTAGTGTTCGTTTCGTTTGGGAAAATGAGTTTGGTTGAATATCGGAAAAGATTTATAATAAATATAAGGTTATATTAGCAGATCGTTAAATTTATTTTAGTTTAAAATTCTCACCGTAGAAGCTTGGTAAAAGCAAGTAATTAAATATATTTAAAGTATATAATTCTTATGCTGATAGATAACCCCCTGTAAGTAAAATAAACGAAAATTTGACAGTCAACCATTACAGAAGTGCCTGACCTATATAGTGGCGGAAATAAATTGCGATGAATCGTTATACCAGTGATTACGATTAAGCATTTGATATCGTTGGTGTTCATTTCGTTTCGCAAAGTGAGTTTGAGAGAAAGTTGGAAAAATATTAATAATAAATAGAATGTTATATTAGCAGTCCGTAAAACTTTTATTAAGGTATAGTTTGAAATTCTTACCATAGTAAGAATGAAGTTATTAATCTATATATATATATATATATATATAACAGTTCCGTAACTGATTGACTGACAGATAACGCACAGACCAAACCGCTGGACTTAAAGGGCTGAAATTTTGCATGGTGATTCTTCTTATAGTGTAGGGGTGCACTAAGGAAGGTTTTTGAGAAAGTCTTCTAAGATTTTTTTAAATTAAATATTTTATCTGTTTTTGTAAATTTTTTATAAGTTTGCATTTAAAATAATAATTTGAGGTTTATAAAATTTATATCATGAGTAAAATCATAAAAATTTCTTTAAAATTAAATCTTTTTCGAATCTTTACCTCCATTTTCTGATTTTTGGTGTATTTTTAAAGATTCATTTTTAAAATTTAATTTATTAAATGCTGATCACGTGGTTTTGTTTCTTTTTGTGGTACTTTAAATTAATTTTGCATCACGTGCATAACACGAAATAAATTGACAAAAGAAATATTAAAATACGGTAATAGATAAAATTTACCCACTAGACTAATTGAGGTGTAAGTTTTTTAATTTTTTAGTTCAAATAAGTTTGTCTTATGGATATTAAACATACAAATTAATTGCATACATTGACCGTTGTATTTAATTTGAATAATTTCTTCTATATTATTTTGTCTATAAAAATATCCGTTATGATTCTTTTATAAATATATTTTTGGGGGCTTAATTTGCATACATTGGCCATTGTATTTATTATAAAAAAAATTTTGGGGATTTTTTAGGCATTAATTGCATACAGTGACCGTTGCATTTAATTTGCATGTACTCCCTAGCGAAGCACGAGTATTCAGCTAGTTAGATATAAATTACAGAATTCATGTCTAATAACCAACCCGCTGTAAGGAAAATAAACGAAAATACGTCAGTCAACGAGTATACTAGTAGCTGACCAATATAGCGGTGAAATAAATCCCGATGAACCCTCATGTCAGTGATTACGATTAGACATTACTTGTCTTTAGGGTTCGTTTCGTTTTGGAAAAGTAGTTCGATAACATATCGGATAAAAATTGTAATAATTATAAGGTTATTTTAGCAACCAGTTAATTATCTTATAGGTTAAAATTCTCAAAGTAGAACCTTGGTAACACTAATTATTTAGATTTAAAGTACAGAATTCGTGGGCTGATAAATAAACCCCTGTAAGTAAAGTAAACAAAAATTTCACAGCCAATCATTACAGTCGCCCTTGGCCAATATATTGCCGGAAATAACTCGTGATGAACCGTTAAGTCAGTATACTAAAACTGATGGAAGTAATGGGAAATTGAAGATATTACTAAGGGCAAAAATAAGTGTGTTACATGTTACGTCATTTCCCTATAGAAAAGGGGAAAAGAGTTTTACGAGAGTGAACACGAATAAGATATTCTCTGTATCCCTCAATCCCAAGACAAATGCTCCTTTGTATGAGCATTTGATTCGAAAAGAGAAATTTATGGTTCGATTTGTGATTTTGGAAATCAGTCGTTTTGATCTTGTGAGTGGGGGGTAGCTCTCCCATATAGAGCAAACATTAATTAATGTCTGAAAATGTATAAATGTATGATTAAATTAAACGTAAATGTAATTTTTTATAAATATTCAAATAGATCTAAGGACTCTAAAAATTTTCAAAGTTTAAGGTCGTTTAAATAAAAGTTACACTTTAGGAACAAATTAATTTCTATTTCCAACTTCTTGTTATTAACTTATAGAGTTTCTATAATCACTTCTACCCAGACTTGGGTGTATATAATTTGAAGTGGCACTCTATTTGAATTTTATACAAACGCAGTTTATACATGAAACAATGTTTATTGAATTCGTTGCACATATAATTGGCTTTTACAGCAATAAGCATACGTACACTTGTACGGAATATAAATACAGCTTTCAAGAACAATATATTTTTATACTCACGAACAGTAAGTCAAACCAGCAGTACTGCCACGTAAACTTCTGGCCCGCTAAGCACTAGCGCAGGATAACACCTTTTCAACCTTAACAACCTCCCCCCCTTCCTTAATGACGCTGCGTGGTATTTATACTAAGCGCGTATGCCGAAATTAGCATATCTAAAGCAGCTTCTTTAATTCACTTAAAAGTTCGATTCTTGTGAATCGAATCTTGTGTATACCTTACACTGGCCTCCCTCGAAAAAAAAAATTAGGTAACTGAGGTCTGAACGGCTTCAGTTAACTAATTGAAAACGCGTGCTGGTCTGACTTTTGACATAATGGGTGGCAAAGTCAAAAAACCTTCCACACGTTGTGTGGAGGAAACACGCCACTACCATTTTACAAAACTAACCCCGAAGGGTCCAGGTGACACCATCAAACAGTGGATTTGCAGAGTTGTGGATACTGGGCTGCCAACTGCGCCCTAAAATATCTATTTTAATTAAAAGTGACAACACAATTGCACAGCATGACATTTCTTGACTGTATCTGCTCTCCCCCAATTTATAATGTACATGTGTTATTTTTTTGTGAAGTTAGTACATTAGTGGTTAATTGGTATATTGTGCAGTATGTATTTTTTTTCTAGTCACTACATGTCCCCTTCAAAAATTTATAAAACAACAGTATGCCTTTTTTTTCAGTGGCTCACTCCTTCCCCTCAAAATGTTTACATAGTATATACAATGGGGAACATCAAACCAATTTGGTTCGGTTTTATTAAAGGGTGGGAGTTAGAATAAGAGAATTGATACAAGACTTGTTCCTCATGAATGCAGCAACTTCCTTGCACCAGTCTGTCCTATCCGTGGAACCTCTCTTGATGGTCGCAGTCCTAGTAAAGGGGTTCGTTGACCGTGTGGGCATCCTTCGTGCAGCAGGTCGTAGGTCCTGAGGCGCTGGTCCGGCTTGACGATGGACAGGAGGTCTCTTGGGAGGAGGCCAACCTTGCTGGGCGGCAGAAATCTTCCGTTTCCTGTACTTATGCAAAGGAACTTTAAAATTGTCATTCTTCCTTTTGATAACCTTGTGTACCTTATCAGCGACGCCTTCATCCTTTGATGGAGTTTTTGTAGTGCACACTTTACCTTTCTTCGTACTTTTGCTTGTATCGGTATTAAAGTTTAATGCAGATTCTATTTTTTCAACAACCTGACTCTGCTTTTCGTATTTGTGCTTATACGACTTCTTGTTTACCGCCTTAATTACTACAGTATTAGCAGTTTTAATGCTGGAATCTGAAGGCGCTTTTTCACGTTTTTTATCCCCCTTAACTTTAGTTTTATCCTCTTTTGACGAAAAAGTCTCTTTGAAACTTGCGACATCAGAATCGTTATCATTTAAATTCTTTAACACTGCTTCAGTTTTAGGAAGATTAAGCTTTTCGTACTGGTGCGTTTTAATGCAACCTGCGTCTATAACTTCCGAAGCATCAGCTAAACTACTTACAGTATAACTCTGTGTCAACTTTTCATCCTGACTCTCAGTATGGTTTTCATGTACTTTATTTAAAACCATATTATCAACCTGGCCTACAGCAAACTCATTCGGATGGAAACTTGAAATAATATCATCATTACCTAGCGAGTTCCTACTATCGTTTAAAGAATTTTTATTGTCGTCAACTAATAAGTATTCACTAACTTCCGTAACGCATACTTCGTCATCTACTAAATTTCCTTCATTAACAGATGTGTGAATATCATCTAAAATATCAGGTATAGCATCAATAATATCAGGTATAGCATTAATAGAAGTGTCAGATGATTTATTTTCTAAACCACTAGCATTAGTATCGGCACTATTTTCAGAAATTTGTACTGGAATTACCTCATCATTCCAGCTGGACTCACTTTCTTTATAAGCCACAAAAATACCCTGACTTTCACTATTCTCAAAATAATGATTACTGCTCGGACAAAATAATACATTTGACCACACAGTTTCAACAGGTTGAACCATATCATGTGAATCAACTTGCCAGTGCAAGTAAGGTGCTTCCATATTATTTACTTTAAGAGCACTAATTTCATTATAACGCCGTGCGCTTCTATTATTTTGCCTGCGGTACTGCTTACGCTGCTGGTTTGAAACTCGCGAAAAATTTTGGCGTGGTTGTATAAAACTTCTTGTACCTGAATGAGGGTACGGGGTAGCGAAGAAATGCCTATTGTCATGTTTAGCTAAAGCTTGAAGGAGGGTAACCTTGCTTGTAATTGTTTGATTATCTAAAAAATCTTGAACACTTGGCTTCAAACGTTGGATAACTATTTTTAAGATTACCGCTTCCGTTACCCCTTCTAAATATTCCTCACACTTGGAAATCTTTTCTGTAGCAAAATCTAATGCAGACTGACCTTCACGTTGCCTTAGCGAATAAATTTCCGCTTCAATTTCACTTTGATTAAAGGTCTTTGGAAAAACACTAAGAAACTGTTGCTTGAATGACAAATAGTCAAAAATCAGATTACTGCTTTGCATGCATGTGTACCACTGAAATGCACTACCTCTTAAAGCGGCCAGAGCAATTTTAAGTTTATCCCCCTCTGGGGTGCATTGTTGCTGAAAGTAATGCTCAATTTTCTTTAGGAATTGGCTTGAGGGGCCGCCATTGAAGGTGGCTTCGAATGGCGCAAAATGCTGAACCATAATTACCCGAGGAAAATTTCCAGCAGGATTTTGTTCTACAACACTCATTTTTAAATAGTATATAAGTACTTGCAACAATTTTATCAATATAAGTACACAGTACACAGTTTTTAATTTCAATTATGTTGTTCGTTACAAATTTAACGCTAACTACCAGGGTATATATATCTTTCGGGCGCCAGTATAGAGTTTCTATACTCACTTCTACCCAGACTTGGGTGTATATAATTTGAAGTGGCACTCTATTTGAATTTTATACAAACGCAGTTTATACATGAAACAATGTTTATTGAATTCGTTGCACATATAATTGGCTTTTACAGCAATAAGCATACGTACACTTGTACGGAATATAAATACAGCTTTCAAGAACAATATATTTTTATACTCACGAAGAGTAAGTCAAACCAGCAGTACTGCCACGTAAACTTCTGGCCCGCTAAGCACTAGCGCAGGATAACACCTTTTCAACCTTAACAACCTCCCCCCCTTCCTTAATGACGCTGCGTGGTATTTATACTAAGCGCGTATGCCGAAATTAGCATATCTAAAGCAGCTTCTTTAATTCACTCAAAAGTTCGATTCTTGTGAATCGAATCTTGTGTATACCTTACAAACTTGAGATGAAATCTAAGAAAATGGATGTTTCGGTCTTAACAAAAGTGATTTTTATAAAATAATTTATAAAAATATGATTAAAATTATATTATTCGCGTAATTAATGTTTTGAATTGCCTCAGATGTTGCTGTAAAAGTTGTTAAAATGTCGGGGATTAGACCTTAATATACTCTCTTTTTATTACGGTAGTTGGTGGCTAAAATATATTTTTTTCAAAATTTTGTGGCAGCTTAAATATGAAAAAAAAATTCAATGACAACTCGTAGTTACATATATACAATTGCGCTGCATAAAAAAAACATATATACAGCAGTTTTCTACCTAATTTTCTTTAGTTTGATATTTTAATAACAACGCTAGGTATTCTGATTTCAGAAAAATTTCATATATTCGCATTCATTTCAAAATATTCTCATATTTTGTTTTCAAAGTAATAAATTTCAATAAAATCCGGAATTTTGTTTGTAGAATTTCTTAATAAATTTCTTAGAGCTCTTAAAGGATTTCCAAAAATCTCCAATCTTTCAGTAACATTTGGCTATAACAGGAAATATTTATACTTAAGAGCTGATTAAGCAGTTTTTGAGCATACATAGCTGTCATTCAAAATTAATATTCCGGTAACACTGTACGCAAACCCTTGTTATTTATGGCTGATATTTTATAAAATATTCTTTAGATATCACTATATATCAATATTTCGGCCATTGTTCTTATATACAACATATTATATAAATTTATTATTTAATTATACTATTGTCTATTTAAAATACATCCCTATTACGTAAAATTATGCAAAGGTATCTACGGTATTACAAAAAAAGCCATCAAGTTTAAGTTTCTATGAAAGATTAGACATGAAATGAGTTTTCTAGATTTTTCTACAATATATATTTTCATTAAAATGCTTCCATACCCACATCCTTCCTTCAAATAGTTAGTCTGCATTAGACAATTTTTGAATCCACATTAATCCTGCATCCTTTATTCTCAAAATTGAAAATATGTCTTTATTTTGTTATTTTTCAACATATCTTGTTTAGTTTCTGTCACTGCTTTACAGACATATTTTGGTTGCAATCTTTACATTCGTGGATCAACGGCTATGCACATTTATTCGACACATCTCTCGAAATGAAATTACCCGACTTACTTTGCAAAACTGCCCGGGCGAACGAGATTAAGTTACAAATAATAGGTGAAATCTATGATCGTACTGCTGAAATCGGATTACATCTGAGGAGATGTAAATTGATATAAAGCGTATGAGCAATATGGAATCCTCAATTTTCCTACCTCAAAAGGTTTTAGTTTATCAATTTTGTTTAGAAGTTTAAATTGGAGACGCGTTTCAAGAATGTATTAATAAGAAAGCCACTGCATCGTAAGAAATTGAAGTACTTGCTATGGTGAAGAGGATTTAGTCAGGGATTCGTTTCAGAATTAGCACGATGAATATCACGCGGGGATAGTGTAAAAATTTCAAAATGTGATTTTCTGAATGCTTTTTTGAAAATATTTCTGTCTGTAAAGAGGCACTTATGATTGTGGACCATTGATAAAATCTATAAGCTTTTAACACCTTGCATACGATATTATAACAAACTTAAAAGCACAGGACACACATTATTAAAATGCAGTGGAGTCCCGGTAATCCGAACTTCGGTAAACTAAAAGTTCACTTAATCCGAAACCAATAGTGAAAAAGAACTAAGTTTAAAATAAAACCACAGTGATACTATATAATATAATATATACTTCTGAAAATTACAAGTAAATTCAAAGATAGACAATATACTCAACTAATTCTTTCCGAACTTCATTAATTTGAAAACATCTGTTAAACTTTTTCGTTAAAGAGAAGAATACCCCTCTCCTTGAAACCAAATTACGCCAACGCGTCATAAAAATCGTGTCTGCTGGGGTCGCGGCGGAGAGTTGCTTTACGTAGCGTAGCGCTACATCAAATGCAGCCGTGGCGTCTGTGTGGTATACCCTCTGTTCGATGTCACCGTCTGCTTCACCTTCACTCTCGTCTGAGACGGTTACAGGTTCTTTCAAAACCATTTCAACAATCTGCTGATCGTCTAAAATCCAACTGTCGAGCACTGTGATGTATGATTAGAACAACTTACACTACTGTACCGTACTAGGGAGCGTTCCGCTCTCTTACAACCCATTTCGTCCCGAGATTTGGTTATGTGTAGACAGACCTTATAAAATAAACTGTGAGATCACACGTAATAGGTAATATTTATGTAATCACAAGTTATTATGTAATTTAAGTTTACTTTAAGAATGATTTCCCTTAATCCGAAAAATTCGTTAATCCGAAAAGGGTCTGATCTCAATCATTTCGGATTATCGGTACTCCACTGTATAACATGTTTTATAAACTTAAAATATATATCAAATCCGTGTTGACTGACAAAAATTAGAATAAACATGCATAGTAAACGCGTGAAGCATAAGAATTAGTGTAGTATGTACTGTAGTGCGTAAAAGTATACGATCCTCAACACGGAAAATAGGTAGGATAAAATTAAGGGACAATCAATTACTACAGCGGCACTATCAATGAATTGAGAAAAAATTAAAGGACAACTGCAAATAAAGAAAGCCTTTTTAAAGGGAAAATGGACCTTGAACCTCACTTTTTAAATTTTCAATATTTTGTTCAATATATAACATGAGTGTAATTAAGATTATGTTTTTCTGAATTGAATTCGTGAAGAATTCACAAATAAGTATTCTGTGGAAGAATAAGACTTGTCTCTCTATTATAAAAAAAATTAACTCCTGCAGCCGCTGTCAAAAGCTTGTCACGCTATTTCCTCCGAAACCGCTGGGGGTATGGGGTCGAGAGCGATACCAATGGATGCAGAAAAATGAGGGAACCAAAGTTAGACATGTCTCGTCTTCTTCGGACTTTAAGTTTTTTTTAAATTTTATGTTTTTTAGGAAAACATTGACTTTTTCATCTTCAGATTACGATAACTCAACCAAAACATGATCGTAGAGTTTTGATCTTTTAACAATCTAAGACTACAAACATTTCTCTTTCAAACTAGACCTCATTTGTTTAAAAATATTTTAAAACAGACTAATATTTTCATCAAAATATGAAACACGGTTTTTCAAGAAATATCGTCCCATATGTGGATGTAATATCGATGATCCTCGAGTTTTTATCTTACAAAGAAAATATTTACATCATCTGGTTGCTGAAAGCTTTCTTATTCATATGAACCTCATTTCAAGTCATTATCTTAAAATTTCGATTTTTCAATTGAATTTTAAAGCTGATAGTTCAACAGTGATGAAAAGCCCTTTGCATAAGGGTGACAGCAGTAAATGGAGGGAAGCTGTTACATTGCCCGAGAATTACCCCTATGTATCTCGCTCTTAGCCCTAACAGAGAAGCAGGCGTAGCGAGCCTAAGGGCGAAGCCCCTTGTTTTTCAAAAATTTCTTCAAAAATTTCAGAATTTTTCAAAGTTATCCATGCACATTGATTTTTTCAAAATCCCCAAATTTCTCAGGATTGTTAACTGAAGTGTTTTTCATAAAACTGTGCATAGTTATTTGAAATCTCAAACATTCTTCATATTTTTAAACCCTGAAATAAAGTTAAAAACATGCAAAAACATAAAAAAATAAGAAGCATAATAAAAAACTAGTTTTTTAAGACTTTAGATTCATACAAGAAAATATCAATGCACAATTCTGTTTTTAATCATACAGTAAACTTATGTTAAAAAAATAAGATTTTTTTATTTATATAGAATGCGCCTAGAGTATTTTGAAAAATGTTAGAATTCTTTCAAAAAAAAATTGTAAAACAGGCAATATTCTGACAAACAATCTTTATTTTGAATTCTAATAGTCTTCAGTGTTGTACAAAAGATTATTAATTATTGTCATGCTGTATATACACTTACCAATTGAGATTTAAAAAAGAATGAAGTAGAAGGTCCCTTGTTCCCTTAAGTCGCAGTACAGTGTTAAAAAATTTCAAAAAATAATTGGGGTTGAATCAAAAATATACATCAAGTTAAGTCCATCAAAATTATTAACCAGACGATACATGCATTCATTAGTATGTACCAACTTTGGCCTGATGAACAATGGAGGAAAGAATAATTTCTTGATAAATTTAACTAACACCAATTTGATGTTCTCACACAGAAAGAGTTCAGGGCAACACTTATTGAATATTTGACATGAAACACTGCTAGTATTGTAAAACATATGTTCTGGTGTGCTCTACTGAATTTGTGTTCTGCTTCACTGTGCTTGTTTCTTCCCTCAGCGAACACAACCAAGAATCTGGCAACAAATTAAAGAGATTCTAGGAGAAGTTTTAACTATACAGGAATGCTTAGAAAAGTATTAATTTCAAGCTCAAAAGAATACGATGACAAAGGCTCCGAGAAATTAGAGATTACCTCAAAGAAACTAAAATTTCAGGCATAATAAGCCCGGAAACGGTCCCATGTCCCATTTGGGATCCAAAACGAAATGTTCAGTGTCAATGAAATTGATATAAATAATAAAGAGGGTCTAATTTCAGCTATCCACCAAGTGGGGTATCAAGTCAATATACATATCTCGTAGCATATATGATATGCATATCCATGCGTATATGATACGCATCTCCATGCGTATATCATATGCATATCCATTCATATATGATATGCATATCCATGCATATCTCGTAGGTTATAATTTTTATATGAAGACACATTTGATGTAGGAAAATCATGAAAAAGTACACGCATATAAAAAAAAAATTGAGTGCCTCAAATTAGAATGGTCCCAAATTTATAAGAAACACGTGCTCTCTAAACTTACGCACAGTAGATAATTTTTACTACAATTCTGTTTACAGCATCCTAATAAGTATTAAGACTCACAATTAAAATCGTTGACCAGCAAATTTTTTTATATCAATTTATCATCAAAAAAAACTTTCTCATCAGAAAATAAACCCGAAATCTGCCTACATATTTCGAATTCCCGTGGGCACTCCCGTAACTTCCCAATAAATAAGTAAAACATGTCTAATATACCAAAACAAATTGAAAAATATAGCAATTAGTTCATCAGAGATATCAAAAACTAATATTACTATAGATTTTCAATTTTAGATTTTTCGTTAAAATTTCATTTGTTTAAGTATTTTTCAAGTGCAGTAATTGGATAATTCTTCTTTTTACCCAATCACATTAGACAAATACATGAGTATCTATTAAGTGAATATGCATAAATCAAATATGTACATATCGTACCATATCTGCATATCCCGTGATATATGATATGCACATCCATGCATATAGGATATACGTATCCATGCATATATGATATGCATATTCATGCATATATGATATATATATATATATATCCATTCATATACGATAGGCATGTATATGCATATATAACATGTATATCGATGCATATCCATGCATATCTCTTAGGCAATAATATCGACACATTTAATGGAGGAAAATTATAAAAAAAATACACGCATATAAAAAAATTAAAATTTAGTGTGCCTCAAATTAGAATGTTCCCTTATTCATAAGTAACACATGCTCTCTTAACTCACGTACTGTAGATTATTTTTGCTGCAAGTTTGTTTACAGCATACGAATAAAAATTAAGACTCAAAATTAGAATCGCCGACCAGCAGATTTTTTTATATCAGTATATCATAAAAAAAAACCCTCATCAGAAAATAAACCCGAAATCTGCCTACATATTTCGAAGTCCGTGGGTGCTCGGAAAAACTTCCGGCTAATTAAGTGAAATCACTGTCGCGACGCCACTCTGGTACATTTAACACAGAGCAGCCTCATTACCCCTCAGTCATGTGAATCCTGGCACGTCATACACGTTTCATTATCGCCCTCCATAATCAGGCAACCGTGCGATAACCATCGCCCCGGCTTCTGTTATCGTCTCATAAATGAGTCACCCCAATTTGCCATTTGAAAAAAAAAAAAAAAATCTGAAAAATCTGAAGCAATCAGTTTTTCCTCCAGACAGGGTAAAAAATTGTGTATAGTCAGCCGCCTTCATAGCACCTTCATTACATGAGACATGTTCTTAAAAGAAGGTAATTAGTTTAAAAAGACATTGTGTACAGTAAAAAAAGATCGAAAATTTCGATGATTAATGATATGTCGGGCCATGTATAGAACTATATATATCTTACGTAGATTCTTTAAGAAAGTGTTGTTTGTGTAGCAAATATTTACTTTGAAAGCTATGGACGAATTTCAATAGAAATAAGCAATGTCTAAAGCATTATACTTATTCGAGTAAATAAATTTTCAAAAAATATATATAGTACTCAAAGAATCTGAATTTATTTATATATTTATATTTATTTGATCACTATACAGGGTAATCGAAAAGTTTGTCCCTGATTTTAGTTGTGCACACCGGGAAAAACAATCGACCGTCGTATATTGCGTAACAGCAGATAGTATATTAACTCCGGGACTTTATTTTTCCATGTCACGGCGACCGTGACTGCGCTGGGGAAAGCGCCGACGCTGTGACGTCACGCTTCCTCCTACATGGGTTTTGACGTTGCATAGAGACGGTCCAATTTTTTAGCCACCGAGGAGCCCCGATTTGACCCCACGAGACTTTTGGGGACAAAACCCTATAGGGTTACCTGAAAAACATTGCGTACGCTGAGAAAATTCCGGACTATCTGACAGAATCACTGCTGCAATAGCGACAGCTCCTGCTATGATCCAGCATACCCGGATGGAGATCGACCTTCGCCTAGATGTGGGCCGAGCGACAAAGAGTGCCCCTAGGGAAACCTACTAGGTAATGTCCAGAACTTGATTGGTTTCTCTATCTTTTTGCGAAAAAATAAACACCAGGAATTCTATTAAATGGTTCTTTCTTCACGTTTCGATCACGGACAACATTTTCGATAACCCTATATTTATGTGTTAACTAGCTGAAAACCCGCGTTTCGCTACGGGGTACATTAAAATTAAATACAACGGTGAATGTATACAATTAATGCCAAAAATATGTATAAATATACTTATAATAAATACAAAGATCAATGTATGCAATTGATGTAAAAAATACAAAAAAATATATTTATAAAAAAAACGTAACGTATATTTTTATGGACAAAATAATGTAGAAGAAAATATTCAAACTGAATCTAATGGAACATACTTAAGAATATAGTACAGTTAATATAGTACAGTTTCAGGAACTTATCTTTTCTTGTATTTTAATATTTTTTTTTGGATAACGTCCAATCATCTGCCGCATTAGAAATTTTTTTTGTTGTCTATTTCGTTGTATGCACGTGACGATAAATTAATTTAAAGAACCAGAAAAAGAAATCACGTGATCAGCATTTAATAAGTTGAATTCTAAAAGTTAATCTTTAACAATTCACCAAAAATCGAAAATTGGAGGTAAAGATACAAAAAAGATTTCATTTTAAAGCAATTTTCCTGATCTTTATTGTGATAAAAATTTTATATTCCTCAAATTATTATTTTAAATACAAACTTAAAAAAAGTTACAAAAACAGCTTCAAAATTTAATTTAAAGAAATCTGAGAAGAATTTTTCAAAAATCTTTCTTAGTGCACCCCTTATGAAAAATTTCAGCCCTTTAGGTCCAGCGGTTTGGTCTGTGCGTTGTATGTCACTGAGTCAGTCAATTAAGGAACTGTTTTATATACATAGATAATGGATAAATAATGGCATTGTCCATTTTCAATTATTTATTAGTATAGACAAACAAAAATTGTACATGGATTGTTTTGTTAATAGCTCCAGATTACGTCAAAGGAGCAATAAATTACTTATAGGAAAAAATTTAACTAAATTAAGTTGAAAGCAGTAAAATTTTCCAATAAAGGTAACATGCTTTGTAAAAGTTACAGATGCATGTTGTTACTATATAAGAAATAAAGTTCTAAATTCTTAAATTTCTGTCTATTGTCTAAGTCCAAGTGAGATATATTTAAAAAATCTTGCACTGCTCTCTGAGAAAATGATGTTCAATGAAGTTGTTCACTGTATGCATAAAAAGGATGATGTCAAAATGTCAATTTTGTAAAAGCATCTCTCATATAAAGGGAGTTAGATCCCCTTAGTGCGCGTGGTATAAAACCCCTCTGATTTCATTCTAGCTGTTTGTTAATTTTATTTATCAAGTCTCTTGGGATAAAGGTAAATAATTTGATATTTCAATTTGTTTTATCTTAACTAAATCTTAACAGCATGGTAACAAAAAAAATTAATGTCATTCGGAAATTAATAACCTTTTACAAAAATATCATTCACAAAATCAGGACTTTAACGTAAAATCCAAGTTGGTGAAAAGAAAAATTGCTTAAAGGTAAACCAGCTGTACCTCGGACCTGTAATTTTTTTTCACCTTGGTTCTAGGTCCAAGGTACACAGCCCCTGTTAGTTAATTCACATTTTCTTAATATTTCTTTTTTAACTGGTTCTCTTAGGCGAAAATTACGCCTGGAAGGGCTACCGGTGTTTAGAGAAAAGATATAGATAAATAAGTAATAGAGAAAGCTACTGATTTAGTTCTAACAAATAAATGACAGTTTATGGAATTGCTAAACATTACAATCTATCTATAGCTACTCTAATAAAACAAGTGAAAAAAAAATTCGAATATTGAATGAGTATACTGGTAAGAGGTACTCTTACCAATAAAATATATCTAAAGGGCTTGTCAACTTCATTTTGGATTAACTTTAAAACAAGTTCGCCAGTTAGCCTTGCAATTTACAGAGGCAAGTAATAAAAAATGCAATAAATCCTGAGATAGAAATCAAATGGAGGGTGAATTTTGGTTTCGAAGATTTCGAAAAAAATTTGAAAATGACATAATATTGGGAAACGGAAACCACAAGATTCAACGCCACAAGATTGAAGCCACAAGATTGAGCTACGGCCTTTAACCGAGTAACCGATATTTCGTTTATAAATTTAATTGTGATTTGTTTATTGCGTTTTCAATAAAGTTTAACTGATCTACATACTTGATTTTTTCTTATACTCCTAATACATATTTGGGTTAGGGGAGAAGTTATACTTTTGAATTGAGTAATAAAAATAAAAATTAGTAAAATCAAACAAAGTCAAACAAATCATTTTACCTTGGCTCTAAAGGCATTTAAATTCTAAATTGACTAAAACCATGAAAACAGTTCACACGAAATTTAAATAAAATTACAGATTAACACATATCCTGAAGTCTCAAAAAATAGCATTGATTCATTTTTTATACACTACATGGAAGAAAATAAAATTTAAATCATTAAAATACTTGTAGATCTGAGATATAAGAGGTTCCCATATATATATATATATATATATATATATATATATATATATATATATATATATATAAATTTGTACTCTAGATCTCTAGGAGTTACTAAATCGTAAATATACACATGTAACCTCAACCCCTTCAAAATCTGACATATTTTCTTTCAAGTTATTCCGAGAAAATATTAAAAGGCTAGGTAAACGAAAGAGACTTCTGGATATTTCACAGTTGACACAGCATAAAGCGGAGGCTCAACAGTCCGCTTTGCTGGTGAAGAATCTGTTTATTAAATCATAATCAGCCATCTATCTTTTTAATATCCCAGATACATTTTAAGCGCTCAGTTAATTAACCAATAAGTCTTAATGTTTACCGATCAATTTAACGCTGGGGTGAAATTAAATAACTTTAACTTTTCATAATGCGTAAGTTATTCGGGCGTATAAATTTTCCCACTTTTAGGCAGGATGATTCACCGATTATTAAAAGCTGAGGATTTTGTGCAGTAAGCCGAAGCTAAGATAATATTCTTCAAATGTTTTATGTGTAGATAATACACTTGCAGTTATTTATACAAATTAAATGAAATCGTTATGTTGATTTCTAGCAAACTGATGTAATACCGTTTGAAAGAGTTTCTGCGAACAGTCATATTTATATATATATAAACTAATTACAACGGTCAATGTATTCAATTAATTTGTATGTTCAATATCGATAAAACATACTAATTAGAATTAAATTCTTAAAAAACTTCCATCTCAATTAGTCTAGTGGTTAAATTTTATCGTTTACCGTATTTTAATATTTTTTGTCAATTTATTTCGTTGTTATGCACGTGAAGCAAAATTAATTAAGTATCACAAAAAGAAAAGAAACCACGTGATCAGCATTTATTGAATTGAATTCTAAAAATGAATCTTTAAAAATTCACCAAAAATCAGAAAATGGAGGTAAAGATTCGAAAGGGATTTCATTTAAAGAATTTTTATTTTCTTTCTCATGATATAAATTTTATAACCCTGAAATTATTATTGGAATTGCAAACTTTAAAGATTCTTACAAAAACAGCTAAAAATTTTAGATTAAAAAATCTAAGAAGAATTTTTCTAAAATCTTTCTTAGTGCACCCCTATGATATAAAAAAAATCGCCATGCAAAATTTCTGCCCTTTAGGTCCAGCTGTTTGGTTTGTGCGTTATCTGTCAGTCATTCAGATACGAAACTGTTATATATATATATATATATATATATATATATATGTATATATATATATATATATATATATATATATATATATATATATATATATATATATATATATATATATGTATATATATATATATATATATATATATATATATATATATATATATATATATATATATATATATATATATATTATATATATATATATATAGATATATATATATATATATATATATATATATATATATATATATATATATTATATAGATATATATAATATATATATATACATATATATATATATATATATATTAATATATATATACATATATATATACATATATATATATATATATATATATATACATATATATATATATACATATACATATATACATATATATATACATATATATATATATATATATATATATATATATATATATATATATATATATATATATATATATATATATCCTCTAAAAAGAATTCCTACTTCCTTCCGACTGCCATATCGTGACACTGGATTAAAAGATAAGAACTCATTGTAATATTTGAAGTTTGAAGGAGACAAAATTTTTCCCGCATAAACATTCAGACTGAGCAAAGATTTTGTAGCAATTAATCGTTTTAAGGGTGTGGGACGACTTGTATTTGTCTGCCATTTTCAGTGTTAAGAAGCTGATGATGTACTTTGAAATAAAAAAATACAGTACATAAAAGTTTTATTATGGTTCGAATTTTATAAATACAAGCACTCATATCTTTGTGTTAATGTTAAATAAAGTGTCATATCATTTTCTGTAAAGGAGAGAATAATATAGTGCATATAGCGACAGCAGAACAAGGTAAATAATTAAGGCATTTAGTACCGTAAAATTCTGCTAATAAATACCCTAACTTTCGAGTAATACATTTTTGTCTAAATAAAAAGTCTTGAAATCAAATTCTTCGTACCGTTGACTAACATATAAAGTAATATAACTGACTTCACCTTCACCAATTCAGTTAGTGAAGCCTGTAATCAGCACATCTAAATAGTCTGTTTTTGTAATTATCTCCAACATATGATCTAAATTTTGCACAGATTCATATCTACTTTGACCACTCGATAATAACGTGCCTATACTAGCATAAAAAGTTATATGTTTGTTTACAAATCACTTCCATCTTTTCCATGGAAAATTTATTCTGTACTTGAGAGGCCATAAAATGAATTTATGGGTTGCCTAGGAAATATCCCCCGGTGTTGTGATTTTCACTTTACGACCTCGTTAAGCCAATATGCATGGCTTTCTTGCTTTGTACAAATCTATCAGTTGATGAGTTACAGTTATGTTTTACGACATTTTGGAAGCATCTTTATCAGCAGGCTATGTCTGTTGAATATTAATTTTTGCAAAGCGGCAATCGTAAAACTTTAAGCTGAAGCAAACAAGACTCACAGACACAAAGATGCTTTATAACCTTTTAAATTGATTGCAGTTATTGGAGGAAACTGGATTTAAGGAAATGAGCGTAATCAAATAATTTTTTTACAAGAATTTTTCCTTGAATAAAAAAATATAATGAAAGGAAAATATTCTACCTTCATGTGAATTTCGAATTAATAAATAACATAGTGTCTTTTGACCTTACAATTTTCCTTTTCTTTATTTGTTTATATAAAAAATATATGATAGATTTTAGATTTTAATGTTCGCTAAATAATGTAAACGTAATTTCAACAAACAAATACCAGAAAAGTAGTTCTGTAAAATGTCATAATCGTAGTTTATCATTTTTTAAACTTTTGCTTTTATTTTTTAAATGTAAATCTCTTGTTGTTGTTGTTGTTGTTAATGCTCCCTGGTCGGAAGTTTCAAACCCGGAGGTCAGATAAAATCAGGAGGTTTCATACAGAAGGTCATTCGCACTTTATGAAAACGATTTTGATACTTAAGTTTTATGTATAACGTATATTTTGCGGTGATTTGCTTCTATCTGATAGTCATGGTTATTGACAATAGCTATATGTCGAATTTTCCATGAAAGTAAAATTTTTCTTAGTATTATCATGTCAATTTTACGCCATTCCTCTTGGACCGTTTTCCAAAGTCCGTTCAGTGTTCTTGGATGCCGTTTTCCTAAGGCTCCTTTTAATAAACCGAAACGCAAAAGTCCATTGAATGAGCGTCTTGTTTATATAGCACCAAAAGCGTCGGAGTCCTTCCTAGCTAGTAGCCACCTCAATTTTTATCACCCCCAGGGGTGATATTTGAAGGGATCGCAATCTCTCCCTCCCTCTCTGACCTCATGGTGTTACTTTCCGACCTACGAAATTAACGTGCCTATAGCTGGCCTAGACACGGATATATTTAATAGAGCGTGTCGGGATTGGATCTGACCACCTTCAGCCCCGAAATCCGGTGCGCTACCACAAGGATACCTAGAGTCCATAAATCTCTTAAAACTCTCTACCCACTGGAACTCGTTACTTACCTGTGAATTCAAGCTACATCAATTATTTCTAAATTAAAATATATTTTAGAAGATTTAAAATATCCTTATAACCTAATACATAATCTAGCGCTACAATCACTTCTATTCATTTGATAACATTAATTAAATTATTTATTTCTTAGAGTTTTGAAGAGATACTCGTAAAAAAAAATAATTGGATGATTGATATGACAAAAACGTATTCATAATTTTGAGCGATCTGATTGTTTTCGTGAATCATGAAATCATGTATGACTCATCTGAACGAAATATTTTTTATGTAAATAAATGGGGCATGAGAACAGGAGACAAATGAGCTCGATTAAGCAGATCAGATGACAATTTAACAAATGTGTCACTTCTAACACTAATTAGCCGGAAAAAAACAAAGAAATGTTACGCGTCGTTGAACTTTGTGATCTCTAGAAATTAGTCTGAATATTTATCATGAAAAAGTAGTAATTTATTCTAAACATTTAACACTAAGGATAAATTAGTTTTAGTTCTTCAAAAGAGTTTCTATACTGTTAAACTTAAAAAAATAATTTTAAGATTAAAATAATATTAAAATATACGCAATTAAACAGACTTGCTAGAAATATTATTAAAAACACAGGATATTTTAGAACATCTTATATTTTTGTAAATTTTTGTTATAAAACTTACGATAAATATACATATATACATACATATATATATATATTTACTTACACTTACACACACACACACACACACACACACATATATATATATATATATATATATATACATTTTAAAGCACCTATGTTTCTTTCCAAAATACTGAGAATAATACAATTTAATCGAAAAGTGATTCTATATAGCAAACTACAATAACGTACGCTCCCTTTTATCAAAGTATTGTGGAATTTATCTAAACTCAAAATTTAAAAAATCCACTTTTGAGAAACTCAAAAGAGCCTAATGATGTAAAGAAAAAATACTTCCCATGTATCCATTTGTGTAAACTTTTTCCTGGTACAGAAGTAAAAACTTTTTTTCATTCTGTTTTATAAACTATGAAGTTTTACCACTAGATCAAAAGCGCGTTTTCTACCTCATTCCTTTTTTTTTTTAAAAAAAAAAGCTTTTAGCCTTCGTCTATTCAGCGGCCTAGTACATTGTGCAAGGGAATTCTTTAAGATAAGAAATAGCCTAGAAAGGAGGAAGAATTTATCATGTCTTCCCGTCATCTTACTAATGAGTGATTGTTTACAATAAATAATAAATTATTCTCTTTTAATTTTGTTATATATATATATATATATATATATAACGCAAACAGTTTCATTAATTTACAGAATATATCTTTCAACCAAATGTTGTACAAATTTTCATCTTTAACCCTTCAGCGGCCGCGCCAATTTTTGGAACATCAATAGGCGCCCGTGGTACAAAGTTCAACGTCTCTTTCAACCTTGATTATTCCTTTTGTAATAAACTTCTTTTTTCAAACTGAAACTAATAATTCTGCGTTTTATAACAAGATATAAAATGTTTATAATATTGAGATATATTTATAATTTAAGGCCAAAGATTGCAGATACAATCGCCTTATTTCAAAACTGTCCGGTTTTGTTGGATATAAAGACAACTTGCGACTGGATTCCTATTATGCCCCAAAACATATAAAATATTGAGATTGTTCATCTTCATGATATGCGGAATGCCGTGTAATAGCTGCAAATATGATCGAGTGCATCAACTCCTGCTTTTGTTGTATTGTAATCCAGTATAATCGTCGGTTTACCCCGGTTAGATTACGATTACCAATAAACGGGAAAGGAATACAAGGGTCAGAAAATCAGACCTGCATTAGAAATGGTGTAGCTTTAATTAGAAACTGATTAGAACATTGAAACCTTACATGTAAAAACAAACCATTCAAATTTTAGAAAATGTTCCACTCTGCACACAAGCGTGCCCGCTGAAGGGTTAAGGTTTAAAATTATAAAAATAGCATTATATGCAGAGAAGAGGGAAGGAAATTTTAATTTAGAACTAAATGTTTTATCTTTTTTTACTGAAGTCTTTTCACCCAATAAGATGATGGAAATCAAGAGCATAGTTTTTCTCTAATTACTGTATTTTAGTTCATATTTCCATCATTTTAAATAATTTATAATTTCAATATTTTAACCTCTTGCAAGTTGATTAGAATAACTGGTGAAAATTTTGAGAGTAATACTTAAAAGGACAACATGCAAACTCACATATACCAATAAACCTTTAATTTATGATATCTATAACTGGCTGATTTTTGACTTATGAAGGATATAGGTTGAAAATTATACATGTTTTTTTAGGGAAAAGGAATAAATATAAAAATGCTTAGAAATATTTCTAATTTGAACAGCGATAGCACGCCATGTTCAAATTAGAGATGTAGACAGGGATTATAATGGCAGGAATAAAGGTTTTTTTTCATATTCATAACTGGCTGAATTTTGACTATTTAGCAATGTGTGTAGTGAAATAGAGCATGGTTTTGAGGAGAAAGGGAATGTATACATGTAAAAAGCTATGTAGAAATATTTTTAAATTCTAAAGGTTGCTTCTAAATAATACGGCAAATTCAAATTAGTGACGGAGACGTGGGATACAATGACAGTTATAAAAGATATCTCAAGAAAGATCTCAAGATTAATGCCCTAAAATTTAAAGTTTTTAGTGTGGACTTTTCTTCACTAGAGAAGACACTACTAAATGAGGGAAAATTGTGTGTGATTCTGAATAGCCTGATCCATACGTTAAAATGACTACCGGGCTAAACACCACATATGAGAGCTAGCCAACTAAAATCCTTGTGATTGATATATATATATATATATATATATATATTAATTAAACATTTCCGTAACTGACTGACTGACTGACAGATAACCCACAGACCAAACAACTGGACCTTAAGGTCTGAAATTTTTCATGGTGATTCTCCTTATAGTGTAGGGGTGCCCTAAGAAGATTTTTGAAAAATTCATCTTAGATATTTTTAAATTAAATTTTTAAGCTGTTTTTGTAACATTCTTTAAAGTTTGCATTTAAAATAATAATTTGAGGATTATAAAATTTATATCATGAGAAAGATCATAAAAATTCCTTTAAAATCAAATCTCTTTCGAATCTTTACCTCCTTTTTCTGATTTTTGGTGAATATTTAAAGATTAATTTTTAGAATTTTATGTATTAAATGCTGATCACGTTGTTTCTTTTGTTTTTGTGATACTTTAAATTAATTTTGCGTCACGTGCATAACAACGAAATAAATTGACAAAAAATATACTAAAATACGGTAAAAGATAAAATTTAGCCAATAGAATAATTGAGATGGCAATTTTTTAAAAATTTAATTCAAAACAGTATGTATAATGGATATTAAACATAGAAATTATTTGCATACATTAACCGCTGTAGTTAATCTGAATGTTTTCTTCTACATTCTTTTGTCTATAAAAATATCCGTTATGATTTTTTATAAATATATATTTTGGCATTAATTGTATACATTGACCGTTGTATATAATTTGTACGTACTCCGTATCGAAGCGCGTGTATTCAGCTAGTTAAATAATATAATGCACAAGAAATTGATGTAAATTCAGAAAATACTTCTACTTCCTAACTTCAAATCAAAAGTTATAATTTTTAAAGCTTTTTGAACTTTTTGCTTCCCTATGCAAGAAAATGAGCACGAGTGCGAATCAAGTGATCAAAATTGCAATAAATCCAGGCAAAAATTAAGTATTTTGTTATCTAACCACTTTTAAACTAAAAAAATTGACCGTAATTCCAAAATCACTTCTACCTCATAACTTCTTCTTTACAAGTTTCGACTTTAATATTTAACTTTGACGTAAAATTGCTTTGAAAAATATTTACATGTCTATTTCTCGTAGAGTTACTTACAATTTGATAAATTTTTAGGGCAAGAACATAACGTAGTGTCATTCCTAAATATCCTATAGCAGATAAAGCACAACCTTTTATCAGGCGTAATGAAGAATTTAAGCAGCGTTCCAAAATCTGAGACACCTCATCTTAGTTGGCTACTAAGGCTCTATCGTTCTTCTGCTAGCAAAGTCATTCTCCATATTATGAATATTTAATTCGCCGGAAGACAACAATTTATGGAGAGAACGGAATTAGCATCGGTATCTGCCAACAGAGATTACTTACGTCATAATTTACGCAATGCTTGCTTGAATATTTTATCAGCACTTACGTTATATTCTCTATTAACTGCTTGTGTAGTTTCTGTAGAAATACATAATTTCTTTCGAAGCTTTAGTTTTATAGAGGGTCTTTTAGAATATGAACTTCAGTAGAGAGGCAAAAATTTGCCACAGTTTCTCGATTTAGTTTCCCTATTTAAAGCTCTGATTTTATTGAATTGGTCAGCATTTTGTATCACAGAACTTTTTTCTATGTTAATTCATATAGCAACTACTTTTAACCTTATACTTTACATTGTATTCTCCTTTAATTGCTTGTGCAGTTTCTGTATAAACGCATAATTTTTTTCGAAGCTTGCAGTTTTATAGAGGGTTTTTTAGAAAATAAACTAAAATAGCCAGGAAAAAATTTACCATAGTTGAGCGATTTATGTTCCTTATTTTAAACTCTGATTTATTTAATTGAGCAGTTTTGTATAGCAGAACTTATTTCTATGTTAATTCTTATAGAAATGACTTTTAATCTTATACTTTACGTTATACTCTATATTAACAGCATGTGAAGTATTTCTATAAATGTATAACTTCTTTCACATCTTAGAGCTTTATAGAGGACATTTTAGAATATAAACGTGAATCGCAAGGAAAAAATTACCGCAATTTTGTGATTTATTTTCCTTATTTTACGCTTTGAGTTGCTTGAAATGAGCAGCATTTTGTATCACAGAACTTATTTCTCTGTTAATTCATTTAGCAACTGCTTTTAACCTAATACTTTGCGTTATGCTTTCTATTAACTGCTTGTAGAGTTTTTCGCTTAAATGCATACTTTCTTTCACAACTTCCAGTTTTATAGATTTTATTTTAGAATATACATTTCAATAGCAAGAAAAAATAAACTTATTGAATATTCTTTTCTTAAATTGAACAACATTTTGCAGAACTCTTTTCTCTGTGAATTCATATAGTAACTGCTTTTAACTTAAATTTTGTGATTTATTTTCCCTATTTTACTCTTTGAGTTTCTTGAAATAAGCAGCATTGTGTATCACAAAACTTATTGGTTTTATAAGTATCACAGAGCTTAATGGCTTTTATAACGTTAAAAGCCACTGCTTGCGGAGTTTATGTAAAAGTGTATAATTTCTTTTGCTGCTTACAGGTTTAAAGAGGATTATTTAGAATACGCACGTCAATATGAAGGAAAAATATTCTCAGTTTTGTGATATATTTTCCCTATTTTATGTTTTGATTACCTTGAACTGAGCAACGTTTTGTATCACAGAAGTTATTAGTCAATAGTAAGGAAAAAATTACTTCAATTTTAAGATTTATTTTCCCGATTTTATGCTTTGATTTTATTGAATTGAGCAGCATATTTTCACACAGAATTCATATCTTTGTTAATTCCTACAGCAATTGCTTTAAATCTTACACTTTATTCTTCATTAATAGGTTGTGGAGTATCTCTATAAATGTATAACCTCTTTCGCATCTTACAGTTTTATAAAGGATTTTTTAGAATAGGAACATCAATAGCAAGGAAAAAATTACCAAAGTTTTGTTATTTTTTCCCCTATTTTATGCTTTAATTTTATTGACTTGAGCAGCATATTTTATTACAGAATTCATTTCTCTGTTAATTCCTATAGCATTTGTTTTTAACTTTACACTTTACATTATTAATATCTTGGGGAATATCTCTATAAATGTATAACTTCTTTCACAGCTTACAGTGTTATAAAGGATATTTTAGAACATGAACATCAATAGGAAGAAAAAAATTACCATAGTTTTGTGGTGATTTATTTTCCCTACTTTATGCTTTGATTTTATTGAATTGAGTAGCATTTTTTATCCCAGAACCCAATTCTCTATTAATTTATATAGCAACTGCTTTTAACCTGTATACCTTTTACCTCACGGTACGAAATTTTAAACTAATATTTCCTGGTGTAACAATAGGAACTCATATCTCATGATTTATAATTGACATTGTTTTCTAAAGTTAAATGTTTGGATGGATGTTATTGCATTATTTAATAACAGTTCATTGAAACAAAGGAGTTCTACCGTTCCAAATTTCCCGTTATAATTACTTCTAAGCTATGTAATAGTTAATCAATGATTTAGGTCTACAATATTCACATAATTAAAAAAAAAATTGCAGCAACGCCAAGTTCTGGTTTTGATTTCTATCGTATTTTACCTATTTTGATGAATGGATGAAGTTTGTTTTAGAATCTGAACATTTGGTGGGTTCTTTTTATTAGTAAGTGAATAACGTTGGTTAGTTACTATTAATCCGAGGTAATCTGTAAATTTGACATCTATATAACTGTAGGGAAACAATATGAAAACAATTTTTTTACTTTAATCTTGGTATAGTATAGATTGATAAGAAAAAAAAAATACGGAAGTGGGTTTAGTTTAATTATATAAGAAATTATTTAATGTTTTGCATCCAGCTTCAATGCCAAAATTTTGCTTCGATGCGAAATATATTGAAGAAAAAAAATATAATTGAACTAAAAATATATTGACCTCGGGTATTAAAAACTCTCGCAGATAGAACAGATATTTTTACCTGCTTTAAACTGAATATCCTGGTATGTATAACCTAAACATACTAAAATAAAACCGTCGAGGACCAAACGCAGCCAACTTTTCTTATTATATGAAAAAGTTTTTTTTCTTCTTTTAAACTTGATTTGCGTTACATATCTTATTATTTGGTTTCTATGGTTAGAACTCGGAACAAATTAATTGCTCAAAGTTTATCCAAATAATTATTGCATTTGTAGGTGTCTTAAAGATAACTCAGAAGCCATTAGCTTTTACTTTGTTGGTAAAAACTAATAGCTTCCATAATGTTTGTTCTTGTTTTCAATAAAATGTAAAGGATATTTCAGTCATCCAGAAACATATCTATTTCATTATATTTCTAATTATATTTTACCTTATACTTATACTTGGCAACGCACTGTATGCGAATCAGTAATTTACACCTCCGTAATAACTTCCTAACATGTATCCACGGAATGCATTCCTACCATTCCAGTAGTTAAAATACATTACCTCTATCTGTGGTTACTTCACACGTATATTAAACATTTACGCCTCTGCGCATATGTATCCAACCTTATTTTAAACAATTTTGAACCTATCTGCCATGCCAAGATTAAAATACAAATTGAGTCGTCTCCTGAAATTACAGGGTCATTAATCAGTGCCAAGTTTCATAATCACTCCAAAGTAATCATAACATTAACGTATGCATTGAACACACCCTTGAAAGGAGTATCGTATCATACGCCCCGTTTTCGCTTTCTTGAATTTTTAATACCTAGAGCTGGTGGACTGTAAGGAAAAGGCGTAGGAGCGTAATTTCAGAAATTTTGCAATTGCATTCATAAGTCATTTTCCTGTTTTAAAAGACATTCTTTTTGACACAGCAATGTTATTGAGCAAATTTTATTTTCAGTGTTAAGTCTGCAATCTTTAAAAAATTAGGAATTAGGAAAATTTTTCATTCCTGTATGTATTTGCTCACTAGGAAAATGATAAAAATGAATGAAATCATGAAAAAAATTCCTAATTTTGTTAAAGTGTATATTTTTTTAAACCTTAAATCTTTATTTTTAAAATTAAATTTGTATTTGACTTACAGAAAATTTGTGGAAAATGCAAACTAGAAAACACAACTTCTTAAATTCTACAACATAGTAACCTCTTGCAGCTCTTTTGCCCTTTTAAATGTATACCCACACATTCTGTACAATTTTATTCCCCATATCATGTCTCTTAGAATGATAGGAAATATGGGAAATAATTTTACAGTGAATTCCACAGAACTTGAATTCCACTTGAATTCCTCAATGTGGAATTCAAGAGGTTTTCCAGTTTAAGTTTGTATTTGTCTAACAGATAATGCGTCTCTCCCAAGTTAGCTTCTAAGTCTATAGTAACTAAATGGATATCTACACTGACCTAGATTTCAGGTCAGTAGATTCACAAGCTGAGATTTACAGTTGTCTTAAAAAGAAAGTTCATTAATAGTGTATCTCAATATATAAAAGGACAATAATTATAAGAACTCCCTTCTACATAAGTGAAGGTGTACTCAACTGATTCGAATTTCACAATAACACTAGCAAACAGTTGCATAAACTATAAAGATTGATAACTAAACAAATAACTCCTCTGACCCCGCCCAACCCAATTCAATATCAGTAGATTCGAAAGCAGATGTATAAAGTTCTCACAAAAATTAAGATCAATTACAACTTAAGTAAATGAACACAATCAAAATGATTCAAAGCAGATCCATTTAAACAAATGAAAGATTCATTCACCTGCTTTCAACTTTACAACTTCCTTCCGTCCTAACTGGAAATTCATTTTTATAACTAACTTTCCAATTAGACATCTTTCATAGTTGCCGGTTAGATTCCTAAATTCCGTAAATAACTCTGAACGACCTATTCAACTTTCGTATCTAAATCGAAGTTGTTACGATAACTGTTCAAAGGTAGATAGAGAAATAAAAATAAAGGATGAAAAATATAGCACACGATGTTGTTGACCATAGAAGTATTTCCCTATAACAGCAGCTTATTTCATGGACGAATATTATTATTTTTTCTATATTTAGAGAATATGTATAAATAAATAAATTATATATATATATAATTTATTTATTTTATCGTGAAACCTGTAAGAATTTTATACACTAATTTTCGAAATAGTTACAACCCGTATCAGCATGCATAAATAAACTCGTAGTCTTTGCAAGCAGTCTTTGCAATCACTACATCACAATTTTTTCAAAATGTCCACTATTCGCTATACGGAGGTGGCGCAAACAAACAATTAAATTTGCCATCACACCCTGTAGTGTCTCAACAGAAATCGACCTGCCTCACAGATCGCCGATTGAAGCTCCTGTGGTGGGATGGTTCCTGTAGACAGTATATTTCAATATGCCCCACAAAAAATTGTCACAGGGACTCAGGTCCGGCATATGTGGAGGCCAATCCATGTCTGCGCCAATAAAATTTGGCTAACATCTCGATCTGTTAGCAGCTTTTGTAACTATTTCGAAAATTAGTGTATAAAATTCTTACAGATTTCACGATAAACATACCGTTTGTTGCATTCTTCTACAGATCTTTGTTTTCGAGATTTTTAATTTTGAAATCAGGGACTCCATCACTGGACACACTGTAAGATGCAATGTAATGTAATAACTTCTTTAATTTACCAGATTACGAGTTTACATATATATATTTTTCTCCTGACTGAAGGTATTGAAACGAATTTTTAATCTCTTCATCTTCATTGTTTGATTATACAGGTTGCAAGTTTTCGTATCGAAAGAATGATTCCATGGTTTTTGCTGAGAGAACATGAACAGTTACGTTAGCCTTTAGAAAGACAGCTCCTGGTATTTGTAACTGCTAATGGCAGTGTAACAGATCTTGAGATCGATTAGAATACTCAGAAGGAATTGAATCTTAGGCTAATGCTTTCCTACGCATGAACACTTTGTATATTGAATTCTTGTCTGTTCTCCTGGATGCCTCTAGATGCGAATGTGATTGCATCTCCTCAGTGCTTTGGATTTAATGATAACTATTTTGCGACAACAATCATACATATACGTATATTCAAACTGAATTTCCGGGTTCCTACGATTTTCTAGTCTAAGGACTACTCAAGACAAAGCCTCCGCTATAAAAACGTCGAAAACGTAAGAGCGTCCATGTCAGGAAAGCAATTATAAAATATAGTCAATCAATCCGTGTTTCGAACTAAATATTCGGTATAAACAGATTTTGCCATGCCATCTTTTCAGGAAAAGCAGGTGCCAAGAATATTTTTATTTTCTTAATTCCAATCATTTTATCAGTAAATTGACAATATTTTTATGATGGTCACTTGGTTTAGAATTTCAAAATATTTTTAGATTTGAAAATTTGAAAATGGCTGAATTAATTTCACTCATATATTCTCTTACTTTGGATTCTATTTACTTGTTTCTACATTTGCATTTACGTAAATCCTCCTGTATCTTTTATCCACAGCATATTTTACAAACCCACCATATATAAAATGCAAGTTAAAATTCAGTGATACGCTATTCATTATTTATTTACCGGGTGAAGAGGTATAACTCAGACGAATTCACTATAAGGCGTTAATTTGGCAAGCATACTATCAATGCACTATTTCCTTTAGCGACTTCATTGCAATGAATTCTTATAATTTAAACAAACGCAAATTCGTTATAGTAATATATTCTTTTATTTTGATTTTTATCACCTGCTTGTATTTGCTCACATCCGCCTGTGTCGTCTATCCACTGTATATTTCATCCACTACATCCTTTATATTTGTGCAAGTAAAACGTACCAGAGTTCCCTATATCAGTCATGCACTGTTTATTAATTATTTCTCGGGTGAAAAGGTATAACTGAGGAATCATTCACTATCAAACTTTAATTTAGCAGATATCCTATTAATGCGTTATTTCTTGCAGAAAATTCATTGCAGCTAAATTCTTATGATTTAAACAAACGTTCCCCGACAGTTGCACGGTTCACATTTAAAGAAATAAACTGTCTTTTACGAATTCATGGAAAACTAATTATCCGTTGATACGAGACAAGAGGTTTAGTTGTGTTATTTTAGTAGGAAAGTCAAGTTATCCATTTGATGCCACCGAAGCAGAAGTTTCGAAGGCTGTAAAGTTCTTAGTCCAGAGTATTCCCATTTATATTTCAGCAACGAAGCGTGAATTTATTGCTGAGTATTCTACCTTGAAATGATTTTGAAATTTCCTCTGTAGTTCATTTGTTTCATACTATCGAACATTTGCAAAACTGATTCTCCTTCTCTAGAGGATGTCACTGATCTGAAATTTTGTTAGCTATAGAATTGAAATGAAAAATGTTTTAAAGAAAAATTCAGGAATGTAGCATAATAGGGAAATTACTGATAGTTTTTGCTTTCATTATCAGGAGTTTGTATGATGGTGTAATACAGATTTAATTTTTATCGATCACATTACGATACACTGATTTTTTCATTGATTCATTCATTGATTTTTTGTTACTTACAACCATTTTTCTTTCGCACTTACATACATCTGAAAACGTCACATATGTTTATTTTAACATATAATTTTAAACAGATATTTATTAAACCTTGCAAATTCCATAAGTAAAACACGTGAGTAAAATTTCTGATAATACGTTACGACTTCTCTTTTTACGGGTAAATTTAAGCAAAAAATATAAACCTATTTTTTTAAATGTAAATAACGAATTTTCAAACTATTTTCAGTATAAATTGTTGAAATAATGTATATATTGCTTATTTTAACTAGTAATAGTTACAGTTGGTGCGGAATTGTGCCCCCAGAAAAGAACACACTTTAACGGAAAACAAACCAGTATACAAGAATGAAACCTACTCCATAATGCCACTTAATGGTGAGGCTTTACGGGTTTTTTTATTCCTGCAATTTCACATAGATATAAACACGCGAAAACATTGATTCTTAAGTGAGGCTACTTTCCCGTTCGATATAGAACAAGCATTTCAGGGCTTCAAAGAAGGGTCACGCAAAAAGCCACTTTCAGGAAATATATGCTCATCTAATCCATGAGTAATTTTTACTTACGTTCGTGCAGAAATTTAAGGTGTAAAAATACAAGTGCATGCAGCAGAATTAAAGTGTGTGAAAAATACCTTCATACATTTTTAAGTTGCATAGAACTCAAAATGCTTTATTAGTACAAGGTAATTTTTTTTTAATTCCTTTTGAGTTTAGCAATATTTTTATATACGGTTCTACCTTAATTTTGTAATGCATAGTAAATAAACTTATGCGATGATTAATAATGAAAGTCGAGAAATGTAATAACTAAATGCGTTATAATTCTTTCAGATAATGTTCAGAATATTTGATATCGAATTTAAAAGACTTAGAATAAACTTTTTTGTATTTATAACTAAAATTCATATTACAAAGGCACTGAACTGTTTCTGAAAAAATTACTTTTCGCAAAGAATTAAGCAAAATACAAATAATTGCTTACAGACTGGTTTTTGTTAATTCTTAAGAATTAACTTTATTCAGACACCAGAGATGCAAAATAATCTAATTATTATCTGGATTGTTATTATAGTAATTTAAGCATTTTTAATTTTTCTGTCACAAGCAAATTTGTTTAAAGCAAATGCCATAGTCTTTATTGCATGAATTTTTATGTACTAGAAAATGTTTAGCTGTATGATAAATGTTTGTTAATTATATTTTAATTGAAAACTACGTACAATTAGTTCAAATTTTACTAGGGAGTTAAACATGTTGTTGTTTAAAAAAATCTTGCATATTCGAATTAATAGGAGCTAGAAAATGTTGTTTAAAATTTAATTCATGCTAGCTTATTAAACTAAGCAAATACACGCCGTAAAAAATGTTTTTATCTGTTTACTCCTAGACAATAGCTTATTAAATCCTGAATTTAAAAAGCAGTTAATTATAATTATTGAATGAAAAATGAAGTCAAACAGAATTAATCTAAAAACACAAATCAGGTTGACAGTAGCATGTTAATATTGTCAAATAAGAAAATCATTTTTGATTGAAACTCCAATAGCCTCTTTTATTAAATTCCATACGTTTTCTACATTTTTCGTCAGGCTTTTCTGTCAGAGCTTAGGTGATGAGCAAGAAGGTTTGCAGGTTGAAAAAAACAGGTAAATTAATTTGTTAGAATGCTTCCAATTTTTCTCTGCGAACAAATTCTATCATCATATTGACTAAAACTCATTTTTTGTTAATTCAGGGAAACTAAATACTCGAAAAATATTTAATGCCGCAAAATATAGGTTTTAGTGTAAATCGAAAAAAAAAACTCAGTGACAATTTGTAGTATTTTCTGATCAAAAAATGTAGAAGCACACAGTATATAAAAAATCTGTTAAATTATCTGTTATCGGTTAAAATCTGTCTTACTATATTTCAAAAGCCTGTCGGTTATTTTATGTATAGAAAATTAAGTTATATTTTTCAATGGATAGAACTATTTATTTTCAAAGAGCGAAATTAGTTCTTTTCGTTGCTTTGTATAAATTGGAAATACAAATCCAGTTAGCTAAATAACATCCTTAACTGAACGATAAATTCAAATAAGAGATTCCGTTTTAGTACTATTAATCTCTAGTTCGAAATCTGCAAAATCTTAAAATTAATGGAATTAATTTTCTTACGTATCGTAGCAGTTTAAACATTTTACAGTATCTTGAAAACCTTATTCAACGAGCTACGAAACATTTCAACAAAGTACAATAATAATTTTAAATAAAGGCGATACTGTTTTAGAAAGAAACACTCTAATTAACAAATACGTATTACAAATTAGTGAACTTTAGTGAACGGGAATTTCGTTAAATATTATATCTTTATGTCATAAATTTTGGAGTATTGCATTAAGAAAATTAATAAATAGAGTGGATTAAAATTCTGCATTAAGAAAATTAATAAATAGAGTGGACATTATTTGTATTTCTAGTAAACCTCATAATCAGAAATTTTTTCTAAAACATTAATTTTTCTCTGAACGCGAGTTTTAATTCAAGTCCATTATTTAAAATTGATTTGCTTTGCTTTTACAAGCTAAATATTCTTCTAGAATACCAATATTTACTTTAGTAAATAAATGTCAATAATAGTTGTAGAAATTTTTTATATTAGTTTTTGTTCAAATTTATACAAATTTTGAAATTCATGCACACGTTTTCGGTGGCAATACTTTTAACTATAAATTGTTAATTAAACGAATAAACAAACACCTTATATATTAATCAAAGAATAGAAGTTTAAAATTATGAATTCACCAACAAACTCTAAGTTTTAGCTACTTAACAGTCACAGATATTCCTCGACTTTCGACCGATATAGGAACCGACACATCGGTCATAAGTTGAGTTGGTCGTAAGTCGAGTTTCGAATAATATTTTTAGTTATACAGGGTGGTCATAAAGAAAATTGCCGATATATGGACCTCTAGCGACTTTTCCGTTCAACTGATCAAGATGAGATTTCAGATATAGTTATTCAGAGGTATGAGCTCGGGAATCTGAGAACGGCAACACAGTGACCCTCACAGTTACGGTTATAGGTATAGAAACTCGAAATTTTCAAATGGACACGCCCACTGTTTCCCGTTGCAAACTGTTCAGCGCATGCGAAAACCCGAAAAAGCGTTGGAACGGTACGTGTATCACAAAAAACGGACACGTTAAGCACGCACAAAAAAAAAACAGCTCTGCGATTGGCTAACAAAAACACGACCAGAGAGTTTTTTATCGGTTTTCTACGCTGAATATCTGGCGAACGGCGTTTTGTGATTGGATTCTAGCCTCTCATATGCAAATTTCCTCCGTGCGCCCTGATCGTGTTTTTGTTAGCCATTCGGAGAGCTGTTTTTTTGTGCGTGCATAATGCGTCTGATTTTTGTGATACACGTACCGTTCCAACGCTTTTTAGGGTTTTCGCATTTGCTGAGCATTTTGCGACGGAAAAAAGTGGGCTTTGCCGTTTGAAAATTTCGAGTTTCTATACCTATAACCGTAACTGTGAGCGTTACTGTGTTGTCTTTCTCAGAATCCCGAGCACATACCTTGGAATAACTATATCTGAAATCTAATTTCGATAGGTTGAACGGAACGACCGCTAGAGGTCTATATATCGTTTTTGTAGGCCGTTCGCAGAGCTGTTTTTGTGCATGCATAACGCGTCCGTTTTTTTTGTGATACACGTACCATTCCAACGCTCTGTAGGTTTTTCGCATACACTGAGAATTTTGCGATGGGAAAAAATGGGTGTTGCTATTTGAAAATTTCGATTTTCTGTACCTATAACCGTAACCGTGAGCGCCACTTGGTTGCAGTTCACATAATCCCGAGATCATACCTCTGAATAACTATATCTGAAATCTCATCGGGATAGGTTGAACGGGACTGCCGCTAGAGGTCCATATATCGGCAAAGTTTCTTTATGACCACTCGGTATTTGCACATACATGTATTTTTTTACTTTCATACGTAATTTAAAATACCTTGTACTTATAAAACATAAATTATTCTTCGTCATCACTATTTATTATGTTAGTACAATCCATTGGTTCAGAATTTGCATCATATGTTGAAATTTTTTTAACAAAGTTATCCAAGGTAGTTTGAGCAGTTTGAGTCTCCTTTTCCTTGTATATTGTCTGATAGCAAGCCAGAAATTCCCGAATACGGCGATTTACACTTGTGATCTTTCGGCATTTGGATCCATTGCTTCTAATTGTTGTAGTACTTTGTTGACATAATGAAAAACTGAAGCCATTTCTGAGGCCAATGAAGGTTTATTAGATTTATCGAGTGGATATCGAAACTATTGCATTATGCATATTTACTAGCTGAAAATTCGTACTTCGCTACGGAGTACATTCAAACTAAATACAACGGTCAATGAATGCAATTAATGCCAAAAGAAATAAATGCATATGCATATTTATAATAAATACGACGATCAATGTATACAATTGATGTAAAAAACAAAAAAAAATGTATTTATAAAAAAATCCTAAGGGATATTTTTATAGACAAAATAATGTAGAAGAAAATATTCAAATTAAATCTAATAGGACATACTAAAAATAATTGTACAGTTAATATAGTACAGTTTAAGGAACATAATATCTTTTATTGTATTTTAATATTTTTTTTGATAATGTCCAATCGTCTGCCGCATTAGCAAGAAAAAAAATATTTTTTTCTATATTTAGTTGTTATGCACGTGACGATAAATTTATTTAAAGTACCAAAGAAAGAAATCACATGGTTAGCATTTGATGAATTAAATTCTAAAATTTAATCTTTAAAAATTCACTAAAAATCAGAAAATGGAGATAAAGATTCGAAAAAGATTTCATATTAAAGGAATTTTCAGGTCTTTCTCGTGATATAAAATTCATAACCCTCAAATTATTATTTTAAATGCAAACTTTAAAAAAGTTACTAAAACAGCTTAAAACTTTAATTTTGAAAAATCTAAGAAGAAATTTTCAAAAAGCTTTCTTAGTACACCCCTACACTATAAGAAGAATCGCCATGTAAAATTTCAGCCCTTTAGGTCCAGCGGTTTGGTCTGTGCGTTGTATGTCACTCAGTCAGTCAGTTACGGAACTGTTCTATATATAATATAGATAATTGCTTCATAAATTTTTGCATTATTGCATCATGTTTTTTAATAATTATGTCATACATATAGGTATATACTGTATATTGGAGGGGCAGTATTTTTGAGAATTTTTTTTTTATTTAAAAATTTCGATCGTAAGTGCGAGAGGTCGTAAGTCGAGGAATACTTATAATGTGAATGGAAATAAAAAAAAGGTCAAATGCTAACTGGTTGTAGCAAAGTCGAATTTGCATTTCATATTTTTCGTTAGATCCTTTCAAAAAACATTAACGTAAAAACCGTAAGTTTAATATAGGGTGTGATAGAAGGGACTCCCAGATTCGAAAGTGTAATAAAAACAAAAGAATTTACAGAAAAAAAGTTTTATATATTCTCAAAGTACTAACAATCTAGATTTTTTCCCACTAGATTTTTAATATAACATCATTCAGGTTGCTCCCAATATATGCGATGTACTACCGAAGTCGTTATTCGAAGTTTTCCATCTCTCTATTGGTCTTGAACTTCGCTAAGATTAGTGGACTCACGGACTCATTGCATATATTCAGGTGTTCTAATGTTCCACTTAGTTTCCTTGGTAATGCAGACCTACTTGTTATCATGTTTGAAACCCATCGCAAACTGTTTTTTAATCAGAAACAGCATCAGGTGCATACAACCTGAAGCGTTCCTAAATGACCTCCGGGTCACGTTTACGGAATCATTGTTTTTAAAGATCGTTTCATAACGAAATCGAGATGTTCACTGGACCAACTCATGGTGTCTGCTGACAACTAGAAAATCCCCCCGAAATATTGTTATTTTTCGCAACGCCGTACCCTCACTCCTCCCTTACCAGTGACCTTCAGAAATCTGGGAGATCATTCTGTTTTACCCTGTATGCAGTCTTTTATATGCATAAACTGAAATACATAGGTGTGTTAAAATAGCAAGCTAGTGTTTTTGCACAGTAAATTATATGTATGTCCGGTAGAGCGATTTTGTGAAGCTCACTTTATTTTACAAAAACATATGTGATTAAATTAAATAGCAAAGCTACAATTCGAAATGGTGTTATGTGAATGACTCATATAAATTAAAACTTCAATAAAGTTTATTAGGTTTGTTCATTCTTGTCAGTCATTATTTCAAAAGTTCATTATTTTCAAAAGTTATTTCAAAAGTGCATAAGTTAGAAACACTGGGTTAATTTTTAGTTTAATAAATAACAATACTATAAACCAAACCAGAAGTTTTTGAAGGGCTTCCAAATTAGCAGTTTACTAATCAAAAATGCCTGTTTAAATTTTTCATTTAACTATTTCCCCTTTAGGTTTTTTTAAATCTTCCTCGTGTTTGTAAGAAAATTTATTGAAGATAGTTAGAGCGAAGGTAAAATGAATAAATTATCTACAGACTAGATGTCCTATAAACATTTTAGTTTGTTGAGTTTACATATATTTCCATATGGTTTAAAAGATATTTCTACTCTATATATTGAATTTTTAGAAAAAATGAACTCGGACAAAAGCATTAAAATATACTATAAAGTGCATGTTTTGAAGGAATATAAATTTTCTAAAAGCAAGTATGCATTATTTAAACTTTCGTCTTTTAAGTTCGGAGATATCAATTTTGAATGTTTTCTTTCTTTCTGGATGCTCTGACGTTAGTCAAATGCGCCGCACATAAAACAGTTAGACTAACCCCCATCATATAAATGAATAAATAAATAAAATCAAGTTAATATTGTAAAGAGTCTATTCTAATAAAACTTGACAAGCTCTGCATGATTCAGTGCAAAAGGTAATGGAATTTTACAGTTTATTGCGGTCCACCAAATTTTTAGACGGTAAATCATCATTTACTTCTAGATTCTGCCGAGCATACAACAAGTAAAAAGTTGATTTACTGAAATCACATAATTGTCTATTTTTTTTCAAAGTTCTTAAATTTCATTAAAACTTCGCTGAATGAATATAAATATTTGAAGAAGAATGAATAGAAATATTCGAAGGAATAAAGCTATGTTTATACTTGTACATACACCAGCTTTTGTGTCTTCTTTATACAGGGTGTTGCCGAATTCGGCCGACAAATTCAGAGGGATGATAGTAGGCATCAAGATGAACAATAATCACATAGGAATGTATGACCGGAAACGCAAACCTGACGCTGGAGGGCGCTGCTTACTTAATCGGACCACACCTCTTACCAACCCCACTGGATGGCAGAAAAAATCGCATTTTTCTGGAGGAGGTACAAAAGCTTAAACACAAAACAGGATCATATAGGAATGTATGACCAGAAACGCAAACCTGGTCAACTAGAGGATAAACAAAGATGCAGAAATGTTGACTTTTCACTATCACCCCTCTGAATTTCTCGGTCGATTTCGGCAACACCCTGTACAAAACAAATTTTTCTAATAATTAAAACAGCATTGTTTGAAAATTAGATCAATATATCGCACTACATTTAATCAAATATAATACCCATGACTTACATAAAACTGAAGTTTGAAATCTAAATGAAGCCAAAAACTTATAAAAATCATCTGTGGTAGAGCTCAGCAATTAGATATATTAAAATGGTGGAATTATAGGAAAAATATATCCGCGGTGAATTTTTTTTTAAAAACCTACAATTAAATTTCAGTATTTTAAAAATAACTTATTTTGAATTTATAGAAATTCATCATAAATTTTAAACAGGAAAATGTTAATAATTTCGTAAAAAACTGAAAATTTTATTAACTATAAGAAAATTTAGTATCCATTATTTCGAAGTGTTTTATGATTATGAAAAAAATAAATTTAAATATAATAATACAAAGTTAAATTTAATTTATATTCTTAAATTCCCACGAGTAGAACACCTTGAAAAGCTCAATAAAAGAAAATCAAAAGTCATATGTTTAAAATATAAATTTCTATAAATGAACTGATCGTCCTTTTTAGATCTGAAATCAAAGTTTTAAATCTAAATCAAATTATTTTAATGCAAATGTGCTTCATCAAAAATTATATTTATTAAAAAGAAATATTACTTTCAGAAGTATTTAATTTAAATCAATGAATCTCGAAAGCATATAGCTAAACAGCCAGCTAGTGTAAAACGCCAGTGTTTTTTAAATAGAATTAGTATTTTTTAAAAACACTAATTCTATTTAAAAATCCTGTAAATCCTTCTTCTTTCTTCTTCCAAAAAAAAAGAAAAACGGGAGGGAATAAGAAATTTTTCTAAATCTTTTATTTCTGGACTTTATCGATTCCTTTTTAAAATGAGAGAAAAATGAAGGAATTATTCCTCGATAAAAGAAAAAAAATTGAAAAATAAATGAAATCATAATGAAAATTAATCAGCTATTTGCGAAGATGGTAATTTCAGGTAATAGATAAAAATAAGCTTAAGAAATATTTTACTTGTATTTTTTTTGGAAACATATCATTCTTTTCCAGGGAAAAATATAAAACTAAATTTTAAATATAACGAAGTTTGCCAAAAAACGTTATTTTAGCATGTAAATTATAGCTTTGATTGTAACTGAGAGAAGAAAATATATATAAAAAAATTTGTAACGAAAATATTGAGAATTATTTCAATTCTTTATGTGCATAAAAAATTCATTTTGTGGATTGAGCTTAATATGAAGCGTCTATTAAGATAAATATTCCAAGAAAAGGGTTATTAGTCAGTTATACTAAATTATAGTACGATGATTAATAATCATCAATAATTTAGTTATGTAATCCCATGAGAAGTGACTCACACACCACTTAGAGAGAATTAAAAATGCTTATTGTAAGACCAAGTTTGCATAAAATTTACTAAGAAAATATCTTAACATTCAGTATAAATTAAAGAGTATTTAATATTGAAAATGGTTATTAAATTGTAAAACCAAGGTTGCATAAAATTTACAACGAAAATATGTTTACATTCAGTAATAATATAAAACTGATTTCACATTGAAAATGGTTCTCAAATTGCAAGACCAAGTTTGTTTAAAGTTTACTACTAAAATGTTCCCATTCAGTAAAAATTGAAAACCTATTTGACACTGAAAATGGTTATTAAATTGCAAGAGCAAAGTTGTAAAAAACTTGTAAACCAAAGTTGTAAACCAAAATCTGTTCACATTCAGTAAAAACTAAAAACTTTTTTCATATTGAAAATTGTGCTTAAATTGCAAGACCAAGGTTGTATAAAATTTACAACGAAAATAGGTTAACATTGAGTAAAAATTGAAAACTTACTTAATATTAAGCCGCAATGTAACGTTGCCTTAAGAGGTGAACTTGTTTGGCAAGCATTTGCGCTTCAAATACCTGCACTACCTACTGCTGCAAATAATAATATAAACCCTAATAATGCTATAATTAGGCATTTGTTGTTAAATGGTGTGTTTATTGTCAAGTATTACTGCTTAGTTTCATGACTTTTGAATATTTTATAAATTAGTCCTTTTTTCAAGGGAGAAATTTTCTTTATATCAACTTTCTTATTGTTAAGTTGCATTGGAAATTCTTTGAATTGGCTTATAAAAAATTATAAAATACATATTTCTGTGAGCTCTGAAACTATTTGATAAATACCGCATAATTTAATTATGTGAGAAAACAAATATTTTATCGTGTATGTTTGGTTATTAACAAAGATGACTAGTAGTGTTGTAACACCAAGCTTTATTTACAGCAGCAACTACTATATACATTAAGTAAAAAATTGAAAAACGAGGGGCGGCTACGGGACTGGCCCCTCTTGTAAACACATCCGCATCCAGAGAGACAAGAGGCGAAGTGCAGACATTAGTTCGCCAACCTCAGCGGCGGCTGAGCTCTATCGCAGCCTTTGGCGCGAACGGGGAATGAGCATTGAATATCGCAACAGAGTATGTTTTGGTTTATAACACGAATGGCTTTATAAGTAATCTTCGGTAACAGAGAATTATTACCTCCTCGGTTAAAAACAACAGCCATTAAAATACTAATATTTTAATTATTTTATGTATGGATACATTTCTTTTATTCTCGTTTTTCGTATGCAGTAAGTAGTTTTTAAATTTCATTTAATGATCGTACGCGTTAAGACTGCTGTGTATTTATCTTAATGGATTCCTCACCTGAATGTTAATCTATGGAGGAAATTTTGTCTAAGGATTGCTAACTTGGATTTAAAAATTAAATATGTAAATATATTTATTAATTTTACGTAACAGAGAAAGATATTTTACTCTTTGGGGCATTTTCTTTAAAACAAATTTAAATAATCTTTTAAAATTTAAATTATTGGGGGAAAAAAATTGGTATAGTGTGTTTTAAACGAGTATAAATTCCTTTGGTGGACAAAATTTATAAAATGAATCCTGTTGCAAGGTCCAGAAAAGTTAAGGCTATCTGAAAATACCATTTTTATTGGATTATCAGCATTTATGTAGCTGCAAATAGTTCACACATTTTCTCTATATGGAAAAATTAAGGTGAGCGATGCCAATAGGGTTGGTTAGTACACAGTAGCCTTAAGTATCTTAAACCGCGAATTCAGTTGGTTAATACTGCATTTACATAAACAGTATGTTTATAAGCATTATTGTACAAAATATGCTTACAATTTTTTCTGTTTTAATTGCACATTCCTAACGAATACAGTCCGTGATTAATCCCTCACATGCAAAATTTTATGCTGCATTGCGCACTCTAGTAAATTTATCCCATAATTGAAGATCTCGTTGAGCATATTATTGAATAAATTTCCCTTTCAGTATTCAAGTGCTGAGAGAAATTTTATCCATCGGGTCTCAAATTATTGTTAGAAAGTTTGGAATGAATAATAATACTCCACGAATGCTGTGCGATGAAGAAATATATGCAGTTAAAGATTCAAACCAAAATGTGTATCTGCAAGAGACCTCACTTCTTTCCATTAATTAAAAATTGTAAGTAATTTTCTTAATCTTATCACATACATACTTTGCACGGAGACTAAGCAAGTAATTGTTTACTTTCTTCGCTTAACTACGATGCATTTACATAAATCTTATAATGAAAATTTCTAAATAGCGCATAAAATTAATAATAATGCGCATCATGCATCTGCTAGCTAGAATGCAGATTGAAGAGAGAAAAATTCTTTTCCTAGAGAGACAATAAAGAATACTTTCCCCTATGGGACTATTTTACGCTTGTCACGACTGTTCAAAGTTTATTCGAAAATATAATTTACCTCGCTAATCCTAAACTCCTAACTATATCTCTATTTCGAAATGTTAATAGTGCTACATCGCATGCAATGCGTTAAATCCTGAGAAACGTTAATTATCTGTCTATCAGAGACGCAACGCTCTCATCGTTATTATTTTTACTATATTAGGTGGAATAGTTAAATTTAATATACTGCGTATTTATAATTAATGCAAATATCTCAGCAATTATACAAAAGATTGTCTAAGGCATTGTTTTCTCCCTGGTGGAAAAGAATGTGTAATAATGCAGGAATAGAATGTTAATTAAAATAGCAATCTATCTATTTTTCAAACCACTAATTATTGACTCTGTATAAAGCATGCTCATTGTATTAATAGTATTTAAAGTTATTATCATTCACTCCATGCATAAGGTTTTACTCGGGGGTTCTCTTTTGAAATTACATTCCCCCAAGTGACTAATAATCGGTGATATTAAATCTTTGATCATACTGTTTTGTATTTATTCAATGTGATTGAAGTGTGTTTCAGTTCTCCTTATTATACACTTCGTTAAATCGGGTTTTGAATTCTATTTAGATAATAAGGAGCGTGCAGCATTAAGAAATTGCAACGCTTTGTGCATTTGAACAAATGAAATGATTAAATTTTTAATTCATTGCTTATTACTACAAAAAAATAAAAAGCTAAGAAATAAAAATGAAGATTTTATGAAGATTTTAGAGAAAAAAATTAAATAAATGTTACATGGTATTCAATGCAACCGATAATATGAAAAAAATAACATGAAAAATTAACAAATAAAATTATTTAAATTATTAACTAATTATTTTTTACTACGGAATGAATAAAAAGCTTAGAATTAAAAATGAAAATTTGATAAAATATGGAAATGATAAATAAGGTTACATGGTATACAATGCGACTGATAATTTGGAAAAAAATAACATATAAATTTCACAAATGAAAACATTTAAATTTTTAATTACTTTCTTATTACTACACAATGAACAAAAAGGCTAAGAAGTAAACAATGAAAATTTGATTTAAAAAAAGAAAAAATATATAAATAAAGGTCATATGGTATTCAATTTGATCAATATGTTGAAAAAACATGAAAAACTAAAAAATGAAATGATTTAAATTTTAATTCGTTATTTTTTACTACAAAATGTAAAAAGCTAAAAAAATTGATAAAAGATAAAAAATTTAAGGACAGAAAAGCTCGGTAAATAAAAGTCAAATGGTATTCAACTAATTTCAAAAATATTAATATTATTTTATTGGTAGAAGTTTTATAATTTCAGACATACTTTAAAAAGGAATAATTGTTGTAATTTATAATTCTGCTGAAAAAATTATTATTTATTACAGCATAGAGAATGAAAAGCTAGAATATGAAAGCAGTTTGAAAGTAAAAATGAACTTCCAAAAGGTAGTAAAGATAAATAAATATAAACAAATGTTGGTATTCAAAGTAACGAATAAAATTTTAAAAAATGAGTATCATTCTATTGGTATATGTGTTATTATTTTCAGAATACTTATTAAAACTTTATAAAATGTTTATTATAGTATTGAATTTTTTTAAAATTGTGCTTGTCACGTGTTTAAATGTATCAATCTTGATTTATATTTTTCTTTGTTTTCACAAAATAATGATATTTTTTAATGGCGACCACCAGTCGAGACCTTATAATGGTTGCATGAAGTAAATTTAATACATCTAATTCCTAATTAATTTAAGAAACCCAAAGAATTTCAGTTGTACTTTGAAGTAATAATTAACTTAAGAAATAAAATATAAACTAAACAAAAAATTAAATCTGATTGCATTTTTGGAAATGATTTCTTATTTCTTTAAAGAAATTTCAGAAACTTATTTTAAAGCTTACATAATTGTGTTTCATATCAGTTTTAACTCATGTCTAAGAATAAAAACTATTAAGTTAAAGTAATTTTAGATTAAGATAAAATAAAGCATTTTTCGCATAAATCCTATTTTAAATTAAAAGATTATGTCATCAAATATAAAACCTTTCCTAGAAGTTAAAGAAATTTAAATTTCTTAGATGACAGAATTCTTTTAAATGGAAATTAACACACTTAACATAGATAAGTGTTATTTTTTAATTACAGATAACATGAAGCTGTCAAATTTGGTCACATGCTACTAATTTCTGTCGTAAGGAATTCAATTAAAAGTAAATTACTAGATAAGAGAAAGTAAGAGGAAAATTTGAAAACCTTTTCATGGTCATTTATATCATTCCTAGTTTCATCAAAGCGATAATTAAATAAATATATTAACAAAAGCAAATAATTTTTTATTTTAAACAAACAGACCTCCAATTTTCAAGGTTTAAAATTAATTATTTTATTTGGTGTTTCATTTGATTAATTTGAATCTAACAGATATTAATTATTACATGAAATGCATACCCATTTAATATGTTTGTAAGTAACTCCCACCTGCCGTAATGCACTTCTGTAGTCGGCTGTATCAGTTTCGGAAACAAAGTCCTCTTTCGGAATGCTCTTAATGTGGACATCACCGTTTCCTTGATGGCTTCGACATCCTCAAATCTTGTTCCCTTCAGCAAATTGGCCCAACCTGAGGTCTTGGAGATGCGCATCCTGCATACTCTCTGAACTTAGCACTGGCAGACTTTTCTTGTTTCCAAACTGAAAGATTTCCTGCAGGAAACAAAAATTTGAGGATGTCGAAGCTATCAAGAAAACTGTAACGTCCACATTAAGAACATTCCGAAAGAAGATTTTAAAAGTTGTTTTCGAAACTTATACAGATGAGCATAGAAGGTACATTACGGCAGGTCGGAGTTACTTCGAAACCTATTAAATGTGTATGTATTTAATGCAATATTTTCGGGAGTTATTACATCAGTCCTGGAAATAATAGCCTCACCTTGTACATACATATATATATATATATATATATATATATATATATATATATATATATATATATATATATATATTATGTATAGGGTGGTCATAAAGAAACTTTGCCGATATATGGACCTCTAGCGGCTGTTCCGTTTAACCGATCGAAATGAGATTTGAGATATAGTTATTCAGGAGTATAAGCTCGAGATTCTGTGAACGGCAAACAAATGGCGCTCACGGTTACGGTTAGAGGTACAGAAACTCGAAATTTCAAATAGCAACACCCATTTTTCCCCATCGTAAATTCTCAGAGCATTCGAAACACTAAAGAGTGTTGGAACGGTACGTGTATCACAAAAAAACGGAAACGTTATGCACGCCACAAAAAACAGTTTTGCGAACGGCCTACAAAAACGATATATGGACCTCTAGCGGACGTTACGTTCAACCTCTTGAGATGAGATTTCAGATATAGTTATTCAGATGTATGAGCTCGAAATTCTAAGAACGACAACACAGTGACGCTAACGGTTACAGTTATAGGTATAGAAACTCGAAATTTCCAAACGGCAACGCCCACATTTTCCCCGTCGCAAAATGCTCAGCTCAAGCGAAAACCCTAAAAAGCGTTGGAACGGTACGCGTATCACAAAAAAAGGACGCGTTATGCACGCACAATTAAACAGTTTTGCGAATGGCTCGCAAAAACAGGATCAGAGACAGTTTTATCTGTTTTCTACACTGAATATTTTGGCGAGGGCGTTCTGTGATTGGATTCTAGACTCTGTCTTATGCAAATTTTCTCCGTGCGGCACGATCGTGTCTTTGTTGGCCGTTCGCAGAGCTGTCTTTTGTGCGTGCACAACGCGTCCGTTTTTTGTGATAGACGTACCGTTCAAACGCTTTTTAGGGTTTTCGCATGCGGTGAGTATTTTCCGATGGGAAAAAGTGGGCGTTGCAATTTAAAAATTTCGAGTTTCTATACCTATAACGTAACCGTGAGCGTCACTGTGTTGCTGTACTCAGAATCACGAGCATATACCTCTGAATAACTATATCTGAAATCTTATCTCGATAGAATGAACAGTACGGCCGCTAGAGTCCTTGTAACGGCCAAAACTTCTTTATGACCACCCGGTATATATATATATATATATATATATATATATATATATATATATATATATATATATATATAGGTATATATGTGTGTGCATGCTATGTACTTTTATTGAGGTTACGTTTTTATATATATGTAAAAAAAACGAAATTATCGACAAATCTTCCCCAGCAGAAGTGACAAAGAACCCTAATAAAAACGGTCTGCAAAATTTTGATATACCATTTGGTATTCAATTAAAAACTTACAAATGCAATATTTACTTAAAGTGGAATCGACACCAAACGCACCTGAATATTATGAATAGAAGGAATGATGTCTCTAAAATAATTTAATAACGTTTAGTAACCTTCGATGGAAAGGGAGAAAAATCGCAGATGGTTCAGGTCACGCTATCTAGCACATTACATATTAGTTAGTGATTGTATTTGAAGAGATAAAATATCGAAAATGATCCCTGCATACGCCCGCTGAAAATCCTACGAAAACGTTTCACGTAAGAAGGAATAAATTTATTATTTTACTATATTTTACCCGAATGCTGCAAAAGCTAGAAGGTTGCTATTACTATCAATTTTAGAGAGACGAAAGCTCGATCTCGTGATACATAATGTCACGCAAAGCATACAAAATTGAAATAGATGAAATGTTCTATGATTTCATGGTACCGGTTTTTGTATTCGTCACCATTATTCCAAGAAACACCTTTGAGAGACAGTGTAAAGTAATATAAAGAAATAAATTTGGTGTATAATTTCATAAAATTCTCGATGACTCCGTTACTTAAAGAATAAAAATCTGGAATTTTTTTCTTCTTAAGCGGAGGCACTTGTCGTCAACCAAAATTTGGAACTTGAGTAACGGTTTCACGAGCATATGCTGATTATTTTTGTTTCTAAGTATGATAGAAAGAGATAGAAATAAACTATATATATATTATATATATATTATATATATATATATATATATATATATATATAATATATTATATATATATATATAGATATAATATATAGCTATATATATATATATAATATATATATAGTTATTATATGTGACGGAGCTTATTAATTACCGGCTTGTGACATGGTGTCTTATATCACGTTACTCCATCTTAACTTTTTCCCTAAATAATTATTCTAAAGAGCAGTCAGCGAATAAAGGCCTGTGGTAAAGACTACAATTTAAATACACCTAAGAGTTTTATTTCCGAACTAGCTGAATACCCGTGCTTCGCTACGGGGTATATTTTAGGATAATTACAATGAAAAAGTAGTGAAATTGCTTTTTATGGATTTTCTTATAAACAATATATTTTGTTTCTTCATTGGGCCGGAACTAATATTACCAGGCTCGTCTGCGAACTTACGGCGTGAGAAGCTACGTAAAACTGACCGGTGCGAGAAACAATTTTCTCGTAAATGTACGCCAGCATATTTTAAAGTTCGCCTTGGGACTTATTTATCGTCATGGCGAAGCTATTTTTAGTGGAAATTACAGTTGTATACTATAGATTTGATTTAATATCCATAAAACATACTAATTGAACAAATTTTTTAAAATTTCCATCTCAATTGTCTAGTGGTTAAATTTTATCTTTTACTGTATTTTAATATTTTCTTTGTCAATTAATTTCGTTGTTATGCACGTGACACAAAATTATTTAAAGTATCACAATTAGAAAAGAAATCTCGTGATCAGCATTTAATAAATTAAATTCAAAACTTTCCAAACGATTACTGTTTTGGAAGCTACTGTTCTGCTAATTTCCAGTAAAAGCGAAATCATTTGAAAACACACACCAGTGTTCACTCACACGCAACACTATCAACCCCTAAAAGAATGCAAGAATAAAACGTATAAAATATATAAATCTATTAATTTAAATAATTAAAACACACACAAATGTATAAATTACACAAAAGTTTACTTAAATTCTTTAATCTGTCTACATCTCCAGTATAGAAATATTTTCCGGGGGCATTTACCGACACATGGCATATTTCACTTTGAAAACACGCATTAAATTGAGCATCATCTCAATGAGAAATTTCTGAATGAGCATAGCAATGAAGATCGTGTATTTACAAACAACAGCAGTAACCGAAATTGCGTTACAATATAAATTTTAAGAGTATTATGGTAGTGAGTTGTGTATAAATAAAACTTTCCAAACTATTACTGTTTTTGATGCTAATGTTCTGCTAATTTCCAGTAAAAGCTAAAATCATTTGAAACCACACACCAGTGTTCCACTCACACGCCCACTATAAACTGAATTACAGTACTCTACATTTATATAGGCATTGAAAATTGTGGTTAGTAGAGGGCAATACGGGACAATCCACGCATTGTCTATAGACACTTGCTTTCTTTGGCTATTATTTGATCCATATATCTGCCTCATATGCCGTATGTTTCTAAACGTCATTCCCGAATGAAGAAATCGTGTAGAGGAGGCTTCTGCAACATGTGGACAGAGACAGTTGTTTTGTGACAACTGACTGAAGTGGTGTCATCTTTGGCTATTATTTGATCCGTAATATCTGCCTCATATGCCGTATGTTTCTAAACGCCATTCCCATATGAACCACAGCCTAATTCCTTTAAAATGGAAACAAATGAGTAACTCCAGTTAACCATGTAATCCACTACTGCTACAGGAGCATCAAAATGTGAGAATACAGAGTTTAAATCAGCCAAAACTGCAATTATGGTGTAATATGACACACCTAACTTCTCCAAAAATCTTTGCCTTTGTGATGAGACTCATAAGTGATTTTTTTTTTTTCATGAAACACTCTTGCTAACAAATCATGACCATCCTGTGGTTTTTGTCCAACTATTCTTTGCTGTTGTTGTCTGATTTCTTCAGTCTCGCTTCTCTTTTCCGGGGTAAAGATTTGGAACAATCATTAGGGAAAAGCTGAAAAGTAAACAATACCAAATCAATTTAAAAACTAAATACAGTAAATAACGTAGGAAAAATAACAGTATGAATAACACCGTATGAATAAAAAAGTACAGGCCAATAATACAAAAAAAAATTTAAATCGTAGTAAGCAATGAAAAATATTTTACACACTTCAATAATAGCAAAACAAAACATGATGGTAAAATAGAAGGAAAGTTAAAACAGAAGTAAGAAGTGTAAATTCTAAAAATATAAATGAGGTATAAATCAGCTATCGATTCTAATTATGAATCAGGACATGAAAAATTACTGCATGTAAAAACTAATTAACCTTACCCTCCATAATTTCAACACTTCTGACCTGTGGCTTGTCCAATCATGTGAAATATAATTCTTGACAATAATTCTTGTTAACCTAAACTGTTATTTGTGTTTTTTTTTAATTTAAAAAAGTTATGTTCTCAAAATATGACAATTAAGAAAAGATATGATCGAGGACAAAATAAATCATGCTACTTAAGAAAGTCATACCACAAATTTCTATAAAATTAATGTGCAATGTATTTGACGTACAAAATAATGCATATTTAATACATTATTAACATGTTTTAACATAAAAAATTCACAATCAAAAGCTAAAATTAGTTTAAATATTAGCTTTAGGATTTTGTGCAGAATGATAGGTGTTTTAGCTAAATTTCATTAAAATACTTCAAATTGATCAATTTATAAAAAAGGTATGCCATTTACAGGTAAGTTTGTTTCTTTTTTTTGATTTGTAAGTGCTATTTTAGCATAAAAGATTAAAAAAACCTTACAAAATTATTTTTTTCTCAAAGCTAAACACAAACATAATTAACAGTGTTTTAAAACACCCCTGGTAAACATTGTTAAGTTTCGAAGTATTAGAATGATAATCTATTAATAAATTATTTTCACTTTTAACTTGCAAAATATCCCCCCCAAAAATCAGTACATCTTGAAATGATCTAATTATGATTCAAAATTTGAATTAAAATTTTTTTAAGGCTCTTCCAAATATGTAACATTTAATGAAAAAAAAATTATATCGAAAAAACATGGCCGAATTTCAAAAGGTCAGTTTGTAACTCGAATAAAAAAATGATCTATTTATAATTAAAAGTTTGAATAAAAGAATAAAAAATTAGACACACAATGACACATCTTTCAGTGATTCATTTTTTAGTGAGAATCACGCTGTGAAAGAATCACGCCGTGAAAGAATCACACCTTGTTATGACTCAATCATTTACGCGGTTGAAGAACCAAAATCGAAGGGGAGAAAATTTCGTCATTCAATTCCGCGTTTGAAAAAACCACGCAGAAAATTTGTGTTGGAGTATCGTTCTTTAAAATTCAATTAAAAATCGAAATTTTAAGATAGAGACTTGAAATGAGGTTTATAGGAATGAGAAAGCTTTCATATTCCAGATGATGTAAATATTTTCTTTGTAAGATAAAAACACGAAGAGCATCGATCGTAGATGCATAAAAAGGCGTAAAAAATCGAAAAAGTAGTTTTAATATTTTGATGAAAATATTAGTCTGTTTTAAATTATTTTTAAACAAACGAGGTCTTGTTTGAAGGAGAAATGTCTGTAGTCTTAGATTGTAAAAAGATCAAAATTCTACGATCATTTTTTGCCGAGATATCGTAATCTGAAGTTAAAAAAACATAAAATATCGCACAAAACATAAAATAAAAAATTTTCTAGAATAAAATTTAAAATTTGGGCTTCGAGGTGCACCTTCCCATAGTCTGCACTACCCGTGTGCTAAATTTGAAGTCTGTAAGTATCACAGATTCGCCTGGGGGTCGCATGCACACACACACACACACACACACACACACACACACACGCACACACATGCAAACACTCTCTTTTATTAATAAGATATAGTTAATCTCAATTGAATCCGAATTAATTATCTGCCAAGCCATCAACTCCAACCTCGTGATGCGTGACCAACCCCGAACGAAATTTATCCCTCTTTGCTTAAAAACTATTTTTTTCAAACCGTCTAATGCTATTGCGCATGGTCGTGACGTCTGTGCCGGCGATGAGGCCCAGGCGAAATTATAGCTGTCAATCAAATCCAACCCTGTAATCTATTTTCTCCACGATGCTTTTATCCCGTAATCTTGTAAATTAATTGTATTTAATTCTAGAAATTGGATTATTCTGAGGTCCCCCCTGTAAATTGTCTAATTATTATTCTTTTCTAATCAATTCTTAACACACACACACATTATATATATATATATATATATATATATATATATATATATATATATATATATATATATATATATATATATATATATATATATATATGCACATATATATGCCTGTATGTATAATTGAGCAAATCTGGGATGCCTTGCAACGTCCTGTTCTGAAGATGTCTCCAACCCATCACATTCCTATGGATTTGTGGCCTGCTTTGTTGGATTCATGGTGTGAATTGCCTCCATGATACCTTCAGACATTAGAAGAGTCCATGAAACGTTGTGTTCCGGCACTTTTGAGTGTTCGTTTGGGACCTACACGATTAGGTAGTTGTACCAGTTTTTTTGGCCCTGCAGTGTATATATATATATATATATATATATATATATATATATATATATATATATATATATATATATTTATATATATACAGATGGTGGACAAAATAATACGAACACCTGTGAAATAATGGAAAATCTTTATTAATAGGGGGTTGGACCACCCTTTGACTGAAGTACAGATTTAATGCGACGGGGGATAGATGCATAAAGATCATGGACAATATTTAAAGGAATATTAGGCCATTCCTCCTGCAGAGCGGTCTCTAATTCCGATAGTCCGGATAGATTTGGAAATCGGGAACGAAGTTTGGACTCCAAATATTGCCATAAATGTTCAATAATATTCAAGTCCGGAGACTAAGGAGGGACAGGCGAGATGTTTAACTGCATCGTCATGCTCTTCGAACCATTCTTGAACACACCTAGCAGTGTGGATAGGGGCGTTGTCGTCTTGAAAAAGCGGTCGCTCTCCAGGGAATACAGTCTGGACAAAAGGATGGACATGATCCCCTAGAACACTTAGATAGTGATTGGATTTGATCCTCCCATGCAGAATAACAAGTGGCCCAAGACCGCGCCAAGATATCGCACCCCATACCATAATGGAGCCATCTCTATGCTTGACAGTCGGCAAGAGGCATTCAGGATGAAACGCTTCTTTGGGCGTTATCCAGACATAAACGCGTCCGGTCGTCTGAAATAGGGTGAATGACGATTCATCTGACCATATTACCTGTTGTCACTGCTGTGGGGACCAGCCTTTTTGATCTCTGCACCATTGGCGTCGTTTGAAAGCATTAGTTGCTGTCACCAAGGGTTTACGAATTGCCACTCTGCCATAAATGTTCGCAGCATGAAATTTCCCTTTGACAGTTTTTGTTGAAACGGGGTCTTGGAGATGACTGTTCATTTCGGATGTTATCTCGGATAACGATTGCTTGTGCTTTCGGGCTACTGTGCGCTTCAAGACCGGTCTATCCCTATCAGCAAGCTTGGACTTTCGGCCAGTGTTGTGCTTTGAAGACGTCGTCTTACCCTCTTTCGTGTACGCTGTCATAACGGCTGATACCGTACTCCTTGCAAACCCCAAAAGGTTTGCTGTTTCCGAAATCGATGCTCCACTTAAACGCGCTCCAAGTATCATTCCTCTTTTCAACTCAGACAGGTCTGACATTTCAACTTATCACAGACAGTTTGATAGAAGCATGCAACGTAAGTGACTGCTGTTGAGAGACTGATACTTTCCTCTTCACGCTCACTAGGTGGCAGACCTCTGTTGCAGGTGTGAAATACGTCATACTTTTTCACAGGTGTTCGTATTATTTTGTACTCCATCTGTATATATATATATATTTTAGTAAATATACTTTCTATTTAATCTGTTATTAATATTAATATATTAACAAGTTGCCAAATACTCTTCTAGCTTAGATTCTAACAGTGGTATTTTAGGAAACTGAAATGTACACACCATCCGAAAGTTGTTTATTCATGCTCTATTCCGGTTACGAAAAATTAGAGCTAATATCGATACTGGTTAGAATTGGAAACTTTATTTGAGATAATTTAATCAATCATTTTAATTTATTCGTCTTAGTTTATTCATGATACGGAATTTATTATGTATCATTTTTTCAGTAAAACCTTTATGAACTTAACAAAAAGTTTTTTTTTTTTTTTTTTTTAATAAAACTAATGGTTCATATGCCATTTCTTTTCAAATATTTGACTTTTATTTCTCCTTTTCTTGTATGAAAGACTTATTATAGAATTCGAACTATTCTTTAAAAGAAAGACTTTTTTCTTCAAAATAATATATCGCTCTTTAAGGTGAGAGATGACTTCAACGAATATTTGAATGATCCTACTCGCTCTTAAACTTAACATTGAATATACAAATATATCAAAAATTATATGATTTAAAATGCCTACAGATTTGATAACGTGCGATTCATGTTTATAACATTTTTGGGGTAATTTTCACTCAGTGTAACAATCTTTGAACTTCCTTTTTTTTCTCTACTCGACGTTTCGCTATAGTTATTCATAAGATGTTTGATTATGCGCATTTCAGATTTCCACTCTAGCGTTTTAACGGACTTAACTATCGAATAATTTTCAAGAAAACGGTAATAAAAGTGCGTATTTTTTCCGGAGAATTCCATTTATTTCTTGATCTACCACATCTAGTTTAAAGAAACCCATCCCTAATTACATTATAAATTGACTGGTGCTGTCATCTGGTATGTAAAATAAGAAATGAAAAATTTTCAGGGTAAATGAAATGGATTGTTTCTTATTGGTACGTTACTTTTAAACACTCCAGCCCAGAAATATCACGGGCACGAGAAATAGAAGGCGATTCTTCACCCCGTGATTTTGAAGGGAGCGAGAAGGAAGAGGTTGATAACAATTTCAGTCTAAAAATCAGATACTTGACTTTATCCTGCATCGAACAGTTAAGAACAATGTCAGATGATAGTGTATTTTGGCCACAGCCTGAAACAAACTTTAGATTTCTTTAAAAGCTTTTTGTTAAAATTATCGTTTATTACGTACATTTGCTTTCGCAGTCTATTTTGAACAATCAAATTTAATGTATATCTGATTTTGTTCATATGTTTTAAATTATTAATTCAAAGAACGGATACAGGGTTACTGGATGAACTTAAATTATTAAATTCGAAATTAATGAACATTTAGATTATTTTTAATACTTCAATATCTACCTGTCTATCTATCTATCTATTTATCTATCTATCTATCTATCTATCTATTTATCTATCTATCTATCTATCTATCTATCAATCTATCTATCTATCTGTCTATATATCTCTCTCTCTCTATATATATATACATGAATTAAAATTTTAAAATGTTATTTAAAATGCCTGCAGTTTTGATTACGTACCATTCATATTTATACAACAATTTTTGGGTAATTGTCGCCCAGTGTAACAAATTTTTACTTACCTTTTCACTCAATTAATCACTATTATTGTAAAAAAGTGGATAAAGCTATATGATGACCTTGCATAAATAAGTCATGAGGAAGTTCTTGTTCTTTTTTAGCCCATTATGTTCTTTCTATATTTAAAAATATTTTCATTAGTGTTTTTTAAGGAAAGAAAGTGTATTTTCTTACCAAAGAAAACTTTGTATGATCGTTTTAAAGTGAATTATATTTATGGCCTTATTTTACTTTCTTAAGGCCCAAAGTTGATATTCTTTTACTTTAAATGTTAAAACACATCATGCATATTGATTTTCTACTGTTTAGCTAACCGCATAATAGGGTTCATTACTCAGGACTGCTTATAATCAACCCATGCAGGTATGCATAACTTCGTGAAGCATTTAACTCTTAGAATCCATTTAGAAAATCTCTCTTAAAAAGCTACGTTTGGAATATCGATAACGAAGAATAAAATTATGATACTTGGCGTGCCCTTTTTGGAAGCAACCATTACTTCGAGTAAATTTAAGATCACGCAACTCTTCTTGCTGCGAACCATTATCTCCGAGAAACAGTTGTTTCTAAATGCATGTTCTTGAATCGCAAAAATTTGCATCTTTGATTTAGAGCCACGGAAACATACCGTCATGATGTAGAAAATTCTTTTTGTACATAGAGACATCAAATAAATCCGCATTTGTGTTTAGGTATTGGAGATAAATGGCACGTCAAGCGTTTACGTTTACCGTTTATTAAACTAATCCGAAATTAATTAAAGAGTTGCGCATATTCGAACGTCATTTTCAACTATCTTTTGTATAATACGGAGAAGGAAGGAATTTTATCAAAGTATATTTAGTTGATGTAGAAGGAAAAGCAGATGTTTAACGTTTCATCGTTGAAAGAAAGAGTGCATTAAAGGGAAAATGTCTAGATTAACTCTTAGAAACTTTAGATTGTCTCACGACATTCAATTAATCACTATTATTGTAAACAAGTGGATAAAGATATATAATGACCTTCGATAAATAAGTCGAGAGGAAAATCTTTCATTACATACTTTTAAGGTATTTTGTGACTAAATACTTAGCATGAAAACATTCTGTGTTTTAGTATTCGTTTGTTAAATGCTAAACAATATACTTTGTATAGGGGATTTTCAATACAGCATTAAGCGTACTCAGTAGAGCTTAATTAGTCAAACCTTTTTATTACTTTTATGTGCAGAGAGAGTATTTCGACTCAATTTGGAAATTTAAAGGCCAGTCAGTTGCATTCAAGATTGTTACTGTTTTTGAAGGCAATCTAATTCGCTTTTAGTATGATTTAATAATAATTCTGGTCCGAGGTAGCCGAGTGATTACGTGTCGGCTTTCGGTACTCAGGGTACTTAGATCGAATCCCGAAATGCAACATTGAATATCTTTATGTCTAGGCCGGATATGGGCACGTTAAATCTGTAGACCGGAGAGTCATTCTGTGAGGTCAGAGAGGGTGGGAGATGGTACGATCTCCCCAGATATTTCCCCGTGGTTGCTCGGTCAAAATTGAGGTGGCACCTGGCCTCAGACCCTTTTGGCGCCATTCTAAACTGGAGTCAAACCCCTCAACCAGCAAGCCTATATGGCCATGGTGGGGAATACTTCCGGCCATATCAACAATAATAATTATTAACTTTTGAAAATGAGAGTATAATCATAAATTTACATTTCTTGAATTCCGTGCTTATAAATGAGTGCACTTAATGACTGTTATTCTCCTTTCTAATTTCAATTTAATTCTCTGTTATTTATTAAGTTTATAAATAGGTTCCATTTCAAATAGAATTAAGAACAAACAAAAAATTTCTTTGCACCAGATGGATTAATATCACGCATCTGTAAAATTAAACACAACCTCTTAAAATTGAGTTTTTTTTAAAATTTCAGAGGGTAGAAACCCGCATCTTTAATTGTGATTAGCGTTTGGATCTTATTACTAGTCACGTAATATATTTTTCGCTATTTAAAACGTTTTATAATTATACATCAGTTGTGTGCATTTACTCACGGAAAAGTTTAAGATTCCTGCCAATCCATGTAAAAATTTTCACTCCTAAGATAAGTTTGGAATCAGTATAAAAAGTCATATAAAATTAGGGTAGATGTTAGGAATTCTCACTTTTGGGATCACGCACATAATTTATCCGGAACTTTACCAACAGAAAAATTATTAGTTAAATATACATTTTAAACAGTGGAATAATTTGCATTTTCAGTTTTATGCTCCTGAGAAATAAATAACAGTACTGAAGGTAATAATGACATTAATTAGAATATTCAAAGGAAATTAAATGCTAGAAAATATAAAGTATAAAATAGTAAATAAGCAATTATTAAATGATTAGTGGTGCATAGCCCATAAGCACACACGCAATATATATATATATATATATATATATATATATATATATATATATAAAGTTTGTGTATGTTTAGTGTTATAACGACCCACCAGTTTAATTCTATTCCATTAATTCTTTAATATGGTCTTACATATTCCATTAAACTTTAATATTGTTTTCCCCTTATGTAATTATATTCTTTCTGTTCCATGTCACTGTCGCTGGGCAGATTGCACCATAGTTGATCTCGAGGAAAAACGAGACTAAATTTCTTTTGTCCTGGTGTGAAGCTTGAATTGCAAGTACGTCTAGGGAAACGTAAAATATATAACAGCTGGGTAAAAAGATACTGCATAGATATCACAATACTTCTGTATAATATCACATTATTTTAAAACTCCTTGAAAGATATTACTTATACGATATGGCGAGATTCATTTACGAATAAAATTATCACTAAATTCAGAAATATTGCTAAATGCATTATTTTTTATGCTTAATTATTAATGAAACTCGAACTACACACATTGATTTATAATTTAAGGGGTTAAAAAGACAACAGATGAAATGCTGAAAATTACGTTGCGTAATTTCTGGGTTAGTAATGAAGATCTTATACATGAAAGATTGTTATGGATTTCTTGCTTAATTTTCAATAAATTTTATTGAAGGTTGCTTACATGTGGCTTGTGTACCGCTGGGAAAAGTTCTCTGTAATGACCTTACTAATGAAATAAACACAAACAAAATTCATACATAACGAAACTTTTAAACTAATCTATTACAAAATCATTTCGTGCAGCGTTTTCAACTAAAAAACTAATTGCTATTCGTTACAACTCGTAAAACATATAAAATACCCTAATTCTCTTTTGGCTTCGTCAGTATAAAAATAGCTTGTTGTCACGCTTAGCTGCCGAAGTTGGGCAATGTAGTAAAGGTAAAAGAAGAGCCTTTTTTGCTAGACACTTTAGTCCCAGAGGTGTCGTTACGAGCAGACGTGAAGAGTTTTTCCATAGCAGCATGGGAAAAAAAAGAGGTATGTTTAGGAACCACTGAAAAAGCTAGAATTCATTATCATATAGTGTTCGATGATTAGTCCTAGTGTTTCGAGAGTTTAAAAAAATCTAATATCGGAATAGGGAGGTAAAGTCGATTCTACATTGCTTAGTATTTAAGCAATGAAAACAACACATTTAATGAAATATTTTTTTTGTGTTAAGAGATTTAAACTATTTATTAATCACACATTTATCCAAAGTGTAGTATCCGTATTAAACTACTTGTTAGGAATAAAAGAAAATTTTTTTTTGCAGAATATGGTGTTCTCATAGTTTCTGTCATTTTTGTCACCCAAGCATTTGAATTATTTAAATTTAAATAACGTAAACGGATAATATTACAAAATTTTGTAATGCGTAACAGAATTAACTGATTTGTTTGAGCTGAGAATATTAACAAAATAATACCACAGTAATATTTTTAAAATGATGTCTAACATCATTCTTAAGATATTAATTTAAAAGTTAAATTAATTAGTAATCAGATTTTGTAACTATTTTGATTTAATATGACTGATAGTATTCCGTTGTGATATAGCAGGGGGATACCTCTATCTATATTAGCGACTTTTTTCATAAGTACCATGCAATTTTATCAGTTAACTATACTATAAATTTTGCACCACAAGTCAGATAAAACGTTGAATTGCTGTCTTTGAGAAGGCTATATTAACTTCACCGGGTAAACTACCAGAAAAAATACGAGGATATAATCTTATGAATTTTCTTTTGTCTCCAGTGACTTATTGTCTATACCAGTGGATCGTAAAGTGTGGGTAGCGACCCACAGGAGGGTTGAGAAAATAATTGGAGGGGTCGCGATTAGTTTGATTTAAATTTATATCGTACTGAATTATTTAATCTAAACATTTGCTAATAATTTTCAAATCATGCTCGATTTTAATTTTAATTTTTGCTAATTTTTATCTAAAGAAAATAAAATACATATAATTATTTAAACATGCAGTTTCAGTCTCATAAGGTTTGCCAAAAACGAGTGCAGAAGGTGAGTAACTTTTTTAATTGTAATCATGCAAAGTAAATGTATACCAAATATTAACAGTTCGTCGATTTAAAAAGATCATCAAAATTTGTTTATTCCTATTTTCTATTTTTCGTTAACATTTTTCAAATTTTTAAAATAAAAAATTGCCTAAGTTAAGAGACCTATAACTTACTTATAAAAAGTAAACATGATTGTATAGGTTCATGGTTGCTGAGTACCATGGTGATTCCATTCAGTGAACAAACACTAGAGATTATCGTTCTCATCAAATATTTACTGTTTTCTCAAATTTTGATTGATCAGTCTAACACTATTGCAGGAAAAGATAACGGTGCCAACAGCGCCTTTAAGAGACCCTGTAACTTATTTATCAAAAGTAAACTTGATTGTAAACATAAGATTTTAAACACTGAGAACTTATAGATTTTCAGAAATAGCTAAAGGCATATTAGAAAAAAGTGCTCTTTGGGCAAGTAAAAATAAATTGGAGTTTAATTACGAGAAGTCACAATATATGATCATACCATTTAGGGGCGAAGTCACGAGGAGGCCGACAATCAAGATCAGAGATAAACAAATTAGGTATGACAAAGAAATAAAATACTTGGGTATTTACTTTGACGAAAAACTTAACTTTATTAATCATATAAATAAGACGACAGAGAAAACGTTAAAACTATTTTGGTTTGAATAGAGTCTACAAAAGAACTTGGGGGCTAAAATCAGTGAATATAAAAGAGTTGTATAATAGAGCTATAGAAAAATATTACTATATGGCATACAGTGGTGGTATACGAATACAACGGTAATGGATAATAAATTAAAACAAGCACAGCGGACATTTTTACTGGTAATAACTAAAAGTTACAAGACAGTGTCCACCGATGCGTTGGCGGTTATGGCGGGTTGCATGCCGCTTGATATAAGGGCCAAAGTGGAGGTGGATATTATAGAATATATAATGAAGGAGAGGAAATAATCCTGGAAGGGAAGCTATAATATAAGAAATTGTGAAACTAAGCTTAAGACTATAAGAAGGATTAGAGAATTTAAGAAATATAGTTGGACTTACCAGCAAAAACCAAGAACAGACGTTAGATATTACACAGATGGGTCCAAACTAAATAAAAAGTAGGTGCGGCCTGTATCAGGTATAACGAAAACACTAAAAGAAAAAGCGGAGAGGAGGATATCGGATTGTGCATCTTCATACAGTGCCAATTGATAGCTATAGATATGGCGATTGAGAATGCGATTGAAAGGGGAATATCGAGATTCGACTTATAGCGACTCTATGAGTTCGCTGCAGGCGTTGAATACATATGAATATAGGTGAAATGGTGGAAGATATAAAACGAAAGTTAAAGAGATATTATTTAGAGGTTTTCCTACATTGGGTCAAGGCACATGTGGGAAACAAAGAAAATGAAGAAGTTGATGAGGAAGCAAAAAAGGCTACCTCAATGAGTGTCATAGTTGGTTCGTACAAATTGACCAAACAACAAATGAAAAGGAGACTTAAACTACTATATGAAAACTTGGCAGCAGAGGTGGGGAGAGCCATGTGGGGAGGCCGGTATTTCATGTCTTTCCTAAGGTTAGTTGTACGAGATATCGGATAACTTTTATATAAATCAAGCAATTACCAACACGGTAGTATTGGGGCATATCAAAAGAGGTTTCATGGGAAGTCGGATCTATGTAGCTGCGGAAAAGAACAGACGATCGAACATTGCTTATTTTATTGTGGGTTATGGAATAATGAATCCAAAAAATTACCATCGGGCGTAAGGAATTGGCCTGCACATCGTTTCTATCATGACTTTTATTGTAGAGCGTTTATAAAAGGGATCATGAGAGACCTCATGGTTCAGCATCTTCCTTTGTTGGGAAACGTGGCCTAGTTCGACTTTCTTTATAGTATTTTTTTTTTCGTTCCTGTGTATAATCGTAATGTTTGCTTTGTAAATGTTTAATTCAATGTAAGTGTAATTGTATTTGAAATGGCCACTTATATGTAAAATTGTAAGAGTGAATGTTATTGTATTGAAACTGCATCTTAAATGTTAAATTGTAAGTAAATAATGTAAATCGTAATTTAAATTGCAATATGCTTATAGCGAAATGGTTAATTTACTTGTCAGTGTAATAGTAATTGGAATTGCTCCTAAAATGTAAAATTGTTAGTATATAATGAAATGTAATTGTAAATTGTAATATGTGTGTAGTGTAATTGTTAAATGCAATAGTAGTGCATTGGAGGCATATGAGCAAAATAATGTTTGAAATTAATCAAAAAAAAGAATGATTTAATTACTTTAGAAGAAATAATTATTATAAAAATGTTTACCAGTAAACCTGTTTGTTAATCGTTTGTAATAGAATTGTATTATGTATGTAATGTAATTGTTTAATGCAATAGTAAGTGTAATTACGTTTGAAATTGCATCTTATGTAAAATTGTAAGAGTAAGGTAATTGTATTGAAATTTTACCTTGAACGTAATTTGTGAGTAACAATGTAAATCGTAATTTAAAATGCAATGTATCCATAATGTAGTGGTAAATGTAATTGTAATTGAAATGGTAATTGAAATTGCATCAAAAATGTAAAATTGTTAGTATATATGTAAATTGAAATTGTAAATCTTAATATTTAATGCAATGGTGAATGTAATAGTAACAGTAAGAGTAATTGAAAGAGCATCGTGAATGTAAATTTTATGTATATAATGTAAACTGTAATTGTAAATTGCAATATGTTCACATGCGACTTTAAATATGCCGTATAAGCTTATCGCTGTGGTCGGCGGAACCTTTAGAATTAAACACTGAGAATCTTATGTTTCTTATGAATATTATATGGTATTGCTATGGGACTTGGGCTATGAGGTTTTCACATTCTTGGTAGTATTTTACAGAATTATTGGTAATATGTATGCAGAATTCGCAAAAATACAAAAGTCTTCTTAAGCTGTTTCATATAAAACGTTAGTTTTTTGAATGAATTCTGTTGCGTTGCTATAGAACTTTAGCTACAAGTTTCCACATTCTTGGTAATATTTTTTGAATTATTGCTAATAGGAATTCAGAATTCCCAAGTATGCGAAAGTCCTGTAAAGCTGTTTCATATAAAACGTTACTTTTTTTTTCTAAATAAACTGTTGTATTATCCGATTACAACGTAACACGTGACTTTTGAAGAAAAAAACTTAACTCCAGCTATTTTAAGAGGTATTTAAATTTAGCATCGACTATTGAAGAGAATTCAGGTTAATTCTGTTCCATGTTCGCATCACTTTTAATAGAAAGAACCATGGAATTTATTACTCGTTCAGAATATTGACACACACTACAGCTAAGGGTTTTTCCAAATTCTGTTGAAAGAAAACATACGAGTAAACACGCATTTAAAATGCAAACTTTTTATGAGTTGATTCCAGAAAAATTATTTTCTTTTCTATATAATTTTTTAAGTTTTTATGGCAAACTAGGATAAGAATTTGACACACATCTTTTGTAGGAAAATATACTCAATTATGAAAAAAATTATCTTCTCTTTAAAAGTTATAAAAATTGAGAAACGAGTATTGTCATGCAAATCGAGAGAAAAAAATTGGTGGGCTTTGAAAACTAAGAACTGGCTTAAGCCTTCTTAAAAAGGAAGTGCTAAATTCTTTGTCCGAACTTTCTTCCCTGGGGCGTCATTAGCTTGGAGACGTGCAAAGCCTTTCTTCCTACTTACGAGTCCGATGAAGGTAAAAAGTCCGATAGAATGAGGAGATTTGAAGTTGGGTCTTTCCGTACCATTTTTAGTATGCTATTATAATAATTAGGCTAAAGACATATCATATCTAACTATCACACACATTTCCTCTTTAACGACACTTTTTATGCTTCATGAACTATTAAATCTGTAAGCATCGTAGTTAATCTACATATACATACAAATATATATATAATATATATATATATATATATATATATATATATATATATATATATATATAATATATATATATATATATATAATATATAATATTATATATATATATATATATATATATTTATATAATTATATATATAATATATATATATATGACAGGCGTTAGCTTTGCCTGCTATAAAATATTGTTTGCAGTCTTCTTGTTTTACAGTCCATGGCATCGAGGGAAGGCATACACTCAAAAAGTACTCGTCTAAATTAAGTAGAGCATCGTCTAAATTAAGTAGAGTTTATTCAGTTCAATTTCATATAGACCACCTCTCCAAATCTGCGCTTTTCAGCGCTCGCCATTTTCAAATTGTGGACCCGGCTAACGCACGTCCATCAGCAACGATTAAATCCCGCATTTTGACAATCTCACGGTCAATTTCGCGTGCCAACTCTCCCTGCACATGCTCAGAGCCCAATCTAGAAATCTTCTCCAAGGAGAATTATATAAGAGTTTCCCTTCGAACGCTTAACCACAGACACGCCAAGATTATATAATGAAAAGGGGAATTTCCCTTCCCCAATTCGCGCGTCTTGAAATATGAAAAACTAGAGGCGAATTATGCCACAAAAATATTTTAATTCCCAAGCCCCTTTTAAATTTACATTGATTAATCTTTTCCCAACTATGTTCTGACATAATTCTGACAATGTTCTGACGCATTCTGCATAAAATATTAATTTGGTTTTACGCAATACTTGCTGCAAGATATTAGATATCAAATATTTTATATCCAGTTCTGATCTAATCAATTTGTGTGAATCTAATACTGAACTAGGATCATCTATTAATCCACTTCTCAAATGTTCTTTGATTTAGTTAATTACTAGATATAAGGATTAGTGTGACTCAATGGGGAGGAAGACTATTTTTCTTTTAACTATTCTTGTTAGCTATTCTTCTTAGTCCTCTTCTATTATTTTACTATTTATTTTTAAGCATTTACGTATAGTTTTCCAAGTATTTGCTGTTTTATTAATTGTTTAATAAATTCTCGTGTTTAAGTATTTCCAGGTAATTTCTCGAATCGAAAACCTTTTTTTCTGATTACATTGTTCAGAATGTGAACGATAATCCTTCAAAGTCTTCCTAATTTAACTCCTGAAAATCTAAGATGTAAGATTACCTACTATCCTTAAAGCTGTATGTGAGACAAATTTTTTTAAGATAACTTTCTGCAGATCGGATGAAGTATAGATAATTTGTGGAAAATTCAATGATAGAGGAATTGTTAAGCCTGAAATTTATCTTTGGGTTTAAAGTTATAGAGAATAGCTCACTTCTTCCCAGACTTGGGTGTATATAATTTGAAGTGGCACTCTAAATGAATTTGATACAAACACAGTTTATACATGAAACAAAGTTTATTGAATTCGTTGCACATATAGAATTAGCTTTTACAGCAATAAGCATACGTACTACTTGTACGGAATATATATTAACATTCAATAGAAATACACTTTGCAAATATTCACAAACCAGCATAGAGTCAAACCAGCAGTACTGCCACGTAAACTTTGGGCCCCCTAAGTACTAGCGCAGGAAAACACCTGGAGCTGCTTAACTCGTAGCTCCCTCTCGCTTATCTATCAACTTTAACAAACTTTTTCAACCTCTGTATTAATTAAGCTGCTTGGTATTTATACCAAGCGCGTATGCCGAAATTAGCATATCTCTAGCACCTTCTTTAATTCATTCACTCAAAAGTTCGATTCTTGTGCATCGAATCTTATGTATACCTTACAAAGGCTCTTGATATGAACGGATCATGCTTTGCATATATAGGGGGGGAAATGCCCAAATTGAGTACGGAACAAATTAAAGCAGGAATATTTGACGGCCCACAAATAAAAAACTCATTAAGGATCCTGCCTTCTTTAATTCATTCACTCAAAAGTTCGATTCTTGTGAATCGAATCTTGTGTATACCTTACAAAGTGAGAAATTTTTTAAAAGATTTCTGATCAGCGAAGAAATTTGTCCTCAGAAAAATATTTGAATCTGTGGAATCTATATTTCATAATTTTGCATTTAGCGTTTAAATTAAAACTTAATATGAAACAGCCTTTTTTTCACCTTGTAACTTAACAGCCTTTTTACTCTGAATCCGGAACGTTATGCAACATCTACGTTGAAAAATTTAACCAATCACATCGCTCCATTCATTGGCCCCGTGATAAGGCATAATATTCTAAGGTCATGTCAACAATGTTGGAATCTATGCAGTAACCAAACTCAATGCTCTGGATGCAATGTGAACCGGTCTTAAAAGAGGGCACAGGACTTTGAATGTCGACAAAATGACCATAAATATGGTATAATTCCAACCACAAAAACTCAATAATATTAGACTAAGAAATTTTCTTTCTTAATACATATAAAGCACATATCTTTAAATATGTCATATATAAAAATGAAAATTATAAAGATATAAATGATTGTTAAAATAGCAGTTTAGGATTTAATATGATTAACTGGGGATTAAAAATCATAAAGTGCTGCACGTATCATAAAATTGAGATATAGCCTTACAGAAAAAACATTAATGGTCAGAATACACTTGGAATATATTTACACGTACTGTAAAACCAAATAAATTATAATAAATATTATTTAAATTAAAAATTGAGCATACAATTGGAAAACTTCAAAAATTATCACAATAATTTGCATAATGTCCCCACATAAAAAATAGTATTCCAGAAATGCGTATTTTTCTAGTTTTAAAATGTAGAGCACCCTGAAATATACATATGATTGTAGTGTTTATCAGTTTCCTATTGATAGTTTAAAAGTAATGCTGCACGCAATCTCAAATTAGCAGTTAATCATATAAAATTCTAAACTGCTAATTTGAAAATTATTTAGATTTATAATATCCATTTTTATGTATGAAATATTTAAAGATTTGTACTTTATCTATAAAGAAAGAAAATTTCTTTTTCTAATATTATTGAATTTTTGTGGTTAGAATTAGGCCATATTTATAATCCTTTCGTCGAGCTTCAAGGTCCTTTGTCCCCTAATACCTAATTGACATAAATGTATGCACAAAGCTGCAGGAAATATTTATTAACTGCATCCTTAACAATTTTTCACAGAAAATTTTTTGATTGTAAATCATTCGTAATAAAATATTTTGAAAATAGTTAGTTAAAAAAACTAGTTTGGGATTTAAAAACAAATCTATGTATTCCAAATTTTTCATATACTTTTTTCCATGTTTTTATTAATTCGCTTTCTTGTTTGTTTGTTTATGTGCTTGTGTTTTGTCTAGTACAAATCTTGCAATCGATTTTTAACTAACTTCCCGACTAGCTAGACATTTGAAACTTTTAGAATAGCTCAGAACACGATGAAAATGCATTATTTTAATACTTTTAGACATCTATAAACAGAATTGAATTAATTTTCAGTTAATTTTGTTTTGTAGACTGGTGCATCCATCTATAGGCCAGAACGGGGACGAAAAGTTAAACGCAAGTTAACTTCCAATTAACTTAATTTTCTTTCAAGTTGATGTTATTCATCAAAATTTTTTTAAAAAGTATTTATTAATACATTGAATTGTCAAGTTAATAGGATTCAACAGAAAATTTAAAAACATGGTATATAAAAAATTCTTTTTATCTTGTAATTATTTCTACGTGTTAGGTCAGCAAAAATAAATTAAGATACCTTTTGTATTTATTTGAAAATCTTAATCATATTTGGATATAAATGTATTTGAATACTTATATTCTTGTGTCCTATACCATCTGAAAAATAGTGTTTTCCTTATTTAAGTATTCTCACGCCCTTTACCCCAGAAATAACTTTATACTAAACGTGTGACATATTTTTGCATTAATCAGATAATAATTTCGAAATACCATTATACTTTAAGCCTTTTTGCAAAATTAGAAAAATGAGTCTTTTGAATGGTAGGTGGTTAAAGAAATTCTGATTTAAATAGTGTTCATAAGTTTTACAGACAGCTAAAAAATATTTACCTTTCCATTATTATGCATCGAAAGCGCTTACCGTTTACAATTTACACTTTCTGTGAACTTAGGACTGAAATTTGAAAAAATATTAGTAATGCTCTATCTCTTAATACCTATTATTATTTAAACATTTATCAAATATATGTATAAAATAAGTTACGCATCAAATTATTTAAGTTACATGTTTTCAAACTGAATACCCGTGCTCCGCTACGGAGTATATTCAAATTCAATACAATGGTCAATGTATACAATCAATGCAAAAAAATATATATTTATGAAAAAATCGTAAGGGATATTTTTAGACAAAATAATGTAGAAGAAAATGTTCAAATTAAATCTAATAGAACATACTAAAGAATACAGTACAGTTATAGTAGAGTTTGAGGAACATTTCTTTTAGTGCATTTTAATTTTTTGGATAATGTCCAATTGTCTGCCTCATTTGCAAGAAAGAAAAAAAAAAATTTTTCAATTTCGTTGTTATGCACGTTACGCAAAAATTAGTTTAAAGTATTACAAAAAGAAAAGAAACCACGTGATCAGCGTTTAATAAATTAAATTCTAAAAATTAATCTATTAATTTCATCAAAAATCAGAAAATGGAGATAAAGATTCGTAAAAGATTTCATTTGAAAGGAATTTTTATGATCTTTCTTGTGATATAAATTTTATAACCCTTAAATTATTATTTAAAATGCAAACTTAAAAAGTTACAAAAGTAGCTAAAAAATTGAAATAAAAAACTAAGAAGAACTTTTAAAAATATTTCTTAGTGCACCCCTACACTATAAGAATCGCATACAAAATTTAAGCCCTTTAGGTCCAGCGGTTTGGTCTGTGCGCTATCTGTCAGTCAGTCAGTCAGTTACGGAACTATTTTATAATATATAAGTTACGTATTAAATTATTTAAGTTATATGTTGTCAATTACATAAATTAATGTAGTTGTATGATTTGCTTCCAAATTTTTCATTTATATTGTACAATATTTTTCTGTTCATAAACATTATTCCTTTATTACTAAGCAATATAAAGGAATACTAATAACCAGTAAAACATCAGGAAGTTAACACACAACCTTTCGACGATTTTACTATTAAATATTTATGAAAAATGATAGTGATATGTACATATTAGAGAGAGAAAGATATATTTTTAAATATTTACTCGAACGTTATACATTTTCACATTTCTGTATAAATCCAAAGAGAAACTGAAAATCTTTAGTTATGCTTTATTCCTTCATATTTATTCTCCAGGCACAATATGTCAAAATTTTTGGAATTTAAACGTTTGCTCTAGCTTTATATAAAAGTCTTGAGAAATTATAAATGCTTAACAAGTTGAATTTAGTTGAAGTTTTACGGAAACCGTTGGAAACGCTGCTTATAAATCATGCAAAGTTCTTGTAAAGTGTAAACGCTTAAGTGCATTTTAGTGTAAAATGCTTACGTTACATTCATGATAAATGGCATGGGGGAGAGCCAATTTCGAAATACTTACTTCATAAGTCTCTATAATTAAAAAAATCTTTTAATAATCCTTTCATTCACTTTAAAAGTATAACACTAAAACAGTGAGTAGTAAAGTAAAATTTAGAATTTTAGGTATAAAAAAGTAATGAAATGGGAACAAAGCCCGGTGACTATTAAATCCTATTAAATGGTAACCATCTTAATTTCCTTGAACTATAATTCTACATAAATGTATTATATTACTTATTTTGTCACTAATTATAAACTTTGGGAATAGAATATTCTTACAATGACCAAACTTTTTCTCTCAAATCAATATACTAAAGCAAAGGAATTAAATCCATCAAAAATAGTTATAACCTTACTTATTGATTGAGACGAATCTTTATAACTGTAAATATCACTATAATAGCATCAATTTCTATAACATTTAATTAAAAGCAGTACTAATATTTAATTACACTTTTCGGGAATTAATTCATATGCAATAATGAGTAGAGATTCATTCATTGATTTAGATACCTCATAGTATCAAACTATGAAACTTGTATAGTTTTCATTATATGTTTTAATGTAATTTTATGCTTTGCATCAAAACTTTTTGTTTAAAATGTCCAAATGTTTCTCTTTTCGAAATCATGAAACTTTTAATAGCAGAGAATATATGAAGGATTATTAATTCGTATTATATATATATATATATATACATATATATATATATAATAATATATACATATAATAATATATATATATTTATTATATATATATATATTATATATTATATCTATATATATATATAGATATTAAATAATATATTCTTTGCGAAGGAGGGAGTATCAAAAGTTTCTAATTTAAATACGTCACATTTCAAATAAGGAAGAATATCTCAAAGCATTTCCACTAGCCTACATCTGAATACTTTATCATGGATTGTTCGTTCATTGGAAGTCAAGCATGAAAATTTTCAGAGACTGCAAGGACGTTGTCAAATATTTTCAGTCCTTTACATGGAGAATGAAAAGAATGAGGAGCTGCGGAATTAATGCTTATTTGAAATATCTTGAAGTATTTCAAGTCTTTGAATCTCTTTTTGAAAGGGCTCTATACCATCATACTGAAGGGTGACATCTTTGGTGACATCATGTTATGAAAGATATAAATGATTTAATTTGAGGAGTAGCTTAAGAAATTAGATGATTTTAAAAGCTGCATTTAAGTTATTCGAAAGTTAATTCCAGATGAATCAAGTAATTCGTTTGGAACAGTTGGAACAGTTGGAAAATGTTTGATTTCATAAATTTAAGTTATATGATTATTTGAGATGAAATATGAATAAATATACTTAATCTGTATGTCATGAAGACATAAAATAATTACGATTTGGATATTTAGGCTGTAAATCGGTCTTTAAATTTTTAAAATGAAATTCGTTGTAAATTTTTTATGAGCGGTAAAAAGAACTTTCAGGAAAGGTTTAAATTTTATAAATATATATTTCTAATCCATTCCTCACAAATTAGCTCCATACCTTAAATCCATACCTCACAAATTTAAAACACCATAAGTTATTTTGCATTTACTTTTTTAATAATAATTTTATTAAAAGATTTATTCATCTGTTTTTCATTTATTCATACTATTGGGTCATCTCCTAAATAACGAGGTGTTTTACAGGTATTTTGAGTATAAAACAGAAATTGACTTTTTATGTTAACCTGAAAAATATTTGCCATTATTATTTACTACTTCTTATAATATTAACTGATAGTAAGCAATCAATAGTATATTACTCCGATAGTAAGAAAAAAAATAAACTGTTCAGCAAGCAGTAAACCACCTCCCAGCTATTTGCCGCGATGACGCAATATTGCGTTACCCCGGGCCTACTTGAAAAATATATTAAGGTGGACTGATTACTCTCAGGATCCACAAATTATGACACAAATCGATGCACCCTGCCTGCGAACGAGATGAACTGATTGATCTCTGTAAGCATTCCAATCAAAGTTACCAAAAGTGGATATTTTTGGCCTTTTACTGGCATGGTAGTACCCTAACCAGCTGAAGAATGCAACATACCAACTTTTGACCTTTTTAACTTAGTATTTGTGCAAGCAAGCCTTCCCTCTTTCCGCGACCATAAAATACAAAGCAAGATATAAACTTATGAGATTTGAGGATGGTATGAGTGTTTCGTCGTGAACTTCTAGGTCAAAATCAAACATTTATGTTCTGAGCCTCCCTTGCAAGTCTCAAATTCATAAATAAAACTCTTTTTAGAAATTTCCATTGAAATTGTCCAATACTGAATCCCATTATTCGCTGTTTTTGAATCCCTATTAATGTATTCTATTGTGACGTGTTGTTTGTTGTTTATCTTTCAGTAAATGAATAAAATCAGTAATGGAGTAAGCACGTATTCATTTGAAATTATATTTAAAATGTTCCTGTTATTGTTATTCAATACTTTAAAAATTAAAGAAACTAAAATTCTGTCCTAAATTTGTAACCTCATTCCCCAGGGTGCCGAAAATATAAAAGGTAGGGAGTCCCTGCGCTAAAGTGCCTAAAACCTGACATTTGTGAACCAATCACATTTGACCAATCAGTGAATGAATCAATAAATATATAATATAGTAAAATGACACATGTTAGTTGATTTTTCCCATCAATGAAACATTTCAAAGGCAGTTTCTGTCATTGATATAAAATGCGTGGTGACAATAAACTGAAAAAAATGTAACTTCATAGAATCATATTGTACTTACTCTTTTTTTTTTATTTGTCTCTAACACTTATATTCACAATCTTTCTGACGTATTTAAATTAGAAACTTATATATATATATATATACATATGTGTGTGTGTGTGTGTGTGATACGAATTAATAATCCTTCATATATCCTCTGCTATCAATAATAGACAGAAAATGCTGACACGAAAATAGATCAGAGTGATAAAAATACGAATTAATCATTGAATCATTGCATTTAAAATTGTTACAGATTGTCTAGGATCGCTCATACTCAAAATTATCACCTAATCTACATTCTATGCAGTTCAGACATGAATTTAGGCTGGTTTGATTAATTCGTAATTTTAATAACATAACATAATTGTCTCGCTACACGCGACCCAAAACGAATTTTCCCAAAGATGTAAATCAGTGCAAACGGCAGGTGAAATTCACCGAAACTTTATGTCTGAAATCTATTTCTGTTACTCATGCTATATTGCATGCACTGACCATTGCAATTTTACATATTTATTCACAAGGGGGGGACTAAACCGTCAGGAATTTGCTATATACCTACGAGACGGGGCAGTAAAAGGATAATAAATATAACAAGTAGCATCCAAAGATAAGGCATTACGGTTGAAACTAAGTTGAAAATTTATAATTTTACTTCTTTAAATATGGCGTGAGGAATGATAAACCGTGAGGAATTTGCTATATACGTGCGAGAGAGGACAGAAAAATTATTAAAAAAGATTGAAAAGATTTTTTTGAACCAATTTCAATATTTCAAGCTTTTAAACTTTATAAATGTTTTTCATTGAAAGCAAATTAAAATAACAATATAAAATTCTTTATAAATCTTATATACTACGTTAAGGAAAGAATTATAATTCCTATGATTATATAATCTTAGTGGAAGACAATTTTAAGAGGAAAAATCTCAAATTTTGTTCTTTAAAATTAAGGTGCATCGATAGAATTCGAAGGATATATCTAATTGTCTTGAAGAATTTTGTACAACATTTATTTTTCCATTTGCGATATAGATAACATTTTTTTTGCTAACATAGGAAAAAAGAAAATAATTTTCACATGTCTTGAAATACAGCGCAATTTAATTAATGATTTAATGTGAAAATCGGAGTTTACAATAATCTCAATAATTTCTATCATAAGAGTAATCAGGCTCCCAAACATTTATGCCTGTATTTAAAGAATTGATTATACTATATGTATATATATATATTATTTCTTATGGCAATACAGAGATGATTTTAAGAGAAAATTGTGGATTCAGTTCTTTAAAATTAAGCGAAATCGTTAGAAATCTTATATTGAAGCCTATATCTTATTCTCCAGTAGGATGCCCAATTGCAAATATAGTTTTCCTTTACCCTCTGAATAGCATTTTTATTAATTCATGGGAGAAATAGGAAAATTATTTTCATTTGACAAGAAAAATTGTGGATTTAATTAGCAATTTAACGTTTAACTCGGCATTTTAGTTAATATGAAAAATTTATTCCATAAGTGCATTCCAGACTCAAAAATTGTAGTGCACGTGTTTTTATGAAAGTGATAATTACGCTCAAAAAACGAAAAACGAAAAAAAAAGTTTCTACAGTAATTCGCAAAACACCCAAATTTATATTTACATAAGTTCTTCATATCAAATTTCCTTGTAAACAGCATTGTCAGTCATGACACCGTAATTACAAATTTCCCCTAGTCGTATGACACTTCTATTCCTTAATGAAATTTTGGGTAGACATTTGG